>JAZKJV010001596.1:600000-975140 GCA_037367405.1 Ottelia alismoides
CGGAAAGATGGTCGAGGTGAAGAAGGTTGTGCCTAAAGAACTCTCTCCTGAACCTACTGCAAGGTATCCCGTAGGAGGTTATACTTACAGTCTTAATCGTGTCAACAATTTTCTGGATGGGGGGAGGTCGGGGTGGAGGGAGGCTGGGGCGGAGCTCGGGGTGGGGGCGGGAGGAGGCTGGGGTGGAGCTCGGGGCAGGGGGCCGGGGGAGGTCGGGGCGGAGGGAGGCTAGGGCGAAGCTCGGGGCGGGGGCAGGGGGAGGTCGGAGAGGAGGGAGGCTGGGGAGGGGCTCGGGGTAGGGGGAGGTCGGAGAGGAGGGAGGCTGGGGAGGGGTCGGAGAGGGAGGAGGAGGAGGTTGGAGGAGGAAGAAGAGGATTGGGGAAGAGGAGGAAGAAGAGGAGTCCGGACAATAATACCCCTCTTAATTGAGCCAAGGTTTGAAAAAACCATGGTTAAGTCAACTCATTGACGGTCAATCTGACAGAAGGGCACAAGTGATAACGGAGAAAGAAGTGAGGGGCACAACTGATATTACCAAAAAGATAGGGGCATAACTCAAATTGCAATATCTCGAAGGGGCACAAGTGATAAAAACCCTTATTTTTTCATGTTGGCCTTAAATCCCTAGATAAATGAATGTATATAACACTAATTTGTAAAAAAACATTCATTTATTGACCAATAAATACTATATAAATATTGGTATTTAATTCTAAAATAAAAGAATAAAGAAAATAAAAGTAAAAAAGAATGAAATATCAAAGACACCGAATGACCCTAGACCTTGAGATCCAATCATCAGATTGACTAGGTCGACGAGGAATAAAGTAGGGGTAGATCAATTGTACATAAAATACATTGTAAACCCTAATTAATTTTTTCTGTACAACTATAAACCCTAATTAATTTTACTCAATAAATAGCCTATTAGGCCCTAGTTTATTTTTTTATTATTTACACCTCAAATTAATAAACTTTAAACTTGAAAATGTACATAAAAATACAAAGAAATATACAAAATTAATTCACTAAAAAATAATACACAGTGCACCCAAGACATACAGAACATAAAGCCTTAAAGAAAACTTCACAGACTTGTATCACCTCCATACAGACTCAAAATTTACCAAACTCACCTTTGTTGTTCATAAAATTTAATTATCGATTTAATTAAGGTCATTTCATCTAATATAGAATTGAGATGCAAAATTTGCTTTTGGGTCCCTATTATACAATATATAATATTCAATATATTCATTTTTATATTTTTCACTTTTTTATATACTTGTAAATAATATACAAAATACATGTAAATAATAGACATAGAATAAAACCGTGAAAATGCATTAAAATAAATAAAGTATTACAATATATAGGTAAACTATACCTATATAATACATGCACAATAAAAATAAAAATATGTAAATACTATAATAATATATTAAATGGAAAAAATAAAATATACCAAATACATGTATATATACCTATGTATATACATATAAATACTAGTGATTTTTACCTGGAAGGCCCTATAAAATCTGCCAATTACCTCCACGACCTTTGAAACAACATAATTCCTCCCTCGACCCCGTAAACTTGCCAACTCTTACCCCATGAACCCTACGATTATTCTGTTTGAAGTTCATAAGGGTTCTTGGGGTAATTCACAGGGTCGATGGGGTAATTACGTTGTGCAAAAGGTTGTGGAGGTAATTTAAAACATTTATAGGTTCTGTCGGGTAAAAATCCCTAAATATTAACATCTAATAAATAACTTTATAAAATTAATAAAAATCAAAATAAAATACTACATAAAATTGCACACATTTTTTATATTTTTATTTAAAATTAATAAAATCATTTATTATTTTTTATTGATTTACTAAAGGATTTCTAATGTGGATTTTCCTGATTGGTCCACGTAGACCAATCAGGGAGCTCTTACTGTTGACCTTTGGTCAACAGTACCCTCCGCCTTCTGACTTTTGTTAGACATCACAAGAGCACGACCTTCTCCCCATTTTGTCCTTCCTCCATACCATCTTCCTCGAGCTCCTCACCTCTCTCTTCCTCCCTCATCCATACTCCAAGTCCGACCTTTAGCCTCCACCTAACTCCATCATCGATTATGCCATCATCCTTCCCTTTCTACCCCTCCTCTGTTTAAAAATAAATCTACTCGAGCCCCCTTTATCTTTTTTATCCCCATTTTACTCCCGTAACCCCAATAGGACCTAAGGGTAGATCGACCTTGGTGACAACAAGCTTGGTCCATCCTTGTTGGCGTCGATATATAAGGCAATGATTCATGGCGATCCAGTTTACCGGTGCCTCTCCGACGAGCTCCCTTCTCCTTAAATACAATGTCAGGTAAATTTGCTTTATTTGCATTTTTCTTTCACATTCTCTTTCCTTAGCTTACTTTAGTTTTTAGTTTATGCAACTAGTTTGTAGCGTAGATTAATTTTAGATTTCTTCATTACTGAAGCTATGTGCTTCAGCTCTAATTCCATGTAACACAATGTGATCCTACCCACCATCCCACCTCACCTTCCATTCCTATCACTTTCTCCATCAGATCCCCTATTTCCCCCTTGATTCCACACGAATCAAGATTGATCTGAAGCTCCACTCTCTGCCGCACTATCGGAGCTCATCATCCTCCATTTCCCATTGCGAAATAACTTCATTTTGGGATGAGGAGAACAAACTCAAGCCCTTGATTCTTTTGCACAGGTGCAAGACTTGAGTCGCTCCCTAGAGCAAGGAATCAAGGTTCCATCTGAAGCCCAGGTTGCTTGAAACTATCTCAATCCCTAGGTCTCGTTCTAGGGGACCTGGATACTTTTGAAGCCCCTCAGCACGAGTAGAGCAACCATAAAACTGAGGAGAGACCATCAGGAGAGAGGAAGGAGGAAGGAGGCGCAAGATTTCAATGATCGAAGGATCAACCAGAGGCTATCCTTCTAAGTTCTTCTCACGTAGCAGTAGCCGCCAGATCTTAGGTTTGCTTCAATTCTATTACCGACCGTCGGATATAGCCAAGCAGACACCGTCAGATCTTCAGCTAGATCTAATCTAGAGTGCCCATCCGCAAAGGGGTATCGACCATCAAACATATGACACGTATCTAAGTAAAGCTTCCAACGTTGTTGGATAGCGCAAAATATTTGATAAATATTAGTAAGCAACCTTCACCATTTTGTAATTGATAAACAATATTGTAAATAATAACTTCAGTTAAAATGTTTCTGTAATATTTGCACAAGAGCCCCTGAACTTCTTCACTTTTGCATGCAAGTCCTATGCCAACTCACCTCACGTGCATCCACACGTGAGACGGGGCCATTTTGCATAGAAACCCTTGTGAGTTTACATATTTATGGTTAGTGGCGCAATTGTATAATTAAGTGTTATATTCTAGGCTATTTTACACGCAAGGCCCTGTAGTATTTTTTATTGCAAAATATTCATACCATCATTGTATTTTATTTCTTGTCCTTTTATTTTTATTAATTAGATCTTACATGTTAAAATTTTTGGGAAAAATATGGTAGATGCATGATCTGATGTTTGTATATGCCCATATATTTATTTACCATTTTATTGTGTTTTCTCATTTATTAAAAATTATATAAGAATAAAAAATCCATGTTTATTTATAAAAATCCAAAAAAGATTAAAAAAAACCTTCTTTAAAAATTCCAAAATATTAGAGTATCTTTATTACTATATATAATAACTCCGTACCAAAAATCACAAAAAATAAAAGGAAAACACTAAAAATTGAAAAAATCCTAAAAACCTATAAAAATTCGTAAAAAATCCTAAAAATCTAAAAAAATAGTTTTCGGTTGCATATTTTTATTTATATACTTTATATATATATATATATTAAAAATGGTCATTAGAAATTTTGGAATTATTATATATATTTATTTAAAACCTAAAACACTCCGACCTATTTATTATATCTACAATTTTGATTTTTTTTCATACATTAAAAATACATAAAATTAGCAAAAGGTATAAAAAAATCACAAAAATAGAGAAAATATTAAAATCACAAAAATATTTTATGTTGTAAATTTTAACTATATATAGTTATATTTTAAATTATAATACCATATATACTATGAGGAAAATGGGGCTGCCCCCTAGGGGGAGCTATCTTAGCTCCCCTGCCCTATTTTCTTCAATTTTTTATTTTTTTGAATTTTTTTCCGTGTATATTCATCACTATATCCCCATATTATGTCATTCAAATTTCGTGTGAAACAGAGACTCCTACGGCTTCCATCCAGACAATCATTTTTTAACGATCTCAGGATTTTTTAAATCGACCCCGTCTGGATGGAGGTCGTAGGAGTCTCTGTTTTCATGAAATTTGAATGATATAATATAAGGATATAATAATGAATTTACTTTTTTTATTTTCAAAAAAAAAATAGAAAAACACGTGAAAAATGGGGCGGGGGGAGCTAAGTTAGCTCCCCCTAGGGGGCATACACATTTTACCCATATACTATATATACTTAATAATACTTATACTATATTTACTGTTTTTACTACATAAAATATTTTTAAAAAACCTTAAAAATAAAAAGGATTGTTCTTGTAAGTATTTACATATATTAATATATATATATATACTTATTCTATATCTTATGTAAAATCTATATTATTATTATTATAGTATATACAGATATTATATTTTAAAATAAAAAAGAAACTAAAAATTTGCAAAATTAAAAATAAAATTGAAAAATGAAAAATTGAAAAAACATAGAAGACATAAAAATATTAAAAATCTATAAAAAATAGAAATAATTAAAAGCCTGTAAAAAATCAAAGGGCGGAAAAAGTACAAAAATAAATATTATTGGATTTTATTAATTGATTATAATTACACCTATCTGGTTTTCTCTTAGTGGTTTGACCCCCACACCTTGTCATTATACACATATTTGTAGGGTATAATAAATTTCACCCTGCATCTTATTTATTATTATATCATTATTGTGGGTTGATTGTTGATGAGTTGATTGGTTTGGATCCGAGTACCATTAGAGCGACCTACACAACGATTACCGGATCTGACTTTTTGGAGACACTGCGGGACATCCATGATAGGGCATTAGGAACCCCCAACCAATCCTCTCTTATCATCCATCCTCCCACCACTTGGAGAGGTGCAAAATGATCCTGTTGGTTTTCTACGTCGTCTGAATGTGCTAAAGGGTTCCAGACTTTGTCGGAGGAGGCCTAGAGCTCACTTTCTTCACAGACAACCTGGGAGCTTCATATGAGAATCAAATTCTCCCTAGGTGGTCTCTCTAGTCCAGTCTCATGCATGGGAAGAATGATGGCTCAAGAGCAAATCACCTCAACCCAAAATGATGCTGAATTGCACAAAAAATGAGGTGAATGGGGGTGATCTCCGACGATGGGGTAGAGGAGGAGATCAAGGAACCATATCTTTGAAAGATCTGGGGGATCTAGGCTTGCAAATCGATGAATAAGATGATGGGAAAGGTGATGGAGGTGGATTACCTGGATGCAGAAATGTCACCTGGAAGCTATTCTGGCGAGGTGAATCAAGCTCCTACACCCTTCTCCTCATCGCAAATCAGAGTGCATTCCTTCCATTCACAATGGGGCTCTCTCCAGGATTGATTCTTGGGCTTATGAGGGTTAAGAGAGTATCAAAATTGGAATGGAGAGGTCGGAGTTTGTTTTATAGAGAAGAGGAGGGGCGATTATTGGAACCTACTTTGTGCGCAATACGATGATGGTAGTTGAGATCTAAGTGTGGATGTAGTAGAGGATGATGTTACACACAAGTTTTGTGAAGATCTTGAGATGATTAGAATCGTAGAGATGAAGTAGAAATGTAAAGAAAGTGAAGGAGTCAGAGGTGTATGGGGCAACGACCGTGAAGAGGGGGTGTTGACCTGGAGGTCAACACACCCAGGAACGTGATTGGTCCACGTCTTCCCAGTACATGATAAAGAATAGTTCATAAATACTATTAATTCTAAAGAAAATAACAATGGATTTATTTTAAAAAAAACTTAAAACATGATATATATATATATATATATGATTTTCTAAATTATTTTATGGTAGTTTTATTTATTTTTCCAACCTTGTTTATTGAAGTCTATTGTTTTACATTGTTATATAAATGTCTATATACCTGTATATTATGTATTGTATTATATTTTATATTTTTATACATAATATCATATTTACATATTTTATATATCTATAGTATTATTTAATATGTAACATATTTTATAATATTTTAATAATTTTGTTTATGTATATAAATAATACATGCATGTATACTATAAGTATACTATACCTATTTATTTAGATATATTAATTATGTTGGGTGTGTTTTAAATGTTTTTTATTGGTGGTTATATTTTTAATATGTATTATATAATATAAACATTAATTCAAAAATATAATGAAATTAAAAATGTAAAGAATAAAATAATTGGTTTTATATACAAATGCCCAAGTACAATAGTACCCTGAAAAGCCAGCTTTTGCATCTTATCTCCAATTCCTATGAAGCTACTTACTTTAAAAGATATATATTAATTTGAAATATAATGGAGTGAGCTCGGTTCAATTTCAGTTCATATGGAGAAGATATTGATTAATGAAGTTCGATTTGCGTTTCTCTCATTTGAGTGTTCCAAGTGTACCTTGCATGATTACTTTTGGGCAATATTTTTCTTATTTTCTATATATTAATATGCACAAGTTTTGGGTTGAATATTATATTATTTGAGTTGCGTATTATAATAATTAAAATAGTGGAAGTTTGAGCTATTTATACAATATATTGTATTGAAAAGAATTAGGGTTTCTTTGAATTTTATACAGTATTTTGCCATGTATCCCCCTACTTTATTCATGGCCAATCTAAGCAATATTTGACTTGATCTCGGGATTTAGGATCAATCAGTATCTTTGATACACTACAACTTGGTATACAACAGGCGACAGTGATCTACCGTCCCTTATATGTACATGACTTTCCCATCTGATTAGATAGGATGGTCGATAAATCATATTGTCTAGGTGTGTCCCATCTGCATGGATGGGATGGTAAATGCGACAATCCCATTATACAACTATGAAGGGATGATCGAAGCCGTCTCTTCTCATGGTCCCTAAAGACGGCCAAAGATAACTATACGGAATGGTCGTATCTGGTGCCAGATGGGACAGTCACGATTGTCCCATACAATCATCTATGCCCGTCTTGTTTTGTTATGATGGTATTGTGGGGCTTAGATGGGATGGTGACGACCGTCCCATTAGGGTTCTTTCGGGATGCGTACAGAGGGCATATCAGGACGATCACGACATCCCATTTGATCCATTCTAGGTAAAAAAACATGTTTGCTGGGTTTCCCAACCTCTTATATGTCTTCATCGAACCTATTTAATTCAAAAGAGCAATATATACATACACAAGTCCGGTGCCACAACATGGGATGATCCTCAGGAATGTGGGCAATCATCATCGTGGTAGGTGTATTCACATGTTCGAGCTCGAAATCCACATCGAACCAAAACATACAATACGTAAACAATAATGTTAATGATAAATAGGATTGTTAACAATTTACCACTCCTACTGTATGTCAAACATATGGTTTTTGTACATATCATGGCATACACCAGGATTCCTATAGTTGATGCACAAGGGCATGCAACTATAGAATTCAAATCTTCAACACTTTGAGATGTTATCCCTTTAGATAGGTCAGTACCATATCTTAAGGAAATTAAGCCTTTCTTAGAATATACAATGAGGGATCTGTCCCAGATGTACCTATGACATGACGGTCCCGATGTCCTCTTTTCTTTTCTTTTGAACAAATTCAAAACTAAGATTTTGATCTCAAGGATGGGTATGACCAAATTATAAAACACTTATCATCGTCCTTATATCATTCAAATTTATTTGGATTTTCATCTACATTTACATGAATTATTAGTCGCAGCCTCCGCAATACTATTAAAACCAATGAGCTCAACATGCTGAATCATTTCAGGTCACGCATGTGAACCCTGTACTAGATTGCATGGCTTAGCTGGTGAAGAGCATAAGTGAGATGGATGAGAAGTTGGACGACCTCACTGCCACCAAGATGATTATTCCTGCACAGATCGAAGCCAATCAAAATAATTTTTGATGTAAGGAGCATGTAGTTTGTGGTGTGTCCACCACCATAGAGTCATGTATGAATAATTTGTTTGTGTTATCTAATGTTGTAACTCTCAGGAGTGGTAGGACAATGCATCCATCTACAACTAACAAGGGAAATAATAAATCTACAAAGGTGAATCATCATCTTCTACATCAGTCGATCCCGCAACAGGTCCAGGCGAAGAAGAAAGAGGAGGATGAGTTGCACTAGAGAAAATACAAAAAATGAAGAAAATAAAAAATCACACAAATAGAATAGCCACCAAGGACAATATGTGCATGCCAAGGAGAAGCCAACATCTACAATAGATCTCGTGCCTACCAACGAAGCTGGATTTCCATCTTTTATTCCTTCCCTTGTTTTGAATAATTGTACCCTTTCTAGTTAATCATTCCTAAAAGATGATTCTCATGTAAATAAGAACTTTGGTAATGTAAATATTCCATTTCTAGATGCAATGAAAAATTCCATAAAAATCAGACAAATGAAAACAACATTGTTTAATAATGCAATTGTAGAAATTTTACAGATTATTTTTCTAGAAATACCACTGTTGAATGACATTGAATACATGCCGAGTGTTATGAAAGGATCGAAAGAGGCATGCACTTCAAAGTGTCAACCCCGTAAAAGCACACCCAATAGAAACGAAAAGTACATCTCACCATGGCTACTATGAACATGATCAACAATCTCCAAACTAAGAAGAAAGACAAGGAAGCACCTTTAATCAGATGTGGAATTTGTGATAAGACTTTTAGCAAACTTTTCTTGATATTGGTTCCTCCATTAACATCATGCTCACCTCACTTCTTAAGGAATTCTTTCTTGGTCTGCTTAAACTAACGAGAATGATGCCTCAGTTTTTTGATCGACCCATTAAGAGACTCCAAGGTTTATTGGAATACGTTATTGTAACTGTGCAGAATATGAAATTCCTAGTGGGCTTCGTTATCCTAGACATGGAATCTTTTGCATCGTTACTCTAGACACCAATCGTACTTGGTCGGTCATTCCTTCGAACAACTGAAGTGATAGTTGACTATGGATCTGTAAAGATTACGTTCCGCTCCTACAGTGACAAGGTCACCATTGACACGATCACCGAGCCAAAACTGTAGAAAGCACATCTGAGATAAGTGAGCCTAAACTGACTGCACAAGACCGTGACATCATTTCATAAATCAGAGATTCAGATTTGTCTTTGAATGGTGGTTTGGCACAGGAAATCCCTTTTTTCTAAGAGGGACCTAGAAAGCATAATCAATTTTTTCATTTGCAGAAAGGGAGATTTATGATGATGAGTTCATCGATCTGTTTGATGAAATATCATCCCAAACTGAACAAGAAGAAATGATTGTAGATATATTTGGTATTTTATTATCTGACTTAAACTAGAGTAGTTTTAGAAATCATAAGAAGCTGACTTAAACTCCACTGGAATTGAAGCCTCTTCTGATAAATCCAAAGTATGCCATCCTTGTGCTGAACACGAAACGTTTCTAGTTATCATTTGTTCATGATTGATCATGGATCAAGAATCTCACTTGCTAGAGATTCTAGAGAAAAATCACAAGGCTCTTGGTTGGAATATTTCATATCTTCAAGCGATAAATCTGACCATGTATTCACAACATATCTATTTAGAGGATGACAACAAGTCATCCTGCGAATTTCAACGTTGTCTAAATCCTAATCTTTGGATATTATCATGAAAGAGATAACAAAGTGATGTGAGGATGCCTTTATTTATCCCATCTCTGACTCGAAATGGGTTATCCCATTGCACGTTGTTCCAAATAAATCTGGAGTTACGGTGGTTACTAATGATCAAGGAGAGGAGATCTTGACCTGAGTGCTTACATCATGGTGTGTCTGTGTAGATGTACTCTCTCTATATAAAATACCATATTTTTTATTTTACAATTTCTTTTTGTGATTTTTAAATAAATTAAAATCAAGATAAAATTAGATAAAATAAAATAAATAAATACAGACTAGTCTAATTTTTTAGAGATTTTTATAGGATAAGAAAAAGGTCAAATAAAATCAACAAAAATAAAGTATGTACATAATATACAGTTTTGGATTTTTGTGTTTTCTTCTAAGTTTCTGATTTTTATGAGTTTTGATTCTTTATGTATGTTAGTTAATTAATAAAAAAATATAGTAGAGAAAGAATTAGGTCAAAATAAATAACATTTGTACATAAAATAATAGGTCCAATCAAGGTCAAAAGCAAGGTTATTTATGCATATTTTGACCCTTATTTCAACATAGTTAGTGAATGTTAATTAACACATTTTAGGAGATTTAGTTTGTGAAAGCTACTAAGAAGGATCACTTTCTTTACCTTTTTATTGATAAAGTGCTTGAAATGTGGTAGGGAAAGAGTTCTTTTGCTTCTTGGATGGGTACTCTGAGTATAACCAAGCGTCAATCGCCTCAGAAGATCAAGAGAAGACAACTTTCATTTGTTTGTTTGGAACCTATGCCTTTAAGAGGATGTCCTTTGGATTGTGTAACACACTCGCTACATTCCAAAGGCATATGTTGGTTGTGTTCGCCGACATGGTGGGTAGTTTTCCTGAGGATTTTATGTATGATTCTTCGATCTATAGTGATAGTTTTGATGAATGTCTTGCACAACTAGACCGAGTTCTATAGAGATGTCACGAAGTGAATCTTGTTCTATATTGGGAGAAGAGTCCGTTCGTGGTGATCGAAGGAATTGTGCTGGGCCACATCCTCTCCAAATGAGGTATGGAGGTCGACCCAACAAAGGTAGATGCGATTGTCAAACTTGAGCCACTATGAACAGTGAGAAATGCGAGGTCTTTCCTTGAGCATGTTTGTTTCTTCAGAAGATGCATTCAGGACTTCAGCAAGATTTTATGACTTCTCATAAATATACTAAGCAAGGATACCGATTTTATTGTTGATGACAAAGTCCACCAAGCCTTTAATCAGTTGAAAGAATTTTTCACTCAAGCACCTGTCCGACAACCACTTGATTGGTCTCTTCCATTCGAGATCATGAAGGACGCATCAGATTTCGTCGTTGAGGTTGTGTTGCGACAACGACGGGATGGATTGTCCTATGCCATTCACTATGCCGATAGAACATTAGATGAAGCTCAAAAGAGTTATAATATTATAGAGAAAGATCTATTGGATGTGGTTTTCGCTCGAGAACTTCGTTCACATCTTCTCGATTCCAAAGTGATTGTTTATATTGACCACTTTGTTATCAAGTAACTATAGCAAACGAAGAATGCCAAATCACGTCCTCTTCACTGGATACTTCTACTCTAGGAATTTGATTTGAAAATAAGAGATAAACCTGGAGTCAAGAATGTGGTAGTAGATTATCTATCTAAAATTGAATGTACAAAGACTTCGTTGAGCAGTGTACCGATAACATAAACCTTTCTTGATGAATCAATTCTCAGAACTATCTCATATCTAAGAAAGTTCTACAAGATTGGACATCAATAAAGAAGGACAATTTTTTTACGATATTCATTTTTACTAGTTGGAAAATCCATACCTTATCAGAGAAGTTGAAAATTGCATTTGACGTCAGTGCATTCCTCAGGAGTACACCGGTGTCCTTGAGTATAGCCATAATCTCAAAGTAGGAGGACAACATTATGGAAACTGAACGGCGACGAAAGTATTGCAGTGTGGCCTATGGTGGCTTACATTATTCAAGGTTGTCGTAGCTTATGTGAAAAGTTGCATCGGCTGTCAGAAATCAGGAGGAACTAGCAATTCCAAAGATTTAATGCCACTCAAGTTCATTCAGATCTCATATGTATATGATGCTCAGGAAATTGACTTTATGGGCTCATTTCCTAACAATCAAAGATATGAATACATCTTACTTGTCGTTGATTATGCGAGTCGCTGGGTGGAGGTTGTTCCCGCCTGATCCGCTGATAGTCGTATTGTTTGTCTCTTTCTCAAGGACAACATTATCTCACGGTTCAGAGTTCCCAAAATTATAATCTTAGATGGGGTAGACATTTCATTAATAGAGAAGGTAAGAAGCTTGTGAAGGAGTACGACATTGATTATCGTGTTGCATCTCCTTACCCATAATCGAATGGCTGGGCCGAATTATCTAATAGGGAGTTCAAGATGATTCTACAGAAACTTGTATGACTGGATAGGAAGAACTGGTCTCAACTTCTTGATTCCATTTTATGGGCTTATTGAATCACCTACAAGTCTCCATTAGGCATATCTCCCTATCGCCTTGTATATAAAAAGCCATGCCATCTGCCAGTTGAACTAATTCACAAGGCAGTGAACATATGCAACTTGGACTCACAAGAAGGTGGTCAGAATCAGAAGATCGAACTAAACAGACTCCTAGAATTCATAGAGTAAATATACGATAACAACCTAATGTATAAGGAGAAAGTCAAGTGCTGACATGACAAACATATCAAAAGAAAGACTTTCGAGCCCGGTTTAGAAGGTTTGTTTATTTGATGTTAAGTTGACGATATTATTTAGAAAACTAAAGAGCAAATGGACTCAATCGTTTATACTGAAGATTGTGTGCGATAATGATAACATTGTAATATCTGAGTTGTCATCTGACACACAATTGGTTATAGTCAATGGACAGTTGTTGAAGCCGTATTTAGACCACGGTACATTCATGTCCATTATTAATTCGATCAATGTGGTATTTGAAAAAGATCTCCCTGCGGCATCAAAAGATTTAGACAATGCCATCTCCAAAGATATTTTTCTTGATTACTCTTTTCCACTCCCTTTCCATTCATTCATTCCTAAGTTATTTTCATCATCCCTTTTATCATTTCTATACTTAGGATGACTAGATCCTAAGTGTAAGGTGGATGATTGACTTAAGTATTCTTTATTGATCCCTCGCTTGTCTTCTAACTTATTTATATTCTTTTCTGTATTTAGGGATATTTTACCCGAAGTATAGGGTAGACAAGCCGAGCCATTGATTTTTTTAATTCTAATCCTTGATCATTCCCGCTTAGTGTACAGTCTACTATACTTAGGATTAGTTGAACCTAAGTATAGGAGGGTCGATCGACTTCTTATCCTTTATATTGAGTCGTTATAATATACACCTTTCCATACTTAACATGAGTTATGTCTTCTTTTGTTGCTCCTTGATCACTATGAAGATATAGTTCAAGCAAAGTATAGGGGGTCGTATGTATGATATTTATACAATAACCATAACTCATACTTTCTATATTTCAATAATATGGCTAATAACATATATTATGTATGGGTATGCAATAAAATAATTGTAAAGCTTGTGTACATATGTGATTTTTTTTTTAAAAAAATTGCTTGTAAAATTGGTTTGAAGCTATTTTGCATATGACTTTTAAAAATGGTTGCAAAATGTTTACAAAATATTTTGGAAAACCTTTTAAAAATCTTTGAAAAATAGTTCAAACCTTTAAAAAATATTCCTTTGTAAATGTTTTGTAATAAATTGTTTGTAAAAATATTTGGAAAATTCTTTGTCAAATTATTTGTGAAATAGGTTTTTCAAAATGTTTGTAAAATGTTTGCAAAAATGCTTTCAAATATTTTGGACATTCTGTATTGCAACAATTGTTCTAATAAAATCTTTGTATAAAACCTATATATACTTGCATAATAATTCTTTATAAACTTGTATAAACCCCTTTCTTAGTATGTGCATTATACATGGAAATACTTGTAATAAATTGACCCCTTTGAAAATCTCTAAAATTTTAAAAAAATTAAAACTCCATAAAAAATTACATTTTTTAAATTCCATAAAAAGTTCAAAACCAAAAAATTATTTCATATGTTGGCCTCGCATGAACATTTTTCAGAATGATTTTGACAACTGAACAAGCTTGGAATAAAACCTGAAGATTGGAGCTTGGTTTAGATCTTAATTTGTATAATTTTATCGAAACTTAATAGGAAATTGAACTAAGAATTTTCAGGTCAGTGAGACTTACTTCTTTGAGTCCATGAGACTAGGTTCACATGTCATCTAGATTAGCCTAAGTAGAGTATTTCGAAGCACACACATGACTCTTGAGGATATTGACCTAACTTGGACACACACTCTACACTTAGCTCAACTCAGATGAGGTGGTGAGGGCAGAATTTTTCAGCTTGAGAAGCAAGGATGTGGAAACATACACCGCCCCAATAGGAGGCCGGTGCACCCAAACCCTAGTGGCATGGACGTCTAAATACATGACATTGCGGGTTGCACTAAAGCTTCAAAACAAGGAGAGTCTACTGGCCCAAGAAGAAAAATTCCTTATGTAAATGATGTTGCATATAGTATAAAAAATAATATGAAATAAAGACTCCAAAAGAATAGACTGGAAAAATTTTCAATGAAAAATCAATCTCGTCGGAATATGTATCAATAAAAAATTTATTGTGCTTCAACATCAAAGATCTTAAGGTTTCCTGCAGCTGAAGACTTATCTACATTGGTCAAGCTCCAAAGAATTTTTGACTACACTGGTCACAACCCATTCTTCTACTCTACTTCCTCTTCTTTGAGCCGGTTGTACTTGAACTTAGATGGAAACACTTTGCTCCTCGATGAAAGAGTAGCTAGATTGAGGAATTAGGGTTACCTTACCGAGGGAGAGAATTTCTTGCCAATTTTGATAAGAAGAGCTACAATTCACATACATTATACAAGTAGGACTCATAATCATAAGGGTTTGTGTATGAATAGACTTATTCTGACCTGGTTATGAGGAGAACTGAACATAATCTAGAGGAATGAAGGCTACATTAGTAAGAAAAGTCTTAATTCCAGTTCCTATAAAGTTCCTATGAAATTAAGTGGATTCAGGTCAAAACCAAGATCCAATCTTCAGATTTTATTCCGGAGTTCTTTAATTGTCGACATCATTATGAAAAATACCATTGCAAATGCAAAGATATTTTTGTGAAGTAAATTTTCTTCTTTTGAAATTTTATATGATAATCAAAAGTTTTGCAAATATTTATGGGTTTTGAGAATTTTCTATTTTTAGGAGCTTGTAAAAAGGGTTAGTAAATTGCAAACATCATAATATTTACAAAGGAAAATTTTTAAAAGATTGGAAAAAAAACACAATGATTTTTCAAAGGGTTTCAAAAGATTTTTCAAAACATTTCACAACTATTTTTCAAAATTATTTGCAAAACATTTTCAAACCAAATTTTTACAAAAAGAATTCAAAAATTTCCACACATATTTACAAGAGATTTTGAAAAATCATTAGTTCATCACATTTATTCTTTCATTTTGGCAATACATACCTAAATAAATGCATGTTCTAAATAAATGCATGTATATATTATTGATTTATAAAAATAAACACTCTATTACATAAAAAAATTTACAAAGTACTGTATAAATATTGTATTTAATGCTAAAATTAAAGAATAAAGAAAACAAAAGAAAAAATAATGAAACACCCTAGATGTTGAAAGTCCCTAGACTACGAGTCCCAATCATAATGATGACTTGCTTGACAAGGAATAAAGTAGTGGGAGATGGGGTAGAAAAATTGTACATAAAATACATAAAAATCCTAATTTTTAATTCATTAATAATTATATTTTGAGACCTATTTTATTTTATTATTTTTACACCTTAAATAATAAAACTTTTAATCAATATTTTACATAAAAATACAAAGAAAAATACAAAATTGATTTCATTGAAAAATAAAGCAAAGTGTTCCCGGGACACACAAAATAAAAAGCTGCAAAGAAAACTTTGCAGACCTGTATCTACTCCATACATTTATCAAAATGGACCAAATTTACCTTTACTGTTGATAGAATTAAATAAGATATTTAATGAAGGTTTCATTCCATTTGGAGTTAAGATGCATAAGTTAGATTTTGGGCCCCTATCGTGTAGTATACATGTATACTATATTCAATACATTTATTCCTTATATTTTTTACTTTCTTTTATTTTTATAAAATTTTAAATATTGTTCAAAACATATGTACACAATCAAAATAAATTAAAATCTTGAATAAAATAAAATAAATAATGTATTTCAATGCATAGATAAAGTATACCTATATATACCAATAAGATATATGTACATAAATATCTAAGTATACAAATAAATTCAAAATACGCAACGAGAATACCTAAATATGTATTTTAATAAACTAAAAATATATAAATAACATGTATAATATAATAACATATATAACACAAATAAAAAATAAAAATACCAAAATACAACTATATTTACCTATATGTATACATGTAATTATTAACCTATAATAAATAGCCTCGAAAAAATTAATAAAAATATGCATAAAATACTACATTAAATTACAAGCATTTTCATGTTTTTAAAATATTAATTAATCAGTTTATTTTTTTATTGATTTTACAATGCATTTTTGCCTTGGAATTATCTAGTTGGTCCATATGGACCAACCAGATTCAGTCATTTGTTGGCCACGGTCTCTCCTTCTCGAGCGTCGGACTTGTCAGACCCGAGTTTTTGCCCTTTTTTCCGCTCAAGACAATCATTCACTGGCTTGGTGTACTTAGTGATTCTTGGAGACGTGATATCCTTGATTCACGCCAATGCTTGAGATTTCTACAATCTTCATCTAATCGATTGAAAACCCCTTCAAAAACCACCACATCTTCCATCCTTTAAATAGAGTTCCTCTGCCTCTATTTGCCATTCGATCCCTCTTTGTCCGCTCTTAGCCCCTCAGATCCACAGAATCTCTTTCTTTTGGTGACAATGATTACTCGGGAGGATTTGCAACGAGACGGAGTAGTCAGAGGCATAGCTCGAATCCATCACTGGAGGAACTCTCCGGTGATTTTGCTTCCTTGGCCGCCCGACCAAGTCGAGGCCCTTTGCTTCCTTTCCTAGGTAATACTGTAGTTGTATTTTCGATTCTAGTCTTTAATTACCCCTTTTAGCTCTTAATTTGGAGTAATCAGATTACCCCCTCTTGACCTAGAGCTTGAGCTCCAGTCCAAGTAACTCGTTAATTGACTGTTATTCGCCGCCGCCTCCATCTCATTCGATTCCCCTTTGCCTTCTCCATACTTTCCCCATTTATCCAACCCATATCCATTGTGTATCTGGGAAGTAAGTTCCTCCGTCTAGATGTTTGTCAGAGCTCTTCGCCCACCCATCATCCCACGCTTTCAATTTCAACCTTCGACCGAGGAGCAAACCCTCGAGCCTTGGATTTTTTTCGTGCAGGTTAGGAGCTATCTTGAGCTCCCTGAGCCAAGAATCATACCTAGAGCAACTCCAGGTGTCTTGGGGCTTGACCAAGTCCCAGATTGAATTAAAGGCCATCTGGGCCTCATCTGAAGACACCTGCACGTACGAAGCCCCGCCAAGAATTTTAAGCACTTATCGGATCTAAGAATCGATGCCGGAGGCCGAAGAACCTCGAGATTGAAGTAAACCCTCGTCGAATTCTTGGAGTTCTTCCAAGGGCCTCAATAGTCGTTGGATCATCATTGAAGCCCAGATCTAATCGCAACCGTGTAATTAAATAGAACCGGTGGCATTCCCTGACCATCAGATCCTCTACATGGCGATACGATAGTGGCTGGTTCAAATCATCTTAAGTAGGGTAATTTGCATAGTCACCCTTCGTCCTTTTTGTATTTAATAAATGGTTCAATGAGTTATTTACTGTTTAAAAATTTAAGGACAAATTCCATCGAAGCCACTATAACTATCGAAAATTACAAATCAATCCTCTAATATGTCACCTCATATGGCCCCCCATGTGAGTGGACATTTTGTGCTTGTACCCCTCCATGTTTTGTAATTGTAGTTTAGCATTTAAAAATCAAATACCCTTTCAAAAAATGTGGTTATTTTGCAACGAAAACCATACATTTATTTTAAATTGCAAATATGCCCCTGCCATCCTTATTGTTTTTATTTTATGCATTTCTATTTTCTAAAAATAGCTCATATACTCCAAAAATTATGCAAAAATAGCAGTAAATGCCTGATTGGATGCTTATTCATGTCATGTGGTTTATTTGGCATTTTTCTTGCATAGTATTTATTAAAAATCGAAGGAGCCTTTTTATTCTCAATTTACCTTAAAAAATACAAAACATTATAAAACTTCACCTAAAATTCCAAAAGATTACCTATTGCTTATTATCCTATTTTATCTTAACAGACCAAAAATCACATAAAAATATCAAAAGAACACCAAAAAATAGGAAACCCTTCCTAAACCTAAAAAAATATAAAATAGTTACAAAAATCCCAAAATAATTAGTTTCTATCCCATATTTATATATATATATACTATTTACCACTATTAAAATTAGTTTTGATAAATTTTGGATCCATTTGATATTTTTAAATCTCAAAACAATTCGGCATGTTTAAATATTCCTTGCTTTAGACTATTTGTAATTTTAAAATATAAAAATAGCAAAAATTCCCCAAAAATTACAAAAATAAAAGAATATTTAAAAAACATAAAAATAATTTATTTTATAATTTTAATTATAAATATCTATTTTGATAAATAGAATACCCTATATAGCTTATATATACATATATATTATTATATATAGTTTATATTATTATTAGTTGGTATAAAAATCTAAATATATTTTGAAAACACCCTATATTGTATATATTATTACATATATTGATATATACATACACTTATTATATATTAAAAAGGAAAGGAAATTAAAATTCATAAAATAATAAAAAGAAAATAAAAATTATAAAATTTAAAACAAAAAATATAATTGAAAGAATAATATTTAATTAATTTAAAAACCCACAAAAACATTAAATGAATATTATCAGCTATATATATACATACACATATTATTTAGTAATAAATAATACCTGCTACAACCCATTATTCCCTGCGTTCGACACCCTACACCTACTTGTCCACTATACACATCTAATTGTAGGATTTTATAATAAATTTTATCCACACACACTTTTCATTACTTGATTATTTATTGTGGGTTAATGGTTGGTTTAACTGAGGTCTTCGTGAACTGTCACTTCAACGACCGTGCCCTAGCCTTGTGAGAGCACAAGATACCCCATGGATTCTCAGTTATTTCAAATGGAACTATTGTCGGGGAGAAACAGATAGTGTAGCTCTTTGTTGTGCATACTTGCACATTATTGTCGCTTTTTATTTCTCTTTTATTTTTTATATTTGCTTATATGTTTCTGACCATTGTCTCTTTGTTTACTTTTTTGCGAGAGACTATTTGGTGATGGCTACTCTTAGGAGGTGGATGCACCTGAACCGTGAGGAGATTGACGCTTCTTCTAGTTTGCCAGTTGGAGAGACATGAGAGAGAGAGAGGGAGACAAAGAGAGAAGTGAAGAGCTGATAGCATAGCATTTTTTATTTTGTGAGAGAATTTTTACTTTATTTTTATAAATCAATTTGTAATAATTTGGATACTTGGACACTTCTACTTCACAAGGTCCATTTCCCGGGTGTATGTTCACATGGGGGCCTAGCCAGGTTTTTTAGTTTCATAGCCTTTATTTTATTTTGTTTCTCATGTTTTGAGTTTTTTGCCTTTTTTATTTGTTATATGTGATCGAGCTCCTAGATCTAGGATTGCTTGACTCGATAGATAGGTCCAAAGTCTAATGAGAAGCATGTACCTATAGTGATACTCACTTGGATCTAGTCAAATTAATGGTTGATTATTTGGATTTGAGACTGAGTGTCATGAGAGACTCCGTACAGGCTTCCAATACCTATTGTGGGGGGCACCGAGGAGTCTCCAAGATCAAACTTTTGGGTTTCACTTCTAGATATTTAGCACTTGATTCTTCACAACTAATAGTGATTCATGTTTTGGGTTATTTCACGTTTTTGCGTATCGTTCATATAGTGTAAATATTTCAATTAAGTCTTGCATCCCGCATGTAGAGAGTTGGGAAGCACTGTGAGTATTCTTACTTTGCATGCATCATTTGATACAAGGGTGAGATTTCCACCCTAGTATCCACTTGCATGGCTTTCCACTATCTCTCTCTGTTTTATATCATTTGGGATCAAAAAGAAAATACGCAAAAAATCATTAGGTTCTTTACATTGAAAAATACTCAAAAAAATAAAAATCAAAAGCTAAAATAAGGGGTTTGTTAATAAAACTCTGACCTTAATTAAAATTCTTAATGGACATTATTTTTTGGGTTCATAAATCCCTCATTATTTTTAAGTACTATTCAGACAGAGTGAGGCATGGCACCTAAGGATTAGAGCCCAAAACCTGATCTGTAGCAGCCTTGATAATCACTTGGGACGATGAAGTATTGGTTATTCTATCGTACGTAAGCAATTAGGGCCTTGTCGATGACGGTGTTCCTGCATTGTGTGGACCATCCGACTTGGTCTGAAGTATTGATCATAGGGAACGCACTCACAGGGGTGTTTGTCTCCGCCCTACATCCAAGTACCCCATTTGTGAGGGAAGTATTAGTTTCTCCTATTGTCTTCCTCTCTATTTCTTTGGTCGAGTAACCTTCTAGGCATAAGATCAAGGACCTCTAAGTGTGTAGATCACATGTTACAAAGGAGTTGGAATAAGTATGAGGTACTTTCTCGACAGTACAAACTTTCCTATAGGGATCACCCTCTAAGGATTTGTGAAAAGATTTTGCCTGTAAAACAAAAATAAAATTGAAAAGATAAAAATAATCGAACCTTTACGACTTCACTTGAGTTGAGTTGGTGAATCCAAAACTTGTTTGGTATTTATTTTGATTAGATTAATATCAAAGAATAGTCCTACACATTTGTTCCTTTTTCTTTCATCTAATTTATTCCTCTTTGTCCCCTCTCACTTCGAGCTATTATACTATTTTACATTCCTTTTATTCCTTGTTTAACACCATATCTTTCATCCATTCTAGGTCTTCCTCTTGATCCTCGAGATGGCGACTCATGGATGGCTTGGTCGGGACCCCACCGACACCTACATCGATTCCATGCAGCAGACATCTCCAATAATTTAGGACGATTCCCGAGAACTCGATTCAAACATTGCGAACCAATCTCCAGACTCCCCAAATTCTCCTTCAATAAACCAAGATCACTCTTGTCATGAACTCTGCCCATTATGTATGAAAATTGATTTCACTCCATACACAACTCCATCCTTAATGAAGTTATGTGTTTATCATAACAAAGAACACTACTCTACATCTAGTGCTTATATCCATGCTGATCGAGTATTATTTCATGTGCAGATCAAGAGCCCGATCTGGAGCCCGAGATTTTGTCATATTTAGATTCAGAAATGGCTCCTACTAAAAAAGGGAAAGGACCGCAACACCCACAACCACAATAGGGCCTGCAATCGGATCAAAATGTAGTGAACGTTCAGCTACTCGCTTCTATACAAGCAATCCAACAATAGCTTACCAACCAAACATTGTCCCAGGTTTCCTTCCAAGACATGCTAAATGATCCGAGGAAAAGGAGAGACAATCCAAGAGGAGGAGGAGGAGGAGAGAATGAAAGAGAAGATGGACCTCATGGAGGTGTTGCATATGAGCCTAGAAGAGAGAGGCCTAACACTACTCTCAAGGAGACCTACAACCCAAGAGCATGTCAGATGACCGAGTGGATCCAAATCCCACCGGTCCATGCGCACTTTGAGCTAAAGCCTTATCTCTTGGCTCTTCTACCCGCCTTTCATGGGAATGCAAATGAAGAACCATATATTCATCTTCAACAATTTGCCTGCATTTATGGAACAATGCACTACCCTAACATACATTTAGGTGTGTTCAAGATGATGATGTTTCTTTTCATCCTTCAATATAAGACACTTTATTGGATCAATCACCTTGGAAAGGTCATCATGACCTGGGAGGAGCTCAAGTCCACCTTCCTACATAAATTCTACCCTCTTAGTCAGCTCAACTAGATGCGAGCCAGGATTGACAACTTCTCCCAAGCCATCCACGAGCCTATTCATTCATGAGACTTGGGAGCGAGTCAGAGATTTACAGGAGAAATGCACCCACCATGATATTCCTCAGACTAGACTGGTCCAAGACTTCTTTGGGGATTCACTCTTGAGAGCCAGAGGCTCGTTGATGCTGCTTGTAGTGGGTCGCACTTTAACAAAGATGAGGATGTCGTGTGGCAGTTTTTTGAGGAGATGGACGAAGGAGAGACCGCCTTATTATTGTCACGTATCTATCATCACCAGAATCCAACAGAAGCCAGTTCATATGGCAACATCTCATGATCCGGGCAGTGATGAGAGCTCCAACGTGAGCATCATAAGGAGCCACCTGTCCAAAGTGGACATAATTGAGAAGCAATCATAGAAACTCAAAAAACTTGTTGCGATCGAATAGAGGATGCACGATCTGGATAAATTAGACCAGATCACCAAGCAGTTGGAGCTACTAGTCAGTACAATCAGTGCTTGCCAGTTTTTATCTTCATCAACCATGACTCCTACCGAGATGAAGGAGTCTTCATTGCCTCAAACCCCTCAACAGAGTCCATCGCAACTGACAATCCAGCACGTATACTATGTGCAGGCTCCCGAACCCACATCACCACAATAGTCGCAGCTAGTTATCTACAAGTCCGAGCCTCATCTCATCCAGGATCCTTGTTTCCCATCTCCGGCTCTCATTTAAGAGGTGAAGGATGTTTGGTCCAATGATGCACAACTGTCCCATCCAGGAGGACATTAGCAGGGCCAGTCTTCAGCTCCTCGCCAGTTCCCTCAACATCAGGGAGGGAGATTTGTCCAGAATAACCAGCCTCACCATCAACAATCTCCACCATATCAGAACAACACTGACCCTATCAAAAATAGGTGGTTGCTCCGTATCAACAACACCCTTCTCAGCCACTAACAATATCATCCTTCTTCCTAGTACCATTCTAAGAATCCCTACCAGTAGCCTCCACACTATTCCTAGTCTCAGCGTGGACAACATGTTTAACCATCCGAGGTTACTTCCGTGAACCCCGCCCTGGACTGCTTGGCTCAACTAGTGAAGAGCCTTGCAGATATGAGCCATAAACTAGATGACCTCACTGCCGCCAAAACGTCCATTCCAACACAGATGGAGGTAATCCCCAATAATTTTAGAAAGAGAGAGCTTGTAGTTTGTGATGTTCCCCCCCAATCACACAGAGTCAGATGTTAATGGTATATTTTTATCTAATGTTGTCACTCTCAGGAGCAATGGGACGTTGCAACCATCTGCCACCGCAAAAGGGAAGAATAATGCTTCCATTGGAAAATCATCATCCTCCTCTACATCAACCAATCCAATAGCCGGGCTGAGTGAGGAAGAAGAAGACAAAGGAGAAGCATCAGAAGTAAAAAACCAAAAAAATAGAAAAATGAAAAACACCAAAAAGACATCAACAACTGAAGAGACAGCAAGCCAGCAATGGAAAGGATCACACATGCAGCCAATCTAGAGCCAGTCGATGGAGCCCTGCCTGCATTTTTGGGATGCCTGCCTTTGATGGATGAAGACACTCCCTTTGCCATACATTTGTACAATAATATGTGAACATTGATTTTATTGTAAATAAGAACAATGCTTTTGATTCTGTAAATATTCCATTTTCTGAAGCCATGCAAAAATCTAAAAAATGGAAATTTGAAAATAGCCTTGTCTAATACGAATGTTGTGGAAATTATTTAGAATATTGTTATATAGATGCCTCTGCTAAGGCTATCAAATACATACCGGATATCAAGAAAGGACTGAAGGATGCATGTTCTTCAAAGAAAAAGTTGTGTTGAGCCTGAGAAAGAAATGTGAAGCACATTCTAACCACGACAAGAGTCGATGCAATCAACAACCTCCTGAGTAAAAAAGAAACCCATGGGAGCCCCTCTCATCAAATGCCAGATTTTCGACCAAGAGTTCTACCGAACACTTCTTGATAACAGATTGTCAATCAATCTAATGTCTACTTCACTGCTGAAAGAATTTGGGTTGGGACCGCTTAAGTCTACCAGAATGATTCTGCAATTTGTAGATACCTCTATCAAGTGGCCCCAATGCATTCTAGAGGATATCATTGTCACCATTCAAAGGAAGCAATTCCCTCTGGACTTCACTGTATTGGACATGGACACCTCGATGCCTCTCCTTCATACCCCGATTATACTCTGACAACCGTTCCTTCAAACAACCAAAGCAGTGGTGGACTACGACACAAGATATATCACCTTTCGCTCCAGCAGCGACAATGTGCGTATCCAAATGATCCAAGTGTGGAAGCCATTAGAATCTGCATCAGATGAGAGTGAGCCTACGATTGACCGATAAATCCACTATCGGGATAAGGTAAGAAATATCAGAGTCGTTGTGTCCCGAATAGCGAGATACGATCAATCAAGAAAATGTAGAACCACCAAATGAGATATCAAACCATAAAATCAAGGAAGCGGTCCTTGCTAAGATATTAACCTGGTATAGCACCCAGGATCGAACTCGGAGAGCACGTGATGGCCTTGCGACCTACGAAGTAGTCAGAAATGAAAACAAATAAAATAAAAGGGTTTTTGGTGCATTTTTAATAATTTTTATATTTTTTTTGGAATTTTTAGTTAATAAAGAAAATAGGAAAGTGATAAAACAAGCAACTTGGACAAATTATTTAACTACTTAAAATTCATCCAAAAATTCAAGCAAAAATATTTTTATGTTTTTTATGTTTTTGGTGAATTTTTGGGATTTTTCTGATTTTTAGGGAATTTTATAAAAATAAAACAAGACAGAAAATGCAAGACACTGTCCAGTCAGGCTTCTACAACCATTTAAAAATGCTAAATGGTTGTTTCAAGCTTGGAGGTATTTTTCCTGTAAAGTATGAAATACAAGGAAAAATTAGGCACTGGATTTATTATTTTTAGATTTTTCAATTATTTATTAGAATTTTTCTAAGTTTTTCAATGTTTTTAATATTTTTAATTTTTATAAGTCCACAAATGACCAAACTTGGTCAGAAAATCAAACACAACAAAACAAACAAAATGTAATTTTTTTTAATTTGTAAAGATGTTTTAATATTTTTTTGTGAATTTTATATGTGGACAGTAAGAAAAATGGAAGTTTTTGAATTTTTAAAAATAATAAATGGGCTCTAAAAATTTCCCAAAATTTAGTGAAAATTCTACACAGTGGCAGGAGCCACGTGTTAAATTTTCATGTAGTTTGGATGATATTTGATATTTTATTTACAACAAATACAAGCCCACAGTCACAGGGACCTATTTGTCATAAAAATATACTTTGGGGGCCTAAAAGTAACAATCTAAGAAACCCAGGGGGGTCCGGTGCAAAATTTCCAAGTTCTCACACGCCAAGCGCGTGACCTGGGCACTCAGGGACCTTCTTGTAATAAAACTTAAGTCCTTGGAATAATTAGTAACTCGTACTAAAAGTCCAGGGGCAAAAGTATAAAAAGCCCAAGAAATTTGGCACATGCACAATTAAAATACTCACAGGGGCATATCTGCAAATACTAAAAATATATTTTCATTCATGAACACCTCAAAACATCAGGCCCATACATGCAATTATCCCAAGAAATCACATGTCGAAGCACGTGTCCCACAACGTACAGAGATATAAGTGCAATTAAAGTAAATGACAAGGTCCTCTATGTGATTTACCAAACTAAAATAAAAGTTCTAAAATATTTACAAGGCTAAATATTAACAACTAAAAGAACAGGGGCCTAAGGGAAATTACCCCTTTATTTAAGCTGAGGGCTGAGATGGCGCCACGTAGCCGATCGAACGGTTGGGGACGACGGCGCCTCAACGAAGGGCTGCAGCTCAGATCTGACGGCCGAGGCTTAGCCACGTGGATGATTGAACGTCTCCTACGCACTGTGGCTAAAGCTCGCTGATCTACGGTCCAGATCCACCCTCTGATGATCGAACGGATGCTGCTGCTCCTCAAATGGATGGCTCGATGTGAATTTGGAGCTGGAGGGCTGGATGGACAGTCGGGGAGGATCCACGAAGAACGGGTGTCCTGAGAACTTCGCCGGCCCAGTGAACGCACGGTGGTCCTCCTCTGAGGCTACTGATGATTGGAGAAGATGCGACTGGGCCTCCCGCGTCTGAAGAGCCCCTCCGATGGTGCAACGGAGCTCCGGAGAGCTCAGGCGACACCGGCGGAGATGGAGCTGCTGCTCCTGAACGTCAAGCCCTCAGATGGGCTCGTCTTGACCTGCAAAGCAACACAACAGACTCCTGGGTCGAGGGCAAAGTGCCTCGACCCGGTTAGCGGTGGTGGGGATGATCGGTGCATCGAGATGGGGGAGCTCCGGCGAGGCGACGACGGTGGAGCTCCAATCCTAGTTCCTGTGCGAACTGGGTTTAACGAAGGGGTGGAGAACGTGCGTGGGAGGAGTGCGAAGGTGATGGTCGACTCCGATGATCGAAATGAGGATGAGGGTGGTCGGAATCAAGGGTCGTCGGTGATGGTTCGATTTGGGCGTGAATCAAAATTAGCTAAGGAGAGAAAGAACTAGGGGTACCTGATGGACGAGGTCGACTGGGGAGGAGCCGATGGAGCTCTAGGTCTTAGCCTCGAGGGCCGTCGATGCCCAAGGCTCGAGCACCACGTCTGGGCGGCGCACGGCGGCGCTACGTCACCGGATCGATGGTACGGTCGCTCCCTCCTCGCTGCAACACAGCCAATCATGAGCTGTCACTCAGGCGAGGGCAATGGAGGTCCTGGGGTGGAGAAATGGGAACCAAAGATGAGTGAAGAAGCTGGAGGAGCTCAGACTATATACGTCTAGGGGTCCGGCTAGATGGGAGTCGGGCGTGAAGATCTGAGCGCGGATCCCAAGAACCTCTGCCGGGCGTGGATCAGGGGTGAGCGAGGAGCAAATGGAGCCCGGGATCCACGGATTTGGCGATCGAATCGTGACGCTAAAAAGAGGAGAAATCGGGTCGGGCGTGCAGATCCGCGGGAAGGTGGTCCAAGGGGGGGAGTTGACCGGGGGTCAGCATCCCCCGTGGCCCAATAGAATGTGGCCACGTGGAAAATAATTGGAAATTCATTTTAAAATAGAAAATGGCCGATTTAAGGAAAACTTAAAACATCAAAAATGTTCCTTTTATTTTAAACTATTTTTTTGTGATTTTTAATTATTTTTTTGAAATAAAAATAAGGTATATACAATATAGTGCTATGTATAGGTATATATACAATATTGAATTTTTAATTTTTGATTTTTAATTAATTATTTTTGTATATTTTTATTCCAAATTTATATTTTATTTATTTACAAGATAAAATTTGGAATATTTTGGTGTTTTTATTTTTATTTTATTATTTATGTACAAGGGTTAAATAAATAGATGTATACAAGTATGTACATGGTATATTTACAATGTTTCTTTTGATTTTTAATTTTGTTCTTTTTATATCATTTTTGTTTTTATGGTTTTTATTTTATTTATTTACACCATGAAATATAGAATATATACAAGTTTTATGGGAATTTAATTTATTTATTTACAAGGTGAAATAAGTAGAGAAAGGGGTTTTATGTACAAGGTGAATATATATATAAGGTGAATATTTTTATTTTCTTTTTAGTTTTCTTATTTTTATTTTGATTTTGTATTTACAAGTGTATACAAATATTTTGAAGTAAATATGACCCATTTTTATTTTTATTTTTAGAGGAAAATATTTATTTTTATTTAATTACAGGTATATGTATACATGAGCTTCCTTATCTCTCTCTACTTGGGCTTTTATGCGGTCAGGCCCATGCTGAGCCCTCCCTTGGGATTAGGTTGCTCAATATTTATTCTAGATATCTCCCTCTTTTTCTTTTATTTCTTTATTCTTTTATTTTTGCACAAAAACATGCTAATTATTTAATTTTATACAATGCATGCACTTTGGTAATTATTTGTATTTACGGATATCTACATGTATTTGCAAAGGTTTTTGTAGCTAAAATATAAGAATAAAGAGTGATGAATAGGTATTCATCACCCCCTATACTTAACTTTGCTAGTCCCTTAGCAAATACTTATTTGAAAAAGAAGTGAAAAAGAAAAAGAAAAAGAAAAAGAGGAGAATGTGCATGGATCAAGGTTGATTATTAAACTTGCCCTCATTAAATTGAAATATGGAGCTCAATCAGATCTTTGGATTATTAATGTGTAGGAACCTTATTTAGCCTTAGGTTTAAAACTCAACAGCCTCTAAGATCCACTAATCTATAATCAGGACTCCTCAATAATCCATATCAGAACCAGTCACCAAACACAAACTCTGAAGACCATGAATCTTTCCTTGTACTGTGAATGTGAAGTATAAGCTCTCCACATCAGAAGTGGCAAGTTGACAACCCTCCCCAACAATGTAACTCTATGACCCCAATCTGGCCACTCTTTCCTCGAGGAGCGGGGTATTCCCTTCTAAGTTCAAGTTCAACCGGCTTAAGAAGAGGGGGAAGAAAAGAATGGACCATGTCCAGTGTAGCCATGTATCCTTGGGAGCTCAACCAGTGTAGCCAAGTCTCCCTGCTGTAAGCTACATAAGGTGGGACATGAATCTCAAGCTTTGCTTATTGCACTATATACATACTCCGGTGGGATTATCATTTTCTATCAGACCCACCACTTTTTTTTGGAGTTATTTTCTTTTTGAATTTTTTTTCAAGTGCATATATACATCATATACATGTGCAGCATATATACAAGGAGTTTTTCCTCTTGAGCCAGTAGACTATCCCTCTTTTGAAGCATTATTGCAACCCACAACTCATGTCGTTAGACCTCATGGCAACCAGACCAAGTTGAGACGCACTTCCTTCACTAAAAGAAGAAGAGAGGTTCCGCCTAGAAGTACTACCCTCATATGCTACCCCAAGTCAAGGAAGACTGCCTCCTCACCACCTCATCCGTAGAGAGCTCGGTGCTAAGTGCGGGTCCAAGTAAAACCATTGTCTATATGAGTCATGTATGTGTTGTTAAGTGCTCTACTTAAGCTCATTGAGATGACATGTGATCATAGCCTAGTGGACTCAAAGAATTAAGTCACTATGGACCTGAAAAGCCTTAACCCTAAGCCCTATAAGGTTCCTCCTATGATTAGGTGGATTAAGATCTTAATCAAGCTCCATTTCAAAATTTAATTCCAGGCTAGTTTAAATGTCAACTATAATCCGGGAAAAACTACATAAAAGTATATACAAAGATGCTATTTACACAATTTTGACAAACATACAAAATTTTTAAAAAATGTTTTGAAATCATGGATGTATGCATGAATGCAAGTTTTACAATAGTATTTACCCAAATTTACACAAGATTGTTGCAAACTTTTGATTTTCAAAACATTTTGGAAAAAATTTGGTACTATATACATAATTTTGATATACACATATTTACACAAACTTTACACAAAAAGTTTTTGAAAACATTTTTACAAAAATAATATGTACAATAGCTATGTATGTGTAATAAAAGAATGTTTATTCACAGGAAAAATTTTTAATTTTTATGGTTTTTAGGTTTTTAGCCATTTTTATTTATTAACACACTCACACAAAGTACGAGTTATGGCTAACGTATATATGAAATATATACACACCCCCCTATACTTAGCTCGAACAATGTCCTCAGAGTCTAGAGCTATGAAGAAGACATAACTCGTGCTTAGTATAGGGAAGTGAAAAGGAAGGCTATATACAAAGATGAATAAATGAATAGAATATCAAAAGGATCTCGACTTTTCCCCCTATACTTAGGATAAATAATCCTAAGTATAGCAGGTTGTACACAAAGGGAAAACCGAGTGGAGAATGTACAGGGTCTACCGCCCTTATACTTAGGGTAAAATATCCCTAAGTGTAGGCAGCCAAAAATAGGGGTGAAAAGAATCAAAAGAAATACCCAAGAGTCCTACATCCCCCCTATACCTAGGGTAAAGTACGCCCTAAGTATAGCATAATCAAAGGATGAGAAAAGGGATGTGGGACTAAAGAATGGAATGATATGGACATCTGGATCGATACAGGTTGGAAGACAGTGATAATCAGGTGTGAGATGCAATAGATGTGAGTCAATGGACCACATCTCACGCAAAATGAATAGGGGCAACATCAACGACCTGCGGCTCATGATCTAGAAATGGCTTGAACCGCTGGTCGTTCACTCGAAAGGTACTCTCAGAAGACAACTCAGATATATCAATACTCATGTTGTTGTGTACCTTTCTCACAAGATAAGGTACCTTCCATTTGCTCTGTAGCTTCCCTGGAAATAGACGAAGCCTAGCATCAAACAGCCATACTCTCTGTCCAGGCTCAAAATGCTTGTGGCTGATGTGAGAATCATGCCACTCCTTTACTCTCTCCTTGTACTGTACGCTGTTTGAGAAGGCGGTATCACGAAGCTCCTCCAGGGCTGCTAACTCTGCCCTCCTCTGGCCTCCTACACTATCTGGATCCAAAAGAATATCTGTAACTGCCCAAAGTGACCTGTGTCTCAGCTCAACTGGTAAATGGCACGGCTTGCCGTATACGAGGCGAAAGGGAGATGTTCCCAAAGGTGTCTTGAAAGACGTCCTATATGCCCACAAGACCGAGTCCAAAAGCTGTGACCAATCCTTTCAGTCAGGGCAGACGACTTTCTGCAATATAGTCTTGATCTCCCTGTTCGACACCTCGGCTAGACCATTCGTCTGTGGATGGTATAGAGTGGCAACTCGATGGTCTATGCCGAACTCGCTAGCAAGGGCCTTCACCTGGTCGTTGATGAAATGAGACCCCCCGTCAGAAATCAACACTCAAGGGACCCCGAACCGCGTAATGATGTGCATCCTCAAAAATCTGCAAACTATCCTTGCATCGGCGGTTCGGGCGGGGATGGCCTCAACCCAACGACTCACATAATCAACGGCTAACAGAATGTACTCAAATCCCTGACTCTTAGGGAACGGAACCATGAAATCGATGCCCCATGCTTCAAAAATCTCACAGAAGTGAATGGGCTGCATCGGCATCATATCACGCTGTCCACAAGTGCCCATCCTCTGACAGTCAGTACACCTCTTCACAAACTCATTAGAGTCCTTGAAGAGGGTAGGCCACCATAGGCGGGATTGGAGCACTTTCTGTGTCGTTCTCCTCCCAGAGTGATGTCCTCCTGCCTCAAGCTTGTGGCAGTAAGTGAGGACGCTATGGTGCTCCTCCTGAGGAATACACCTACGCCAGACGCTATCCCCTCCTTCGTCATAAAAGATGGGATCCTCCGAGTGGTAGGACTTGGCCTTCGCGAGGAAGGTCTCAAGCCTCTGCCTGGGCCAATCTTGTGGAACTTTCTTAGCAACAAGAAAGTTCACAATATCGGCATACCACGGGAGAGAGGCGATATCATGGATCGCCTCATCTGGGAAGGTCTCACAAATAGGGTCAATCTGCTCAGAATCCTCAAGATGCTCTAATCGGGAGAGATAATCCGCCACCACATTCTTGACTCCAGGCTTATCCTTAATCTCTATGTCAAACTCCTAGAGTAGAAGGATCCATCTAGTCAGTCTAGCCTTGACATCCTTCTTTGCCATGAAGTATCTGATGGCAGTATGATCTGTGTACAGGGTCACTCTAGATCCAATAATGTATGATCTTAACTTATCTAGGGCGAATACTACTGCTAGCATCTCCTTCTCTATGACTGTGTAGTTCCGCTGCGCGAAATCCAATGTGCGGCTAGCGTAGTGGATAGCAAATGGAACTCCATCCCTCCTCTGTCCCAACACGGCCCCCACGGCAAAATCAGAGGCATCCATCATGATCTCGAATGGAAGAGACCAATCAGGCGGCTGGAGAACAGGAGCCTCAACAACACATCTCTTGAGAGTCTCGAATGACAAAAGACACTTGTCATCGACAAGGAACTCGGTGTCTTTCATCAGCAGGTCAGTCAACGGTCGGGCAATCCTACTGAAATCATGAATGAATCGCCGGTAGAAACCGACGTGCCCTAGGAAAGACCGTAACTGCCGTAAATGGGACAGCGGTGCGAGTTTTATAATGACGTCTACCTTGGACGGATCAACTTCCATGCCCCTATTGGAGATGATGTGGCCAAGCACTGTCCCTTGAGTCACCATGAAGTGACTCTTCTCCCAAGATAGCACCAATGAACCTCTATACATCGCTGAAGTACTCAGTCTAGGCAGTCAAGACAGGAGTCGAATCCGTCACCGTAAACCGAGAAATCATCCATGAAGACCTCCAAGAACTCCCCTACCATGTCCGAAAAGATCGACAACATGCATCTCTGAAAGGTTGCAGGGGCATTGCATAGCCCAAATGGCATGCGTCGGAAGGCGTATGTGCCGAAGGGACAGGTAAAGGTAGTCTTGTCCTGGTCCTCTGGAGAGATGGCCACCTGTTTGTAGCCCGAGTACCCATCCAGAAAACAATAGTGGCTCTTCCATGCCAGTCTCTAAATGATCTGATCTATAAAGGGCAGGGGGAAATGATCCTTCTTGGTGGCCTGGTTGAGTCTCCTGTAATCAACGCAGACCCGCCAAGAAGTGGGTACCCGTGTAGCAATCTCCTCTCCAGAGTCGCTGACCACTGTAGTGATGCCCATCTTCTTGGGCACTACATGCAAAGGGCTGACCCACTTGGAGTCGGAGATTGGGTAGATAAAATCGGCGCTCCACCATTTCGATATCTCCTTCATGACAACTTCTCTCAGATTCGGGTTCATCCGCCGCTGGAACTCATACGACGGCTTCGCCTCATCCTCGAGATAGATATGGTGGGAGCACAGGGCCGGACTTATCCTCTGGAGATCTGCTACGCTCCATCCTAGTGCCTTGCGGTTCTTTTCAAGAACCCCCATCAAACGGGATTCCTGCTCTCCAGTCAAATCGGCGGAGATAATGACTGGGTACATCTCATGCTCAACCGCAAGGAGCCTATACTTCAGCGACGCAGGAAACGGCTTCAGCTCTAGACAACTGGGTGCTGGTGGATCTGGCTTCTGAAAACTATGCGTGAAGGCTGCCAAATCCGCATGGGAGAACTGAAACTCTCTGTCACTCTCTGAATCTGGAGAAGGATGCCCTGATGGACTGTCTCTGCTCTGCTCGGCATCTACCTCCTCCCTAGCTGCAGGCTCAGTGGAAGTCAGATCTGGTATATAATCATCAAACTCTGCCCAGTCAAAATCTGACTCCGAGGGATCTGTATCGTCCAAGGTGGCCTCAGTACCACCATCATCACAAAAATCAGTCTCACGATAGAGAACCGGCTCTGCTGCCTCAGAAGTATCCTGAACCAGGAATGTGCTCTCCAAGCTCTCCTCTGCTGGCGTCTCTTCATCAGCGGGCTCTGAATGTGAGAGGATGGCCTGTGCATCTGGATCTGCCCATACTGCCTCATCATCTGTAATCACAAAGTTGCAGTCCTGGTGGATGTCTAGCACATCATCTGTCATCTGCTCTGTATCAGAAGTAGTCTCTGAGCATGCTCTGTCTCTGACTTTGCTATCCTCGACTGTCTCTATTTGTACACTTTCGCCCTAGACGCGAAAGTATACCTTCCCGCTATCATGGTCAGTCACTTCCTTGGCTGTGGCCAAGAACGGGCGATCGAGAATAATGGAGGTATCGGTCACTGAATCAGGGATCTCCATGTCCAACACTACGAAGTCCACTAGGAATTGCAGACCCTGAATCGTGATGACAACGTCCCTCAGCAACCCCTTAGGCCTCTTGACAGATCGATCAACAAATTGAAGGACTGTCCTGCTCTGTCTAAGAGTGCCCAACTCGAAGCGGTCGAGAAGGACTGCCGGGAGTAGGTTGATCAACGATCCGCTGTCTAATAGAGTACGGTCGAACCTCTGCTCTCTGATATGGCATCTGACATATGGGGCTCCTGAATCTGGTCTCTTGGCCGGCAAACGGTTCTGGATCGCGAAACAAGTGGCTCTGGTCAGCACATGAATCTCTGCCTGGTGGTTTCTCCTCTTCCTCCTAATTGTGGTCCTGTCTCTAAGCGAACGCTGGAGTAGAGGGATGTGCTGCAAAGCCTCCTGAAGAGTCGGTTGAATGTGGAAACGATCTATCATCTGCTGGTTGAACTCTTCCTGCTCTCTCTTTTTTGGATTTTCATTTTTCTTCCCCTTCCCCATTTGAAGAGCTTTAGGAAAGGGGATCACAGGGTCCTTCTCAGATGAAGGACTAGGAAAGGGTCTAAACGGATCGACGGCCGGATCCACACATACATCATGCACCACAGTGGGACCGGAAGAAAACAAACCCTTTCCTTTATTCACAAAAGTGTTCCGAGATACATCAGTAATAGGAAAAACAACAGGAATCTCAGAAGAACTGGTGGCATCAGCACCACCATCGACTGGTAAACGGGCGGCCTCAGTACCGCGCTCTGGCTCGGCAACATGGGTGGCCTCAGTACCACCTCCTCCAACTGGTGAAACGGCGGCCTCAGTACCATCGGTGGAATCTGCATCCGTGGTGGCATCAGTACCACCGTCATCATCTCTAGCGGCCTTAGTACCGCTCTCCTCCAAGTCAGGCGCTCTAGAAGGATCCTCGTGGTGTCGCTCAGACAAGGCACCGCCTGCTGGCATCCTACCGCTCCTAAGTGTGACAAAATCAGTATCAAAAAGATATGCAGACATATCACCAAAAGTATCACTCGGAGTGGCATACTCAGTACACGCTACCTGCTCAGATTTCCTCTTCAGGTTATTGGGATTCGGCTCAATCTGGGCAGGGATGGCGGCCTTCCCTCTCACGATGTCTGATGACCGAAAAAACCACCAAGACACTCGGGTGAAAAGTAGATCAAGGGTCGTTGCGACCCGGATCTCGGAGACAATTCGGTCAATCAAGAAAAATATGTGCAGACCACTAAAATGGAATGAAAATCAAATAAAAATAATAGCGGTCCTGGCTATTGGATTAGCCTGGTATAGCGACCAGGGTCGGACTCAGGAAGCACGTAATGGCCTTACGGCCTATGAAGTAGTCTAAAAGAAGAATACAATAAAATAAAATGATTTTTGGTGGATTTTTAATGTTTTTAATTTTTTTTGGATTTTTTAATTAATAAGAAAATAGGAAAAACAATAAACAAGCAAATTGGATGAATTATTTAACTACTAAAAAATCACCCAAAAATTCAAACAATTTTTTTTATGTTTTTTTATAATTTTTTATGTTTTTGGTTAATTTTTAATGATTTTCTGATTTTTATGGAATTTTGTAAAAATAAAACAAGACTGAAAAATAAAGGCACTATCCAGTCAGACTTGGATGGCTAAATTAAAATGCAAAATGGCCCTATCAAGTTCTGAAGTAATTTTCCTGTAAAATAAAAAATTCAAGGAAATTTGGGCACTGGAAATATTAATTTTTGATTTTTCAATTATTTATTAGAATTTTTATGGGTTTTATGGGGTTTTGTAATGTGTATAGGTTTTATAAAGCCAAAAAATGACCAAAATTGGTTAGAAAATCAAGCAACACTATATAATTTTTTTGTAATTTTTACAGTTGATTTAATATTTTTTTGTGAATTTTCTATTTAGACAGTAACAAAAATGCTTGTTTTTGAATTTTTAAAAACATCAAAAAGTGTCAAAAATGTCTCCAAAATTTAGAGAAAATTTTACACCATGGCAGGAGCCATGTATCCAATTTTCATCAAATTTGGAGTCGATTTGTTATTTTATTAAAAATGAAAACAAGGGTACAATGCACAGGGACCTGTACGCAATTAAGACAAGTTCCAGGGATCCGATGCAATTTCTCCAGGGCCTCACGTGCAAAGCTCGTGACCTGGGCACTCAGGAACCAAATTGCAAGAAAACTTAAGTTACCCACTATTTAGTAACACGTACTAAAAGTCCAGGGGCTCGAGTGTAAATTACCCACTATATCAAGCACATGTGCAAATAAAAATTCACAGGGGCACTTATGCAATTACAAAAAAGTTAATTTCATTCATTAACACCCTGAAATATAAAGCCCATACATGCAAATAACCCACAAAAGCACGTGTCGAAGCACGTGTTCCACTACAAACATGGGTATAAAAGAAAATACAAGAAATGACAGGGTCCTCTATGCAAATTACCAAACTAAAATAAAGTTTCAAAAATATTTACAGGACTACAAATTAACACCTAAAAATCTAAGGGCCTAAGAGATATTTACCCTTTATTAAGTCGAGGGTCAGATGGGCGCCACGTGTGAGATCCAACGGTCGGGGGAGGGTGGCGCCCAACAAAGTCCTCGGCTCGGATCGAACGACTCTGGGCTCCCCATGTGGCTGATCTGACGGTTCTCGTACGCTGTGGAGGAACCTCGCTGAGTCGACGGTCACGATCAAGCCTCCAAGGATCTGACGGTGCAGGCAGCTCCTCAAATGGACGAATCTGATCTGAACTGGAGCCGGAGGCCGATCGGACGGCTGCGGAGGGTGCACGAAGAACAAGCGGCCGGCGAACTTCGCCGGCCCGGTGCACGCACGGTGACCCTCCTCGCGGGTTGCTACTGATCGGAGAAGATTCGCCTTGGCCTTCCGCGTCTAATGGGCCCCTCCGATGGCGCAACGGAGCTCCTGGGAGCTCAGGCAACGTCGGCGGAGGCGGAGCTGCTGCTCGAATGGCCGAATCCCTCAGATGGGCTCGGATGAACCTGCAAAGCAAAGCAACGGACTCCTGGGTCGATGGCAAAGTGCCTCGACCTGGTTAGGGGTGGTGCAAGTGAACGGTGCGTCGGAATGAAGGGGCTCCGACGAAGCAATGGTGGAGGAGCCCCAGTCCCAGTTCCTGTGCGAACTGGGTTGGATGAGTGGGTGGAGAATGTGCGCGGAGGAAGGACGGAGATGACGAGCAACTCCGATGATCGAGACGAAGGCGAGGGTGGTCGGAATCAGTGATGGACAACGATGGGTCAAATTGGGCGAAAAGCAAAATTAGCTAAATAAAGAAGAAATGAAGGCTACCTACTGGATGGAGTCGACTCTGGGAGAGCTGGGGAAGCTCCAGGTCCTAGCCTCAAGGGTCGTCGGTGCCCGAGGCTCGAGCACCACCTCTGGGCGGCGCACGGCGGTGCAAAGACGCTGGATCAGTGGTCCGGTCTCCCCCTCCTCGCTGCGACACGGCCGGAAGCGAGTTGTCACTCTCGCGGTGGTTGTGGAGGTCCTAGGGTGAAGAGAGATGAGCCAAAGATAGAATGAAATGTAGGCGGAGCTCGGACTAAATACGAGTGCAGGTCCGAGAAGAAGAGGTCGGGCAGGGTTCCACGAAGTGCGGATCCCAACGCGGACGAGCGGGCGTGGATCTCGGATGCACGAGGAAGAAGGAGAGCCCGGGATTTGCGGGTATGGGCGTCAGATCGAGTCGGGAAAAAGTCGAGATATCGGGTCGCGGGATCGGATCCGGGGCTCAGTGGTTCTGGGGGGGGGGAGTTGACCGGGGGGTCAATGTCCCCTGTGGACCAATCAGAGATTGCCATGTAAGAAATGTTTAGATATTAAAAATAAAATACTAAATGGCCGAATTATTAGAAACTCAAAACATGAAAAATGTTTATTTTAATTTTTTCTATTTTTTGTGATTTTTAATTATTTTTTCGAAATAAAATTAAGGTATTTACACTATAGTGCTATATATAGGTATATATACAATATGGGTTTTTGATTTTTGATTTTTAATTAATTATTTTTGTACATTTTTATAACCATTTTTTATTTTATTTATTTATAGCATAAAATTAGGAATATTTTGATATTTTTATTTTATTTTTATTATTTATTTACAAAGGTAAAATAAATAGATATATACATTTATATACATGGTATATATACAATGTTCTTTTTGGTTTTTAATTTTATTCTTTTTATTTGATTTTTGTTTTTATGGTTTTAATTTTATTTATTTACAACATAAAAGATATAATATATACAAATTTTTAGGGATTTTAATTTATTTATTTACAAGGCTAAATAAATATAAGAGTGGATTTATATACATGGTGAATATATACAAGGAATATTATTTTTATTTTCTTTTTGATTTTTCTATTTTTATTTTGATTTTGTATTTACAAATATTTACAAGTATGTACAAGCCCATTTTATTTTAATTTTAGAGGAAAATATTTTTATTTTATTTACAAGGATATTTACACACATGAGCTCCCTATCTCTCTCTACTTCGGCTTTTATGCGGTCAGGCCCATGTTGAGCCCTCCCTTGGGATTAGGTTGCTCAATATTTATTCTAAATATTTCCCTCTTTTTCTTTTAATTATTTATTCTTTTATTTTTGCACAAAAACATGCTAATTATTAGTTTTTACACAATGCATGCTTTTGGTAATTATTTATATTTACAAGTATATACATGCATTTGCAAAGGTTTTTGTAGCTAAAATATAAGAATAAAGAGTGATGAATGAGTATTCATCACCCCCCTATACTTAACTTTGCTAGTCCCTTAGCAAACACTTATTTGGAAAAGAAGTGAAAAAAGAGAAAGAAAAAGAAAAGGAGGAGAATGAACATGGATCAAGGTTGAATATTAATCTTGCCTTCATTAAATTGAATTATGGAGCTCGATCAGATCTTTGGATTATTAATGTGTCGGAACCTTATTTGGACTTAAGTTTAAAACTCAACAGCCTCTAAGTTCCACTATTCTGTAATCAAGACTCCTCAACAATCCAGATCAGAACAAGTCACCAAACACAAACCCTGAAGACCATGAATCTTTCCTTGTACTGTGGATGTGGAGTATACGCTCTCCACCTCAGAAATGGCAACTTGACAACCCTCCCCAACAAGGTAACTCTATGACCCCAATCCGGCCACTCTTTCCTCGAGGAGCGAGGTATTCCCTTCTAAGTTCAAGTTCAACCGGCTCAAGAAGAGGGGGAAGAAGAGAATGGACCATGGCCAGTGTAGCCATGTATCCTTGGGAGCTTACCAGTGTAGCCAAGTCTCCCTGCTGCAAGCTACATAAGGTGGGACATGAATCTCAAGCTTTGCTTATTGCACTATATACATACTCGGGTGGGATTATCATTTTCTATCAGACCCACCACTTTTTTTGAGTTATTTTCTTTTTGCATTTTTTTTCAAGTGCATCTATACAACATATACATGTGCAGCATATATACAAGGAGTTTTTCCTCTTGAGCCAGTAGACTATCCCTCTTTTGAAGCTTTATTGCAACCCACAACTCCTGTCGTTAGACCTCATGGTAACCAAACCAAGTTGAGATGCACTTCCTTCACTAAAAGAAGAAGAGAGGTTCCACCTAGAAGTACTACCCTCATATGCTACCCCAAGTCAAGGAAGACTGCCTCCTCACCACCTCATCCGTAGAGAGCTCGATGCTAAGTGCGGTGTCACGGTAAAGCCATTGTCTATATGAGTCATGTGTGTGTTGTTAAGTGCTCTACTTAGGCTCATTGAGATGACATGTGATCACAGCCTAGTGGACTCAAAGAATTAAGTCATCATGGACCTGAAAAGCCTTAACCCTAAGCCCTATAGGGTTCCTCTTAAAAATTAGGTGGATTAAGATCTTAATCAAGCTCCATTTCCCAATTTAATTCCAGGCTAGTTTAAATGTCAACTATAATCCAAGAGAAACTATATACATATACATGTAAAGATGCTATTTACACAATATTTACAATCATGCAAAAATTTTTGAAAAATGTTTTGAAATCATGGATGTATGCGTGCATGGATGCAAGTTTTGCAAAATATTTACACAAATTTACACAAGATTTTTGCAAACTTTTGATTTTCAAAACATTTTGGAAAAATTTTGTACTATATACATAATTTTGATATGAAAATATTTACACAAACTTTACACAAAAAGTTTTTGAAAACATTTTTACAAAAATAATTTGTACACTAGCTATGTATGTGCAATAAAAGAATGTTTATTTACAGGGAAAATTTCTTAATTTTTGTGGTTTTTTAAGGTTTTTAGCCATTTTTATTTATTAACACACTCACACAAAGTACGAGTTATGGCTAAAGTATATATGGAATATATACACACCCCCCTATACTTAGCTCGAACGATGTCCTCAGAGTCAAGAGCGATGAAGAAGACATAACTCGTGCTATGTATAGGGAAGTGAAAAGGAAAGCTATATACAAAGAAGAATGAATGAATAGAATATCAAGAAGATCTCGGCTTTCCCCCTATACTTAGGATCAAATAATCCTAAGTATTGCAGGCTGTACACAAATGGAAAACCGAGTGGCGAATGTACAGGGTCTACCCCCCTATACTTAGGGTAAAATATCCCTAAGTATAGGAAGCAAAACAGGGGTAAAATGAATCAAAAGAAATACCCAAAGGTCCCACATCCCCCCTATACTTAGGGTAAAGTACACCTTAAGTATAGCATAATCAAAAGATGAAGAAATGGATGTGGGACTAAATAATGTAATGATATGGACATCTGGATCTATACAAGTCGGAAGAACAGTGATAATCAGGCGTGAGATGCAATAGATGTGAGTCAAAGACCACATCTCACGCAAAATGAAAAGGGGAAACATCAACGACCCGCGGCTCATGATCTAGAAATGGCTTGAGCCGCTGGCCGTTCACTCGAAAGGTACTCTCAGAAGACAACTCGGATATGTCAATGCTACCGTTGTCGTGTACCTTTCTCACCAGATAAGGTCCCTTCCATTTGCTCTGTAGCTTCCCTGGAAATAGACGAAGACTCGCATCAAACAGCCATACTCTCTGTCCAGACTCAAAATGCTTGTGGCTGATGTGAGAATCATGCCATTCTTTCACTCTCTCCTTGTACTGTAGGCTATTTGAGAAGGCGGTATCTCTAAGCTCCTCCAAGGCTTCTAACTCTGCCCTCCTTTGGTCTCCTACACTATCTGGATCAACAAGTATCTCAGTGACTGCCCAAAGTGACATGTGTCTCAGCTCAACAGGTAAATGGCACGGCTTGCCATATACGAGGCGAAAGGGAGATGTGCCCAAAGGTGTCTTGAAAGACGTCCTATATGCCCACAAGACAGAGTCCAAAAGCTGTGACCAATCCTTTCGGTCAGGGCGGACGACTTTCTGCAAAATAGTCTTTATCTCCCTGTTCGACACCTCGGCTAGACCATTCGTCTGTGGATGGTATGGAGTGGCAACTCGATGGTCTATGTCAAACTCGCTAGCAAGGGCCTTCACCTGGTCGTGGATGAAATGAGACCCCCCATCAGAAATCAACACTTGAGGGATCCCGAACCGCGTGATGATGTGCTTCCTCAAAAATCTGCAAACTGTCCTGGCATCAGTGGCTCGAGCGGGGATGGCCTCAACCCAACGACTCACATAATCCACAGCCAACAGAATGTACTCAAATCTCTGACTCTTAGGGAATGGACCCATGAAATCGATGCCCCATGCGTCAAAAACCTCACAGAAGTGAATGGGCTGCATCGGCATTATATCACGCTGTCCACAAGTGCCCATCCTCTGACAGTCAGTACACCTCTTCACGAACTCATCAGAGTCCTTGAAGAGGGTAGGCCACCACAAGCCGGATTGGAGCACTTTCTATGCCGTTCTCCTCCCAGAGTGATGTCCTCTTGCCTCAAGATTGTGGCAGTAAGTGAGGACGCTATGGTGCTCCTCCTGAGGAATGCACCTATGCCAGACGCTATCCCCTCCTTCGTGGTAAAGGATGGGATCCTCCCAGTGGTAGAACTTGGCCTTCACGAGGAAGGTCTCAAGCCTCTATCTGAGCCAACCTTGTGGGACTTTCTTAGCAACGAGAAAGTTCACAATATCGGCATACCATGGGAGTGAGGCAATAGCAAGGATCTCCTCATCTGGGAAGGTCTCACAAATAGGATCAATCTGCTCAGAATCCTCAAGATGCTCTAAACGGGAGAGATGATCTACCACCACATTCTTAACTTCAGGCTTATCCTTGATCTCAATGTCGAACTCCTGGAGTAGAAGGATCCATCTAGTCAGTCTGGCCTTGGCATCCTTCTTTGCCATGAGGTACCTGATGGCGGTGTGATCAGTAAACAGGGTCACTCTAGATCCAATAATGTACGATATGAACTTATCTAGGGCGAACACTACGGCTAGCATCTCATTCTCTGTGATTGTGTAATTCCGCTGCGCGGAATCCAATGTGCGGCTAGCGTAGTGGATAGCAAATGGAACTTCATCCCTCCTCTGTCCCAGCACGGCCCCTACAGGAAAATCGGAGGCATCCGTCATGATCTCGAATGGGAGAGACCAATCAGGTGGCTGGAGAACAGGAGCCTCAACAACACAATTCTTGAGAGTCTTGAAGGACGAAAGACACTTGTCATCAAGTAGGAACTCGGTGTCTTTTGTCAGCAGGTCAGTCAACGGCCGGGCAATCCTACTGAAACCATGAATGAATCGTCGGTAGAAATTGACGTGCACCAGGAATGACCGTAGCTGTCGCAAATTAGATGGCGGTGCGAGTTTTCTAATGACATCTACCTTGGTTGGATCAACCTCCATGCCCATGTTGGAGATGATATGGCCAAGCACCGTCCCTTGAGTCTCCATGAAGTGACTCTTCTCCGAAGATAACACCAAGTGAACCTCTATACATCGCTGAAGTACTTGGTCTAGGCAGTCAAGACAGGAGTCGAATCCGTTGCTGTAAACCGAGAAATCATCCACGAAGACCTCCAAGCACTCCCCTACCATATCTGAAAAGATCGAAAGCATACATCTTTGAAAGGTGGCAGGGGCATTGCATAGCCCAAATGGCATGTGTCGGAAGGCGTATGTGCCGAAGGGATAGGTAAAGGTGGTCTTGTCCTGGTCCTCAGGAGCGATGACCACCTGGTTGTAGCCCGAGTACCCATCTAGAAAACAGTAGTGGCTCTTCCCCACCAATCTCTCAATGATATGATCAATAAAGGGCAGGGGGAAATGATCCTTCTTGGTGGCCTGGTTGAGTCTCCTGTAGTCAACGTAGACCCACCAAGAAGTGGGTACCCGTGTAGCAATCTCCTCTCCAGACTCATTGACCACTGTAGTGATGCCCGTCTTCTTGGGCACCACATGCAAAGGGCTGACCCACTTGGAGTCAGAGATGGGGTAGATAAAGTCGGCGCTCCACCATTTAGAAATCTCCTTCATGACAACCTCTCTCAGATTCGGGTTCAGCCGCCACTGGAACTCACGCGACGGCTTCAACTCATACTCGAGATAGATATGGTGGGAGCACAGGGCCGGACTTATCCCCTGGAGATCTGCTACACTCCATCCAATCGCCTTGCGGTTCTTTTCAAGAACCCCCATCAGACGGGATTCCTGCTCTCCAGTCAAATCGGCGGAGATAATGACTGGGTACATCTCAGGCTCACCCGCAAGGAATCTATACTTTAACGAAGTAGGAAGCGGCTTCAGCTCTGGACAACTGGGTGCTGGTGGATCTGGCCTCTGAAAAGTCTGCGTGAACACTGCCAGATCTGCATGGGAGAACTGAAACTCTCTATCACTCTCAAAATCTGGAGAAGGCTGCCCTGTTGGACTGTCTCTGCTCCGCTCGGCATCTACCTCCTCCCTATCTGCAGGCTCAGTAGAAGTCTGGTCTGGCATATAATCATCACAATCTGCCCAATCAGACTCTGACTCCGAGGGATCTATGTCATCTAAGGTGGCATCAGCATCACCATCATTACAAGAATCTGTCTCACGGTCGAGAATCGGCTATGCTGCCTCTGAAGTATCCTGGACCAGGAATGTGCTCTCCAAGCTCTCCTCCGTTGTCGTCTCTGCATCAGCTGAATCTGAAAGTGAGAGGATGGCCTGTGCTGCTGGGTCTGCCCAAACTGCCTCATCGTCTGTGATCACAAAGTCACAGTCCTGGTGGATGTCTAGCCCGACATCTGTCATCTACTCTGTGTCTGAAGTGGTCTCTGAGCATGATCTGTCTCTGGCTCGGCTGTCCTCGACCGTCTCTATTTGTACACTTTCGCCCTCGACGCGAAAGTATACCCTCCTGCTATCATGGTCAGTCACCGCCTTGGCTGTGGCCAAGAACGGGCGACCGAGAATGATGGGGGTATCGGTCACTGAATCAGGGATCTCCATGTCCAACACTACAAGTCCACGAGGAATTGCAGGCCCTGAATCGTGACAACAATGTCTCGCAACAACCCCTTCGGCCTCTTGACAGATCGATCAACAAACTGAAGGATTGTCCTTCTCTGTCTAAGAGTGCCCAACTCGAAGCGGTCGAGAAGTGCTGTCGGAAGGAGGTTGATCGACGATCCGCTGTCTAGTAGAGTGCGGTCGAACCTCTGCTCTCTGATGTGGCATCTGACATAAGGGGCTCCTGAATCTGGCCTCTTGGCCGGCAGACGGTTCTGGATCGCGAAACAAGTGGCTTTCGTCAGCACATGGATCTCTGAGTGGTGGTTCCGCCTCTTCCTCCTGACTGTGGTCCTGTCTCTAAGGGAACGCTGGAGAAGAGGGATGTGCTGCAAAGCCTCCTGAAGAGTCAACTGTATGTGAAACCAATCTATCATCTGCTGGCTGAACTCTTCCTGCTCTCTCTTTTTTTGATTTTCTTTTTTCTTCCCCTTCCCCATCTAAAGGGCTCTAGGGAAGGGGATCACAGGGTCCTTCTCAGATGAAGGACTAGGAAAGGGTCTAGACGGTTCGACGACCGGATCCACACATACATCATGCACCATAGTGGGACCAGAAGAAAATAAACCCTTTCCTTTATTCACAGAAGTGTTCCGAGATATATCAGTAACAACCGGAAAAACAGCAGGAATCTCAGAATGAACATGGATGGCCTCAGCACCACCATCGACTGGAAGACTCGCGGCCTCAGTACCGCGCTCTGGCTCGGCATCCTGGGTGGCCTCAATACCACCTCCTCGAACTGGTGAAACGACGGCCTCAGTACCGCCGGTGGGATCAGCATCCATGGTGGCATCAGTACCACCGTCATCATCTCTAGTGGCCTCAGTACCGCTCTCCTCCTCACCTGGCGCTCTGGATGTATCCTCACTGTGTTGCTCAGACGAGTCGCCGCCTGCTGGCATCCTACCGCTCCTAAGTGTGACAAAATCAGTATCAAAAAGATATGCAGACATATCACCAAATGCATCATTAGGAGTGGCATACTCAGTACAAGATACCTGCTCAGATTTCCTCTTCAGATTGTTGGGATTCGGCTCAATCTGGGCAGGGATGGCGGCCTTCCCTCTCACGATGTCCCACATCTCCTGGCGGAACTCGTCCATCTCCCGTCGAAAAGCAGCTTGTTGATCTGTGAGAAGGCGGGCTATATCATCCAAGACGGGACTCTCATGCGAACCCGACGGGTAGCCTCTTTGGTAGTTAGGCTGCTGGAACTGGTGATGTAGCTGAGAGGGGTAAGAATGTGGTTGCTGATGCTGCTGCTGGTGAGGCTGATCACACCTCCAAGACTATCCCTGCTGATAGGGACGAGGGCCATACTGTGACTGCTGCTGCTGTGAATGTGGGTACACTGGGGGCTGCTGCTGCTGGTGCTCTCTCTGATGGTCGTACTGGCCACCCTGTCCTGACGGCTGTTACTGGGGCTGGGTACCTCCGGTCCCCCAACGGAATCCAGGATGGTCTCGTCGGATACCGGGCTGGGGGCGGTCATACCAAATCCCGTTGACATCCATCAACGGCTATGCATCGTACTGGGGTGGCGGGAGCACTGCGAGAGGCTGATCCAGCTGGTATACCACCATCTGCATGTCTGGAGATGGCGGTGACTGGTAGGTGGGCTGCGGCTGCTGGTACGGCTCCGCCTGTACAAGATGGACTTGTCTAGGCTGCTGGTGAGAGATGGAGCATTGGGACTGGCTGCCGAAGCTACTCAGATAGCCTCGTGCCTGAAGACGAGGCTGTGAAGCCATCTGTGCCTCCTGGAGACACATGAGCTGTGTCTTCAGGTCACTCAGAGTCTGTGCCATCTGCTCCATATGCGTGATGCCCTGGTACTGCTTCTTCTCAATAATCTCCATCCAGTCCAGCTTCTCGCTGATGATCCCCATGTCCGCGGCTGATGACTCGGCCTGTGCTGCTGCTACCGCGGACGAACTGGAAGGACCGGCGTCGACCCGTGCTAACCTCTGGTACTGCACGGTCTGTGGCTGCTGGGGTCTGCCCTGAGTATATAACCGGGTCTAGGACATCACCATGTAGTTCTCAGCCATCTCCTCGTAGATGGTCCAGACCTGGTCGTGATCCTTGGCGAAGTAAGACCTACCACAAGAAGCGTTCACCAAGCCCTGAAGCTCTGGTATCAGCCCGCTGAAAAAGCTCTGAACAAGGTTCGGCTTGGAGATATCGTGGTGCGGGCATCTGTCTGTCAGCTCTCTGAACCTCTCTCATGCCTCGTGAAACTGCTCGTTGTGGAGAATGGAGAAGTTGCTGATCAGGGCTCTAGCGGCATTGGTCCGCCCGAGTGGGTAGTACTTGTGCAAGTACTCGGTGCGGAGCTGCTCCCAAGTGTTGACAAACTTCCCCAAATGCTTCAGCCAGGTGGCTACTCTGTCAGCTAAGGAGAAGGGGAAGGCAATCATCCTAATGGTATCCTGGTCCACCTGACGGTCATGGACGGTGCTGCGGATCATCAAAAACTCCTGGAGGTGGAGATGGGGCTCCTCAGTGGCGAGCCCATGGAAGTGGGGGAGGAGCTGCAAGGTATTCGGGGGGAATTTGAAGTCCCCCATGATAGCTGATAGCACAACCCAGTGATGCATCAGGGTCGATCCGGGGTTGTGCAACTCCCGCATCAGTCTCGGCTTCTCTACTCCTGCCGCAGCGGCTGCCGCTGCGGCTGCGGCTGCTGCTGCTGCTGTTGCCTCATCTGGGATCCTCGGCCCGTCTCTACACTGCTCTCACTCTTCTCTCATCTCCTCCATCTCGCGCCTCATATCTAACATGAATGCTCCCTGATCCCTCAACTGCTGATGTACTGTCTCAAGGGAGGCGATCAGGGTGGATTTGATCGCACCCTGGTCCAGAACAAAATGCTCAGGCTGTGAACCTCTAGTGCGATCATCAGAACTACCGGCCATAGTCTCTGCAAAATCAAACGATCCAAACTCAGGTGCTGATAAATCTGATAGTCTCTCCTCTGGTACTGGTCTCTCGGAACCGAGAGAAAGGGGGTCGAGGGGGAACAGGGTGGAATCATACTCAGGTTCGGAGAGCGGGTCTCGGCTCTCGCGAACCAACCTAGATGAACAGGTAGACGAGCACGAAAGCGGTGCAGCCAGAGGATGCCTAAGAGATCGTCTGCCCATCATCTTGATGTGGCGAGTAAGGCGGATGAGATCTGGAAAAAGTATGATCACAAGCAAACCCCCAGTTCACCAACGCAACGCGAGTTGAAGACCGTAAAGTCTCGGTCAATTTATCTTGTTAATTTTATTTTGGTTAAAAATCAGGATATCAGAGCGATTACGTGACCTGTTGGGATACCCGATACTTTCCCAACCGACTGTCCCGCACAGAAGTAGTCGGTAATCAATCGAGAAGAGTATCGGAGGGCTCTACCTAGTGTTCGGGGTCACTCTCTCGCATAATCAAACCAATCAATGAGGGGGTTGCTCTCCCCAAGACAAGTTTTTAAGTGAGATGTCTTTTAGGGTCGATAGTTTTAGCAGTCCCAATTTTATGATTTTTCTTTTTAGATATTTTTCAATAAAAACAAAAACGCCTAACGAATTTTTCGGTTCTCCTGGTTATTAAGTCAAAAACATAGGGAGAAGATGAAAAAGCCGATGCGCGATGAAATCAATGATGCATGCAGAGTAAGAGATGCGTACCTGACTCCAGCAGTCTACATGCAATATGATCCGCGCAGAATGGAAAGACAGAAATAAAACTACCTAAATGGTGCAAGGGAAAAACCGAGTCCCTAAATAGCAACTTCTACTCAAAAGAACCGTCTAGCTGGTCACGAGCCTCCGATCCAAAGAGTCCGGTCTCAGTCTACCCCTCCTCCTCCCGACAAATCGGGTTCAGGAGCAGCGCTTGGCAGGGCAGGCTACGACACGTAGGCTCGAAGGAAGCAAGTCAGCTATTTTTTTAACTTTTTATTAGTAGGTCCAATTAGCGAACTATAGGCACAAGCAGATAATTAGGTGTTTGGATCCTACTAATTACGGCACAATCAACAAAAAATCCTAAGGCTAGGGGCTCGATAAAAACCGCATGAAACCGGAAAAGGCAGTGAAAAATAGAAAGCTGCGTAAAAAGCTGCGAAAAACCTAAGGTTCCCCCGAGCACACTGGTGCTCAGCGAAACAGACCCGAAAAAGTCTCAAGTCCTGTTGTCCCTGTGTTATTACAACAATTCAAATGACAGAAATAAAACCTAATCTAAGCCTCTCCCACTCAGCTGCTCCTCATGCTCTCCTGTGGCTCCGTGCAGAAGGGAGCTGCCTCCAAATCCCGCGGTTGCGTTGGCTACTCGAGAGTCGCCGTCTCGATCCTCAGGCCCTCGCAAGAAAACAACAGAGTGTTATCAACCTGATAAAATAATCAAATATAGACAAGAAAAGCAAACAGGGGTATATGTGCAAAAATGACAATAAAATAAACAAGCAAAAATAAAAACAAAAACAAAAACAAAATAAAATAAAATAAAATAAAATAAAATAAAAATAAAAGAGAAATCAAAAGCTGCGAAAAGCCGCGGACTTAGAAAGAGCCGTGGAAAACCGCGAAAAAGAAAATGAAATAAAAAGAAAACTAAAGTGACTACTAAGCCGTGCTCCCCGGCAACGGCGCCATTCTGATGACCGAAAAAACCACCAAGACACTCAGGTGAAAAGTAATCAAGGGTCGTTGCGACCCGGATCTCGGAGATAATTCGGTCAATCAAGAAAAATATGTGCAGACCACCAAAATGGAATGAAAATCAAATAAAAATAATAGCGGTCCTGGCTATTAGATTAGCCTGGTATAGCGACCAGGGTCGGACTCAGGGAGCACGTAATGGCCTTGCGGCCTACGAAGTTGTCTAAAAGAAGAATAAAATAAAATAAAATATTTTTTTGTGGAATTTAATGTTTTTAATTTTTTTGGATTTTTTAATTAATTAAGAAAATAGGAAAAACAATAATCAAGCAAATTGGATGAATTATTTAACTACTCAAAAATCACCCAAAAATTCAAACAAAAATGTTTTTATGTTTTTTATAATTTTTTATGTTTTTGATTAATTTTTGGTGATTTTCTGATTTTGATGGAATTTTGTAAAAATAAAACAAGACTGAAAAATAAAGGCATTGTACAGTTAGACTTGGAGGGCCAAATTAAAATGCAAAATGGCCCTATCAAGGTCTGAAGTAATTTTCTGTAAAGTATAAAATACAAGGAAAATGTGGGCACTGGAATTATTATTTTTTTATTTTTCAATTATTTATTAGAATTTTTATGGGTTTTATGGGGATTTGTAATTTTTATAGGTTTTATAAAGCCAAAAATGACCAATATTGGTCAGAAAATCAAGCAACACAAAACAAACATTATAAATTTTTTTGTAATTTTTAAAGTTGATTTAATATTTTTTTGTGAATTTTCTATTTAGATGGTAACAAAAATGTTTGTTTTAAAAATTTTAAAAATACCAAGATATGCCAAAAATGTCTCTAAAATTTAGAGAAAATTTTACACCATGGCAGGAGCCATGTGTCCAATTTTCATCAAATTTGGAGTCGATTTGCTATTTTATTAAAAATGAAAACAAGGGTACAGTTCATAGGGACATGTACGCATTAAGACAAGTTCCAGGGGGTCCGGTGCAATTTCTCCAGGGCCTCACGTGCAAAGCTCGTGACCTGGGCACTCAGGGACTAAATTGCAAGAAAACTTAAGTTCCTGGACTATTTAGTAACACGTACTAAAAGTCCAGGGGTTCGAGTGTAAATTACCCACTATATCAAGCACATACGCAAATAAACATTCACAGGGGCATTTCTGTAATTACTAAAAAGTTAATTTCATTCATTAATACCCTGAAATATAAAGCCCATACATGCAAATAACCCACAAAAGCACGTGTTCCACTACAAACAGGGGTATAAAAGCAAATACAAGAAATGACAGGGTCCTCTATGCAAATTACCAAACTAAAATAAAGTTTCAAAAATATTTACAGGACTACAAATTAACACCTAAAAATCTAAGGGCCTAAGAGATATTTACCCTTTATTGAGTCGAGGGTCAGATGGGCGCCACGTGTGAGATCCAACGGTCGGGGGAGGGTGGCGCCCAGCAAAGTCCTCGGCTCGGATCGAACGGCTCTGGGCTCCCCACGTGGCTGATCTGACGGTTCTCGTACGCTGTGGAGGAACCTCGCTGAGTCGACGGTCACGATCAAGCCTCCAAGGATCTGACGGTGCAGGCAGCTCCTCAAATGGACGAATCTGATCTGAACTGGAGCCGGAGGCCGATCGGACGGCTGCGGAGGATGCACGAAGAACAAGCGGCCGGTGAACTTCGCCAGCCCGGTACACGCATGGTGACCCTCCTCGCGGTCTGCTACTGATCGGAGAAGATTCGCCTTGGCCTCCCGCGTTTAATGGGCCCCTCCAATGGCGCAACGGAGCTCCTGGGAGCTCAGGCGACGTCAGCAGAGGCGGAGTTGCTGCTCGAATGGCCGAAGCCCTCAGATGGGCTCGGATGAACCTGCAAAGCAAAGCAACGGACTCCTGGGTCGAGGGCAAAGTGCCTCGACCCGGTTAGGGGTGGTGCAAGTGAACAGTGCGTCGGAATGAAGGGGCTCCGGCGAAGCGACGGCGGAGGAGCCCAAAACCCAGTTCCTGTGCGAACTGGGTTGGATGAGTGGGTGGAGAATGTGCACGGAGGAAGGGCAGAGATGATGAGTGACTCCGATGATCGGGACGAAGGCGAGGGTGGTCGGAATCAGCGATGGACAGCGATGGGTCAAATTGGGTGAAAAGCAAAATTAGCTAAATAAAGAAGAAACGAAGGCTACCTACTGGATGGAGTCGACTCTAGGAGAGCTGGGGAAGCTCCAGGTCCTAGCCTCAAGGGCCGTCGGTGCCCGAGGCTCGAGCACCACCTCTGGGCGGCGCACGACAGCGCAAAGATGCCGGATCAGTGGTCCAGTCTCCCCCTCCTCGCTGCGACACGACCGGAAGCGAGCTGTCACTCTCGTGGTGGCTGTGGAGGTCCTAGGGTGAAGAGAGATGATCCAAAGATAGAATGAAATGGAGGCGGAGCTCGGACTAAATACGAGTGCAGGTCCGAGAAGAAGAGGTCAGACAGGATTCCATGAAGCGTGGATCCCAACGCGGACGAGCGGGCGTGGATCTCGGATGCACGAGGAAGAAGGAGAGCTCGGGATTTGCGGGTATGGGCATCGTATCGAGTCGGGAAAAAGTCGAGATATCGGGTCGCGGGCTAGGATCCGGGGCTCAGTGGTCCTGCGGGGGGAGTTGACCGGGGGGTCAACGTCCCCCATGGACCAATCAGGGATGGCCATGTAAGAAATGTTTAGAAATTAAAAATAAAATACTAAATGGCCAAATTATTAAAAACTCAAAACATGAAAATTGTTTGTTTTAATTTTTCGATTTTTTTGTGATTTTTAATTATTTTTTCGAAATAAAAATAAGGTATTTACACTATAGTGTTATATATAGGTATATATACAATATGGGTTTTTTATTTTTGATTTTTAATTAATTATTTTGTACATTATTATTCCCATTTTATATTTTATTTATTTATAGCAATAAATTAGGAATATTTTGATGTTTTTATTTTATTTTTATTATTTATTTACAAAGGTAAAATAAATAGATATATACATTTATATACATGGTATATATACAATGTTCTTTTTGGTTTTTAATTTTGTTCTTTTTATTTGATTTTTGTTTTTATGGTTTTTATTTTATTTATTTACAACATAAAAGATAGAATATATACAAATTTTTTGGGATTTTAATTTATTTATTTACAAGGCTAAAGAAATATAAGAGTGGGTTTATATACATGGTGAATATGTACAAGGAATATTATTTTTATTTTCTTTTTTATTTTTCTATTCTTATTTTGATTTTGTATTTACAAATATTTACAAGTATGTACAAGCCCATTTTATTTTAATTTTAGAGGAAAATATTTTTATTTTATTTACAAGGATATTTACACACATGAGCTCCCTATCTCTCTCTACTTTGGCTTTTATGCGGTCAGGACCATGCTGAGACCTCTCTTGGGATTAGGTTGATCAATATTTATTCTAAATATTTCCCTCTTTTTCTTTTAATTCTTTATTCTTTTATTTTTGCACAAAAACATGCTAATTATTAGTTTTTACACAATGCATGCTTTTGGTAATTATTTATATTTACAAGTATATACATGCATTTGCAAAGGTTTTTGTAGCTAAAATATAAGAATAAAGAGTGATGAATGAGTATTCATCAATGTCTCGCATCTCTTGGCGGAACTCATCCATCTCCTGTCAAAAAGTAGCCTGCTGATCTGTGAGAAGGTGGGCTATGTCATCCAAGGCGGGGCTCTCATAGGATGCCCATGAGGACCCGACGGGTAGCCTCTCTGGTAGTGAGGCTGCTGGTGCTGTGGCTGAGAGGGGTAAGAATGTGGCTGATGCTGCGGCTGGTAAGGCTGATCACGCCTCTAAGACTATCCCTGCTGATAGGGACGAGGACCATACTGTGACTGCTGCTGCTGTGGGTAAACTGGGGGTTGCTGTTGCTGGTGATCCCTCTGATGGCTGTACTGGCCACCCTGACTTGACGGTTGCTGTTGGGGCTGGGCACCTCCGGCCGCCCAACGGAATCTGGGATGGTCTCGTCGGATACCGGGTTGGGGGCGGTCGTACCAAATCCCGTTGACATCCATCAACGGCTTTGCATCGTACTGGGGTGGCAGGAGCACTGCCAGAGCTGATCCGGCTGGTATACCACCATCTGTGTGTCAGTGGATGGTGGTGACTGGTAGGTGAGCTGCGGCTGCTGGTACGGCTCTGCCTGTACAAGATGGACCTGTCTAGGATGCCGGTAAGAGCTGGAGCGCTGGGACGAGCTACTGCTGCTACTCGGATCGCCTCGTGCCTGAAGATGAGGCTGTGAAGCCGTCTGTGCCTCCTGGAGACACATGAGCTGTGTCTTCAGGTCACTCAGAGTCTGTGCCATCTGCTCCATCTGTGTGATGCCCTGGAACTGCTTCTTCTCGATAATCTCCATCTGGTCCAGCTTCTCGCTGATGATCCCCATGTCTGCGGCTGTACTCTCTGCCTGTGTTGCTGCCGCGGACGAACTGGAAGGACCGGCGTCGACCCGTACTATCCTCTGGTACTGCACGGTCTGTGGCTGCTGGGGTCTGCCCTATGTGTACAATCGGGTCTGGGACATCACCATGTAGTTCTCGACCATCTCCTCATAGATGGCCCAGACCTGATCGTGATCCTTGGCGAAGTAAGACCCGCCACAAGAAGCGTTCACCAAGCCCTGAAGCTCTGGTGTCAGCCCGCTGAAAAAGCTTTGAACAAGGTTCGGCTTTGAAATGTCATGGTGCGGGCATCTGTCGGTCAGCTCTCGAAACCTCTCACATGCCTCGTGAAACTGCTCGTTGGGGAGTATGGAGAAGTTGCTGATCAGGGCTCTAGCGGCGTTCGTCCGCCTGAGTGGATAGTACTTATGCAAGTACTCGGTGCGGAGCAGCTACCATGTTTAGACGAACTTCCCGAAATGCTTCAGCCAGGTGGCTGCTCTGTCTACTAAAGAGAAGGGGAAGGCAATCATCCTGATGGTATCCGTGTCCACCTGACAGTCGTGGACTGTGCTGCAGATCATTAGAAACTCCTGAAGGTGGAAATGGGGCTCTTCTGTGGATAGCCCATGGAACCGGGGGAGGAGCTGCAAAGTGTTCGGGGGGAACTTGAAGTCCCCCACGATGGCTGGTAGAACAACCCAATGATGCATCAGTATCGATCCGGGGTTGTGTAACTCCCGCATCGGTCTCGGTGGATCTGTTGCGGCTGCTGCGGCGGCTACGACGGCTGCCGCGGCCTCATCGGGTATCCTCGGGCCCTCTCTACGCTGCTCTCGGTCTGCTCTCAACTGCTCCATCTCGCGCCTCATATCCAACATGAATGCACCCTGATCCCTCAGCTGTTGCTGCACTGTCTCGAGGGAGGCGATCAGGGTGGAGTTGATCGCACCCTGGTCCAGAACGAAATGCTCATGCTGTGGACCTCTGGTGTGATCATCACTACTGTCGGCCATAGTCTCTGTAAAATCAAAACATCCAAACTCAGGTGCCAATAAATCATCTGTCCGTCTCTCCTCTGGCACTGGTATCTCGGTCTCAGAAGAAGGGGGATCGAGGGGGAACATGGTGGAGTCGTACTCGGGTTCACAGAGCGGGTCTCGGCTCTCGCGAACCAACCTAGATGAGCGGGTAGACGCGCCCAAAAGCGGTGCAGCCAGAGGCTGCCTAAGAGATCATCTGCCCATCATCTTGATGTAGAGAGTAAGGCGGATGAGATCTGGTAACAACTACGATCACAAGCAAACCCCCGATTCACCAACGCAACGCGAGCTGAAGACCGTAAAGGCTCGGTCAATTATCTTGTCAATTTTATTTTGGTGATCAGTCAGGATAGCAGAGCGATTACGTGACCTGTTGGGATACCTGATATTTTCCCAACTGACTGTCCCGTACAGAAAGAGCCGGTAATCAGTCGAGAATAATATCAGAGGGCTCTACCTAGTGTTCGGGGTCACTCTCTCGCACAAGCAAATCAGACAAGGAGGGGGTTGCTCTCCCCAAGACAAATTTTTAGGTGAGGTGTCTTTTAGGGTCGATAGTGTTAGCAGTCCAAATTTTATGATTTCTCTTTTTTAGGTATTTTTCAATAAAAGCAAAAACGCCTAACGAATTTTTCGGTTCTCCTGGTTATTAAGTCCAAAACAGGGGGAGAAGACGAAAAAACCGATGCGCGATGAAATCAATGATGCATGCAGAGTAAGAAATGCGTATCTGACTCCAGCAGTCTACATGTAATATGATCCGCGCAGAATTAAAATACAGAAAGTAAACTACCTAAATGGTGCAGGTGGAAAACCGAGTCCCTAAACAGGCAATTCTACTCGAAAGAACAACTAGCTGATCACCAGCCTCCGATCCAAAGGGTCCGGTCTTGGTCCACCCCTCCTCCTCTCGACAAATCGGGTTCAGGAGCAGCGCTTGGCAGGGCGGGCTGCGACACATAGGCTCGAAGGAAGCGAGTCAACTATTTTTATTAATCTTTTATTATAGGTCCAATTACCAAACTATAGGAACAGGCAAATGTATTAGGGTATTTGGATCTTATGAATTACGTCACAATCAAAATAGAAAATCCTATGGCTAGGGGCTCGAGAAATCCGCGAGAAACCGGAAAAGGCAATGAAAACAAAAGCCGCGTAAAAAGCAGCGAAGAAAACCGAACTAGCTAATGGGTCCCCCGAGCACACCGGTGCTCGGCGAAACAGACCCGAGAGTGTCTCAAGTCCAAGTCTGAGATGTCCCTGTATTATTACAATAGTTCAAATGATACTGAAATAAAACCTAATCTAAAGCTATTCTAATCCTCCCGAACACTCATGCCTCCTTGCGCTCTCCTGCGGCTCCGTGCAGAAGGGAGCCGCCTTCGAACACCGCGGTTGCGCCGGCTACTTGATGACCGTTTGAATGACTAAGGCAAAGGTGTCTAAAAGGTCGTTGAGACCTCAATCGCTCAGACTCGGGTCAACAAGAAAAATGAACCACTCAATACAAAGAAAATCAATCAAAGCAAGGAAAAGCGGTCCTGCTATGTGTTTAACCTAGTATAGCACCCAGGATCGAACTCAAGGAGCACGGATTGGCCAAAGGCCTACGAAGTAGTAAAAGCAAATAAAATAAAAGACAAAATATTTTTTAGTGGTTTTTAATTATTTTAATATTTTTTTGGATTTTTAATATATAGAGAAAATAAGAAAAACAAAAACAAGCACACTTCAACAATTTATTTAAGGCATCAAAAATCAACCAAAAATTAAAACAAAAATATTTTTATGTGTTTTATATTTTTTTATGTTTTTGGTGAATTTTTGATAATTTTCTGATGTTTATTTTATTTTCTAAAAATCAAAAAGTGGCTATGAACAGTGACACTGTCCAGCTAGGCCAAAAGTCCCTAGATAAAATATCTAAGGGCCTTAAAATGGTATGGAGGTAATTTTCCTATAAAATAAATAAAACAAGGAAAATTCATACACCAATTTTATTATTTTTGGGTTTTTAATGAATTTATTAGAATTTTTATGGTTTTTGTAGTGTTTTTAAGTTTTTAAGGTTTTTAAGCAATGAAAAATAGCCAAAATTGGATAGAAAATCAAAGAACACAAATTAAACAGTAGCTAATTTTTATTGAATTTTTAGAGGAGTTTTTATATTTTTTTGTGATTTTCCAATCTAGACAGTAATAAAAATGTAAGTTTTTGAATATTTAAAAATAGTAAACAAAATCAAAAATGTCCTCAAAAATTCACAAAAATCCTACACCATGGAAGGAGCCATATGTCAAATTTTAATCGAATTTGGAGGTGATTTGATATTTTATTCAAAAATAACAAAAGGGTACTGTGCACAGGGACTGAAATGCAAATACCCAAAGTTCTGGGGGTCCCGATGCAAAATACCCAGCAAATCACGCGCCAAGCGCGTGCCTGGGGCACTCAGGGACCTATGTGTAACGAAAATAAGTCCCGAGGACCTATTGGTAACACCTACCAAAAGTCCAGGGGGCTCGGCTGCAAATAACCCAAAATAAAACGCACATGCGTAAAACAACCACGCACAGGGGTATAAATGCAATTAATTAAAAAGTTTCATTCATTCATAAACATCCAGAACTACAAGGGCATAGATTGCAAATACACCAACAAAACACGTGACGAAGCACGTGGCTCACAACAGGCAGGGGTATAAGTGCAAATACACTAAAGCGCAAGGTCCTCTATGCAAATAAACCTAAAACTAAACAACGTATTTAAATATTTACAGGACTAATATGAAATAAAAACAGAAGCGGGGCCTAAGGATAAATTACCCCTTTTATTAATGTCGAGCCGCTGGATAAGCGCCACGTGGTGCATCGGACGGTGAAGGATGGTTGGCGCTCCAAGGCTCAGCTACTCGCGATGATCGAACGGTGACGGCATAGCCACGTGGAAGATCTGGCGGTGGCGGTGCGTCGCTGCTACGCCTCTCTGGATCGACGGCTGGGATCAGTCCTCGCTGATCGGACGCTAGCTGCAGCTCCGTGAATGAACGGTCAAGATGTGATCTGGAGCTCTGAGGCTGATCGGATGGTCGCTGAAGGTCTTCGAAGAACAGACAGCCGGCAAACTTCGCAGGCCCAGTACGCTCGCTCCGAGCCTCCTCGCGGGGCGCTGATGATCGGAGAATGGTCGGCGTGGGCCTCTGCGTCAGATGGGGGTCTCCGATGACCCGACCGAGCCCTGGAAGGCTCCGGCGAGGTCGGCGGAGGAACGTCTCCTGGCTCGAACGGGAGAACCTCAGATGGTCCTCGTAATACCTGCAAAATAGGTCCAGAAGACTCGCGGGTCGAGGGCAAACTGCCTCGACCCGGTTAGGCGGGGTGAAGATGATCGGAGGGTCGAGATGGGCGAGCTCCGGCGAGGTGGGGACGGGGGGAGCTCGAACCCCAGCTCCTGTGCGAGCTGGGTTGGATGGAGGTATGGAGAAGGTGCGCGGGAGGAAGGCAGAGGCTATGGCGAAGCCTGATGGTCGAACGATGGTCGGACGTGATCGGAATCGGCGGAGAACGGCGGCGGAACGAAATGGGGGAAATAGGAAATTAGAGAAAAAGAAAGAACTACAGGTCTACCTGGGTGAAGGAATGGGCTGTGGTTGAGCTTGTGCAGCTCTGGGTCTTCGCCTCAAGGAACGCCGACGTCCGAGGCTCGAGCTCCAACTCAGGGCGGAGCACGGCGGTGATACTCGCCGGATCAGTGGTATCCTCCTCCTCGCCTCGCTGCGACAGGTGGAGACGCTCGCTGTCACTCGTGCGATCACTCTGGAGCTCACAGGGAAGAAGGGGAATGGCCAAAAATGGAGAATTAGGGTGGCAGAGCAGAGCTTAAGTATGCTGGCGGGTCCGGGAAGAAGGGCGCGGGTAGGGCGATGTAGCGCGCGGATCCCGAGGCGAAGGCTCCGGCGAGGTTCTCGGGTATGACGTGAGCAATCCGGACCCGGGGTTTGGGCAAAAAGGAGTCGGGTCTGCATGGGAAAAATCCGAGAAGATGGGTCGGGCGCAGCAGACCCGTGGGAAGTGGTCCTGGGGGGGGAGTTGACCGGGCGGTCAACATCCCCCAGGGCCAATGGGTGAAGGCCACGTGGCTAAATCTTGAGGTGACAAATAGAGGTGGCTAGGGCTCGATTCAGCCAAAACTCAAAACATGAAAGATTTTTATTTTATTTTTTTTCTATTTTTTGGTGATTTTTAATTAATTTTTGGAAATACAAATAAGGTATTTACATTATATAGCTATATATAGGTATATATACAATATGTAGGCTTTTGATTTTTGATTTTTAATTATTATTTTTGTACAATTTTATTCCTATTTTATATTTTATTTATTTATAGTATAAAATAAGGAATAAAAGGATGTTTTTATTTGATTTTTATTATTTACTTACATAGGTAAAATAAATAGTTATGTACATCTATATACATGGTATATGTACAATGTATTTTTGTATTTTTGATCTTTCTATTTTTATTTTGTTTTGATTGTTTTTATTTTATTTATTTACAATATATAATATAGACTATTTACAAAAATTATAAAAATTATTTTTATTAATTTTCAAGGTTGAATAAATACATAGATGTGGTATATGTACATGATGAAGGGGTATTTTTAATCTTTTTGATTTTTAATTTTTCTTTTGTTTTTTTATAAACAAATGTATTTTTGGTGAGGAAAACATTTTTATTTTATTTATAAGGATATTTACACAAGAGCTCCTATCTCCCTCTACTTTGGCTTTTATGCGGTCAGGCCCATGCTGAGCCCTCCCTTGGGTTAGGTTGCTCAATATTTATTCTAAATATTTCCCTCTTTTTCTTTTTAATATTTATTCTTTTATTTTTGCAAAAAAACATGCTAATTATAGGTTTTTACACAATGCATGCTTTTGCTAATTATTCCTATTTACACACATCTACATGCATTTGCAAAGGTTTTTGTAGCTAAAATATAAGAATAAAGAGTGATGAATGGGTATTCATCACCCCCCTATACTTAACTTTGATAGTCCCTTAGCAAACACTTATTTGAAAAAGAAGTGAAGAAGAAAGAAAGAAAAAGAAAAAGAGGATGTACATGGATCAAGGTTGATTAATAAACTTGCCTTCATTAAATTGGGGTATGGAGCTCAATCAGATCTTTGGATTATTAATGTGTCGGAACTGATGAATCCACATTTCATCATCTTTATTCTATCATTTTGGCACCAAAAACCCTAGCAAATGCCTGTAAATAGCATTAAAATCATCATCTTAGTATTCATGCATGTGCATCTAAACAGTGTGTAAATTACTGTAATTAAGGCCAAAATTATAGAATAAATAAAGAAAAGAAAAAGAATAAAATATTGTAAATATTTTATGACCCAAAACCCCCGAGACCTAGGCATCTTGATGAATAGGTCGACAAGGAATAAAGTAGGGGGAGATAAGGTCAGAAATACAGAGAAAATACCTATTCATTCCTTTCATTCCTTTATTCATTTCGGGACCTATTTTTGGTTCCACTTTTTATACATCAAATAAAGAAACTTTGTACATGAAAGTTGTAGATAAATTAATAAAGAAAAATACAAAATTGATTTCACAGAAAAAGAATGTACAGACAAAAAGATATGGTCTGAATAAGAATCCAAAATCCCAACTTTCCAGACCCGTATCTCACAAACGACAACTCCAAATGTAGCAAACTCACCTTTAATTGTATATAGAATAAAGTAATCTATCCAATGGCGGTGGTTTCGCATTTGGCGGAGCTACGGTTTGAAAGTTGAGTTTTGGACCCCTGTTGTATACTTGTACTGAATAAAATATTCAATCTATTCTTTATTCATTATTTATTCATTTTTATATTTTTATAATTTTGTGAATATTACTTATAATACATATGTGCATTAAAATTTGAAATAAAATGCAAAGAAAAATAAAAATAAAAATACCTATATAAAGAATACTTAGGCATACTGCACATACTTATACCTGTAAAGAATACACTTGTATTTTATTAAATATACAAAACATAACAGAAAAATACAATAAAAATATATTTGTGTACATAAAAGTATTTTATAATTTTATAAAATCATAAATAAAAATAATAAAAATAAAATACACAAAATAAAAATAAAATACTAAAATACATAGGTATTATACCTATATAGGTTAAAAAGGTGACTTGTAAAAATATAACTCCTAAAAATAATTAAAAATCAAAATAAAATACTACATAAAATTCTAAGCATTTTTTATTTTATAACTTTTAATTAATTCGGCCTTTTATTATTTTTAATTTAATTAATAAAATGTTTTTTCCAGGGTTTTTCCTGGTTGGTCCACGTGGACCAACCAGGAGGCCAGGACTGTTGACCTAGGTCAACAGTCTGACCTACACCCTGTAGCCTTTGTCAGACCCATCTTTGACCCCATGTTCACCAATTTTTCGAGGCGCGTTCTTTCATCCTTTGAGCTCGAGTCCTTCTGCAAACTTTTTCCCCTACTACCCATCTTGCTCGCCCAAGGATCTTCTTGGGCTGAGAGCCTCTGAATCGAGCTAGCCGCCTCGTTCTTTCAACCCCCATCGTCAACCATACTTAAGCTCCACCTTGACCATCTTTTGAATTCGAACCGCAATTCATCCAGCTTTTTCCCCCCTTGGAGTCGCTACAGCAACGTGGAGGTGACAGCTCCAGGTTTTGCACCTTCGAGAGGCGGATTTGATCGAGCTGAGCGTGTTCCACCACCATCTCCGGCGGGTACCCCCGTGAGGTATTCACCCTCTGGCCCTTGGCCATCGAGGCTGCCATTCGTCCCATTCTCATCCCCATTTCATTCCTGTTAGAGCTAGGATCATTTCCCCCATCTTTCTGAGTTGAATCGATCACTACATCATTCCATCGATCACCTCGCCGGAGCGCAACTCCGGCGAGCCCCTATCTCGCCTCCCCGTCCATTTCGAGAGCCACCCGAGGTCGAGGCATTTTGCCCTCGACCTCCCTAACTTTTCGATGCAGGTATTGAAGCCCATCGAAGCGTCTGGAGTAATTTTGCTCTCTCGCCGGAGCACCTGAGGCCTTGCAGCTCCGCCACCTCCGTGCGAGGGCCCCGGCGTCCGCCGGTGGATTTTGAAGCTTTCAGACGTCAGCCGACACCTGCAGGAGCATCCTCGACCACTTTGCAAGCTCAATCGTCGCCGTGGCCGGACGGAGGAGCTCGGAGAAGTTCGCCCAACCGGACCTCCTCCGTGTTCTTCCCTCTGCCTCCGGCGCCGTCGGATCAACGAGGAGTGCCCAGATCCAACAGGGGTCGTTAGATCTCCCCACGTGCCCACCATCCGATCATCGGGGGAGTTCTAATCGCAGCCGCACGAGCCAACCGTCATCGGCGCCTGAGGAGCGGACACGTGGATAAGTGAAGTCGCCCAGCCGTCCGATCGCGCCTAGCGGGGGTAATTTTGCACGATACCCCTGCCATTTTTGTAATATTTTATTAGGACGTAAACTTTCCTTGGCCGTTTAAAAGTTTTGTATTATTTGCTAAAAGACCCTCAGGCTTTTAGCATTTGCATTTGGGTCCTTCGCCACGTCACCTCACGTGACCTGTACACGTGAGGTGTGGGCATTTTGCAGAGGAACCCCCGTAGGTTTGTGTATTTTGTTTTAGTCCTAAAACTATTGCAGCACGTGTAAACTTTTTGGTTATTTTGCAAGTAGGCCCCCAGGTTCTTGTTATATTACGTTTTGGTCCTTCCCAAGCGCGTGCAAGTCACGCGCCCTGGTGGGAAAATTTCTAGGAAGCCCAGGCGGCTTTTGTAATTGCTTTTTGATGCTATAAATTGAATATTCAGTGTAAAGTTTTGTGGAAAATTGCATGTATGCCCCTGGATGTTTTATATATTGCACATATACCCCTGCCAGGCCTGATTATTAATTGGATGTTTGTTGTATTTATTTGAATGATCATTTTAACTCCAAAAATTTCACAAAAATAGACTTAAGTATCTGGACACGTGTACCTTCACGCCACATATTTAGTTTTTGATTTTATTTTATTTTCATATTTATTAAAAATCAAAAACTTGCTATTTGTGTACTGTCTAGCTTAGAAAATACCAAAAAAATATTAAACACCTCCAAAAATTCCAAAAAAAATTACCTAGTGTCTATTTTATTCTATTTTAGTGTCAGTCCAAAAATCATTAAAAATCTCAAAAGAAAAACACTAAAAACTTAAAAACAATCGAAAACTTCAAAAAAATCTATAAAATAGTAGAAAAAATCAAAAAAATATAAACTCAGCTTCTGTTTATCCCTTATTTTGTTCTTTTCAGTAGAAAAATAGTGTGAAACATTTTGGGTACTAGGTGCTATTTTTAAATTGTATTTTATTCACAGCCAGCCTTATTTCCACTGTTTTCCTTTATTTCAGTATTTAAAAATATCAAAAACATCTTGAAAAACCCTCAAAAATCACAAAAACAGTAGAAAACCTTAAAAATACCAAAAACATTTTATTTCTGAATTTTTGAGCATTTTTGTGCATTTTTATAAATATCTTACCTTGCCTTTTCTTATATTGTTTTTACCTTCCAATATTGAAAAAGAAAAAAAATATATAAAATATAAAATATAAAAATCAGAAAATTCAAAAATCAAAATACAAAATTAAAAATAAAAATAAAAAAATTAAAAATTAAAAACCCACAAAAAAATATATTTGCTTGCTTGCTTAGTGTAGACACTCCACACATCACACACTTTCACTTGAGCACAATTTTTGTGAATTACCCTGCTTGCTCCCTGTGTTCGAACTCTCTACATACTTGCACCTATACATCTTTTATGTAGAGTTAAAAATAAATTTGACTCCACACTTATTTTTCATTGATTGATATTTGATTGTGGGTTCATTGTTGATTAATTACGAGATTTTGTAGTGGTCAAGACATCGACTGTTGATTCGCCTTGTGAATCAATACGACCGCTCTCAATCGCGTGGTTATCAAATGGCGCCGTTGCCGGGGAGCAACAGCTTGTAGTTCACATTTTTGTTTGATTGTGTTATTGTTTACCATAGCATTTTCCTTCTCTTACATTTTGATATATATCTTGTTGAGCTATCTAACCACTCTTCTTTGTCTTCTTGCGAGGGACCGCGGAGCGAGGCGGATCGCCTAGGTGACCCGAAGCAACCCTGGGACGTGGAGCCGGCTATTCTTTAGCCTAGCCGGCAGGAGAGAGCAAGGAGTGAGAGAGAGAGTGTTAGATTAGTTTTCATTTATTTTTGTGAGAGATAGTGATTCATTTAATTTGTAATAATACAGGTACCCTTGGACTTGGACACTTAGACATTCGGGCCTAACTTCCGGGTGTTTGTTCACCCGGGGGCTCACCGCAGTTTTGACGAGTTTTCATCGCAGTCATTTTCCGGTTTTGTTTTCATTTTTCACTTTCTTTTGTGGATTGAGCTCTTAGTTCTAGGTCTGCTTGATTCGATTAGAATAGGTCCAAACACCTAATTATATTTGCATGCTCCTATAGATTCGTATTTGGACTTAGAATAATCAAACAGTTAGCTAGTAGCTTCCAAATCCACGCGCCGCGAGCTCACACCCGAACAAGCGCTTTCTCCTATCCCAAATGTGTTGGGCAGAGGAGGGGTGAGCCTAGACCGGACACTCGGATTAGGAGTTGCTAGTTAGCTTGTGGTTCTTCACGCTAGCAGTTGCCTATTCTAGGACGATTTCCGCTTGCATATCGTCATATAGCTTAGGTTTAAAAATTCTGCTTTGCATCCCGCATGGAGAGAGCTGGGATTCGCTGTAAGTCTTCTAACTTTGCACGCATCATCTAGGCACAAAGGTGAGATTTCCACCTTGGTGTCGACTTGCACGACTTTTCCGACTCTATTCTCCCTCTGTTTTTGGAACAAAGTAGGATAAAGGAAAAATACAAAAACCGTTAGGCGCTTGTTTGAATTGACTCAAAAGAAGCGATAACACCAAAAAAATTAAAAAAGGGACTGCTAAAGAAAACTTGACCAAAAATAAAATCGGTAATTGGATTCATTGCTTGGGGAGAGTAACACCCTCACTTGTTTTCAGGTTGCATGGGAAGGTCTCCTTCCAAGTGAGGTGAGCGCTTCGTAAGGATTAGAGCCCAAAACCCAACTTGTGGCTGCCTTGTGTATCGCCTGGATTTCCGAAGTATTGGCGCTACTATCGTACGTAGTTGAGTAGGACTTGGTCGCCATTGGTGACTCACTATTGTGTGAGCGCCGACCTTGTCCGAAGTACCGAGCCTAGGCCACACCTTCACGGGTGTGTCTGTCTCACCGGCTGCGTCCGAGTAGGACCTTGTACGCTCACGGGTGATTCCGTTACGAGCAAGGTCCGAAGTATCGGTTTCGCCTATCGGCTTCCTCTCTCTTTTCTTTGGCTGAGTAGGGATCCAGGAAGGGTTACAAGGACCTCAAAAAGCGCAAGTTACAAGTTACACAGGAGGAGGACAAGTACGGGGACACTTTCCTGGCAGTACTCTCTCTCCTATAGGCGTAGCGCTCTAAGGACTCGTGAAAAGATAAATACCTGAAAAACAAGCTAAAACTGACAAGATAAAAGCCGAACCTTCACGGCTTCACGAGTTGAGTTGGTGAACTTACCCTTGCTTTGTGTTTGATTGTTAGATTTATTAAGGTCAAGATCAAAAACACCGCACGATTGTGCACAATTTTGTTGCATCTCATCTTCTTCTTCCCTTGCATTTATCCTGCTCTTCCCGAATAATCAAGATGATGGGACGGAGATCTCTTAGGCCGACCTTGTCGGCACCGCTATCCAGCACTCCTCCCTACTCATCTAGGAATGCCTCGGAGAGCCCGCTCTCCGAGCCTGAGTTCACATCCACCCTGTTCCCCCTCGACCACCCTTCCCATTCTCCTTCCCTCAGTCCGATTGTGTCAGAATTCAGTGCATCACAGAGTTCAGCTCATTCAACAGCACCTGAAATGGCCTCTTTTGCATTTTCAGAGAATCCAGTAATGGCAGACAGAGGCGAGCACCCAGATGACCACGACCATCCTCCGTTCATTATTGACCAAGTGGCCATCAACAATTCCTTGCTAGCGTCCCTGGAGAATATGCAGAGGCAGATCCGAGACCAGGGCACTTTCATGGGTGACCTTATGAGAGAAATCGCACAGCTGAGAGAGAACCGACCTGGAGGAGGTGGTGGCGGAGAAGGAGGAGGACCTGATGCAGGAGGAGGGGATCCAGACGGTGAGCGACCGCCACAGACCATCATGAGGGAACTGCACAACCCAGCTTCGTCCCTCACTCACCAGTGGATCAGACTCCCGCCAATCCACGGAGACTTCGAGCTTTGGCACCACACGATTCAGCTTCTTCCCAAGTTCCATGGGCTGCCGACCGAAGAGCTGCACCTCCATCTCCAAGAGTTCGAAATGATATGCAGCACTATCCACGATCGGTTGTTGACCGCGGACACTATCAGGATGATCGCCTTCCCGTTCTCACTGGTTGATCGAGCCGCATATTGGCTCAAGCATCTAGGGCGATTCGTCGATACTTGGGCAGATCTCCGGTCCGTATATTTGAAGAAATACTATCCTCTCGGCCGGACCAACGCAGCTCGAGCCATGATCAGCAACTTCGTCATGATCCCAAATGAACAGTTCCATGAAGCATGGGATCGATTTAGAGAGCTCATAGACCGGTGTCCACATCACGATATCTCCAAGCCCCACCTGGTGCAGAGTTTCTTCTGTGGGCTGACACCGGAGCTGCAGGGGCTTGTGAACGCCTCTTGCGGTGGATCATATTTCTCTAATGGTGAAGACGATGTATGGGCCATCTACGAAGGTATGGCAGAGAACTCTACAGTGATGACCCAGGCCAGAGTCTACAATCAGCAGAAGCCCCCGCAAGGAGCGGGATCATTTCAGAGGATCGCCCGCATCGATGCCGGTCCCAGCACAACGTCGGTAGCCGCAGCACAAGCCGAGTCAGCAGCAGCCGACATGGGCATTATCAGTGAAAAGCTGGACCGCATGGAGATCCTCGAAAAGAAGCAGAACCAAGGTCTAGCCCAGATGGACCTTCTCACCAAGACAATGAGTGACCTGAAAACTCAAATTCTCTGTATTCAGGAGGCACAGGCCCATTCACAACAGCCTCCCAGGTCACAGGTTGCTTCCAGCAGCAACAATCCCAACCAGGCCTCCACCTCATACCGCTAGGTGAACCATATCCAGGCGGAGCCGGTTCCATTGTTGCAGTACCATCCAGAGCAACCGCCATCTCAGGAGACGCAGATGGTGGTGTATCAGCCGGAGCAGCCACTGGCAGTTCTTCCTCCACCTTCCTTCGAGTAGGAACCGTTGATGGAAGTCAACGGGATTTGGTATGACCGATACCCTCAGCCCGCAATTCGTAGGGATCATCCCGGATTCCGTTGGGGTAATGGTGGTTCCTCATCCCAACAACATTCCCCTGCTCAAGGACAGCAGAACAGCCAGCCACAGCAGTACAACCAGCAGCCCCAGCATGCCCAGCCACAACAATACCAGAGTGGTCCTCGTCCCGCCTATCAGGGACAACAGTGGAGGCAGCGTCAGCCGCCTCAGCATTCTTATCACCAGCCTTCCCCCCAGTATCAGCAGCAACACCAGCAGCAGCAGCCCCATTTCCAGCAAGGACAGCCATCCGGTTCTCAGGGTCCAGCCTATGAGAACCCAGCCCTTGATGATCTTGCCCGCTTGCTATCTGAACAGCGAGCATCTTTCAGGCAAGAAATGGATGAGTTCCGGCAGGAAATGCGGGACATCATCAAAGGCAAAGCCGCCATACCCGCTCAGATCGAACCAAACCCTAATAATTTAAAAAGAAAATCTGAGCAGGTAGAGTCCACAGAGGATACCTCTCCTAGTGATTATTTGAGTGACATGTCTTATTCCTATAATGATGCTGATTTTGTTACTACTAGGAGCGGTAGGATGCCAGCCGGCGGCGCCTCTTCTGAGCGACAACCCGATGCCGAAACAGGAGCGCCAGAGGAGCAGAGGAGCGGTGCTGATGCCGCTACAGATGATGTTGAAGACGGTGGTGCTGATGCCACCAATGATGGAGACCAGGACGACGGTGCTGATGCCGTCGTAATACCAGATGCAGACGGTGGTGCTGATGCCACCATTTTGGATGCTGAACCAGAGCATGGTGTTGATGCCGCGAAGACAGGTGCTAGTGGTGGTACTGAGGCCACCACATCCACTTTTGTTGAGCCAACTGCGATGCTACCACATTTTGTATCTAGAGACTGTGGGAACAAAAACAAAAACAAAAATATGAATAAAGGAAAGGTTTCTGTTCAAATTACGGATCCATATGTGGTGAATGATGATTATTGTATGGATTCTCCGTCTTCACAGGCACAAAGACCGATTCCTAGTCCTCCATCTGAGGAGGCCCCTACCATCCCCTTCCCTGAGGCACTCCGCCGAGCGAAGGGGAATAAAAAAGAAAATCCAAAAAAGAATCAGCAGGTAGAGTTCGGCAACGAAATGATTGACAGATTTCATATTCAGCTGACTCTACGAGAAGCATTTGAGCATATCCCCTTCTTCAAGAAAAATTTGAAAGAAACAACTACTGTCCGAAGGAAGAAGAGGCACAGAGATCAAATCCATATGCTCACTCATGACACTTGCTGCGCCATTCAGAAAACATTGCCAGCCAAGCGACCAGACGCAGGAGCTCCCTATGTCAGATGCGAGATTCAGGAGCAGCAGTTTGATCGTACTCTATTAGACAGCGGCTCTTCAATTAACCTCCTTCCGGCAGCCTTACTCAAGCAGTTCGAGTTTGGCCCTCTTCTTCGAAGCAGAACCGTCCTTCAGTTTGCTGATAGGTCGATTAAGAGGCCGAAGGGGTTATTGAGAGACGTGGTCGTTACCATTCAGGGCCTGCAATTCCCTGTGGACTTCGTTGTGCTGGACATGGAGATCCCTGAGTCGGTAACTGATGCCCCCATCATTCTCGGACGTCCATTCTTGGCCACAGCCAAGGCAGTGACCGACCACGATAGCGGGAAGGTATGTTTTCGCGTAGAGGGCGAAACCATACAAATAGAGACGATCGACGAGATCAGAGCCAGAGAGGCAGAATGCTCAGAACAGTCCAGCGAAGCCGAGCAGATGACAGAGGAGGAGCTAGACATCCACCAGGTTTGTGATTTCGAGATGACTGATGATGAATCCAACTGGAAAGATCCCGTAGCACCGACCCTCGCCTTGCCGGCAGATTCACTGTATCTCAAGCTCATGGCAGTCGAGAGCTGGGAGAGCACATCCCTGGATGAGGATATCTCTGAGGCTGACAGTGTTGTGATGAGTGGTGCTGAGGAATTTCAATCTTGCTCATCGTCTTCTGATCCCTCGAATTCAGACATTGACTGGGATGACTTTGATGATTATTTGCCTTGTCTGATTCCTTCTGAGCCAGCAGCCACGACAGAGTGCGAGCCAGTGCAGTTTATTGATGATCCATCAGGCCGCCCTTCGTCAGCAATTCATGCAGAGCGAGAGTTCTCCCATGCAGACCTGGTAGCATTTACACAGACGTATCAGAAACCGGATCTGCCACCTCCCAGTTGTCCAGAACGAAAACCTCTGCCGCAGTCAATGAAGTACAGATTCCTTGCTGGAGAGCCAGAAATGCACCCAGTCATTATCTCAGCAGATTTGACTGGAGAACAAGAATCTCATCTGATGGAGGTTCTTGAAAGAAACCGCAAGGCAATCGGTTGGAGTATAGCTGATCTCCAGGGGCTGAGCCCAAATCTTTGCTCTCACCACATCTATCTTGAAGATAACGCTAAGCCGTCGCGTGAGTTCCAACGACGGCTGAACCCGAATCTTCGAGACGTAGTCATGAAAGAAATTTCCAGGTGGTGGAGCGCCGATTTTATCTATCCCATCTCCGACTCCAAATGGTTAAGTCCGTTACATGTGGTACCCAAGAAGACGGGTATCACTACAGTTGTTAATGAGTCTGGAGAGGAGATCGCTACCAGAGTACCAACTTCTTGGAGGGTCTGTGTGGACTACAGACGATTGAATGAGGCCACCAAGAAGGATCACTTCCCGCTTCCCTTCATTGATCAGATTATCGAGCGGTTAGCCGGGAAGAGTCATTATTGCTTTCTTGATGGGTACTCTGGATATAATCAAGTGGCCATTGTGCCCGAAGACCAGGAGAAAACGACATTCACCTGTCCGTTTGGGACTTATGCTTTCAGACGGATGCCCTTTGGTCTATGTAACGCTCCGGCGACATTTCAAAGGTGCATGTTGTCCATCTTCTCGGACATGGTGGGTGACTGTTTAGAGGTCTTCATGGATGACTTCTCGGTCTATGGCGACGGGTTCGACGCTTGTCTTGACTGCCTAGACCGTGTGCTGAAGCGCTGCATTGAGGTCAATCTTGTCTTATCCTGGGAGACGAGTCATTTCATGATGACTCAAGGGACGGTCCTTGGTCATATCGTCTCCAACAGGGGCATGGAGGTCGATCCGGCTAAGGTGGATATCATCAGAAAACTCAATCCGCCGTCCAACTTGCGTCAGTTACGGTCTTTTCTGGGGCATGTCGGTTTCTACCGACGGTTCATTCAGGACTTCAGTCGAATTGCCCGACCGCTGACTGACTTGCTCACCAAAGACACCGAGTTTATTGTTAATGATAAGTGTCTTGAATCATTTGAGACTCTCAAGAATATGGTTGTCTCAGCTCCTATCCTTCAGCCACCCGATTTGTCTCTCCCATTCGAGATCATGACGGATGCTTCAGATTTTGTCGTTGGGGTTGTGCTTGGATAGAGGAGGGATGGTTTACCGTTCGCCATTCACTACGCCAGCCGGACTTTGGATGCCGCGCAGCGGAATTACACTGTAAGTGAGAAAGAGATGCTGGCCGTAGTCTTCGCTCTTGATAAGTACAGATCATATATTCTCGGATCTAGAGTGACCATTTACACTGATCATACCGCCATCCGGTATTTAATGGCTAAGAAGGATGCCAAAGCACGTCTCACCAGATGGATCCTTCTACTCCAGGAATTTGATATTGAAATTAAGGATAAGCCTGGAGTCAAGAATGTGGTGGCGGATCATCTCTCCAGATTGGAGAATCTCGAGGAGTCTGAGCCCAGCGCACCTATCACAGAGACATTCCCAGATGAGGTGATCTTGGCTGTCACCTCACTCCCGTGGTATGCTGACTTTGTAAACTATCTTGTTGCCAAGACAGTCCCTCAGGGTTGGCCCAGGCAGAAACTTGAGACCTTCCTAGCTAAGGCCAAGTTTTACCATTGGGAGGATCCCGTCCTTTATCATGAAGGAGGGGATAGTATCTGGAGGAGGTGCATTCCTCAAGAAGAGCAGCATAGCGTCCTCACATACTGCCACAAGCTTGAGGCAGGAGGACATCATTCTGGAAAAAGGACAGCACAGAAGGTGCTTCAATCCGGCCTATGGTGGCCTACTCTCTTCAAGGATTCTGATGAGTTCGTGAAGAGATGTACTGATTGTCAGAAAATGGGAACCTGCGGACAGAGAGACATGATGCCCATGCAACCCATTCACTTCTATGAGGTTTTTGATGCATGGGGAATTGATTTCATGGGCCCATTTCCTAAGAGTCAGGGATTCGAGCATATTTTGCTCGCTGTGGATTATGTCAGCCGATGGGTTGAGGCCATCCCCGCCCGAGCCGCAGATGCTAAAACCGTTTGTAAATTTTTGAGGAAAAATATCATTTCACGGTTCGGAGTACCTAGAGTCTTGATTTCAGACGGGGGGTCTCACTTCATCAATGACAAAGTCAGGGCCCTTGCAGACGAGTTCGGCATTGACCATCGGGTTGCCACTCCTTATCACCCTCAGACTAATGGTCTTGCCGAAGTATCGAATAGGGAGATAAAGACTATCTTGCAGAAAGTTGTCCGCCCAGACCGAAAGGATTGGTCACAGCTTTTGGACTCGGTCTTGTGGGCTTATCGGACTTCTTTCAAGAATCCATTGCGAACATCTCCCTTTCGTCTCGTCTATGGCAAGCCGTGCCATTTGCCAGTGGAGATCAAGCATAAATCTTTTTGGGCAGTTACAGAATTGCTTCTAGATCCGAACAGTATAGGAGACCAGAGAAGAGCAGAATTGGCAGCCCTGGAGGAATTGAGAGATACAGCCTTTTCCAACAGCCTACAATACAAGGAAAAAGTGAAGACATGGCATGATTCGCATATCAGCCATAAACAGTTTGAGCCAGATCAGAGAGTATGGTTGTTTGATTCCAGGCTGAAATTATTCCCAGGGAAATTGCAGAGCAAGTGGAAAGGACCGTATGTGGTCAGGAAGGTACATGACAATGGCAGCATCGACATATCCGAACCGTCATCTTCTGCTACCTTCCGCGTTAATGGTCAACGCTTGAAATTATATCGTGATCATGATCCACCGACCATTGACGTTGCCCCCATTCTTCTGGTATGAGATGTGTCATCTGACTCTCATCATCTACATCTCATACATGGTGATCAAATTCTAGCTTTCGCTGTACAGATCCATCTGTTTATATCACTCTGTTGTCTATTGATTTATTTTCTTCTTTTCTTCTTTTCTTCTTTTCCTTTTCTATTTTCGTTATCTATCAAAAAGGTGTTGCCCTTGTAAACATTTTTCCATACTTAGGGCGTACTTTGTCCTAAGTATAGGGGGGCGTGCACCTCGAGTTTTTCTATTCTTTTCGATCCTCTCCATTGTCTCCTCTCCTTGTCTATACTTAGGGATATTTTACCCTAAGTATAGGGGGAGACATTTGGGTACGATCTGTTCATTCCCACCCTTGACCCTTCCTACTTTGTGTACAGCCTGCTATACTTAGGATTATTTGATCCTAAGTATAGGGGGGACGGTCAACTTCTCATTCGTTGATTCATTGATTCATTCATTTATTCTTTATTATTTAGACTTGTCTATACTTAGTACGAGTTATGTCTTCTCTTTTCTCTTCGATCTATGAGGACATAGCTCAAGCTAAGTATAGGGGGGTCGTATATACTACTTATATACTTTAGCCATAACTCGTACTTTCATATTTTTTCTAATAAATATGGCTAATAATTCTTTAAAATTCATTAAAAATCTTTAATAAAAAGATGTGATTATTCCTCAAATTCTTTTTGTATTTACTGATTAATAAATCAGGTGAAAATGTTTTTTGCAAAATGTTTGAAAAATAGTTTGAAAATCTTTGTGAACATCTATTGAAAACTATTTTGAAAATATTTTGTTTTGTGTTTTCAACCTGTGTCAAAATGTGTGGATTGTAAAAATTTCTTTTTCTTTGTGTGAAATAAAAATGTTTGAAAAATGATTTGCAAATGGTTTGAAAAATGGTTGCAAAAATGATTTGAAAAACCTATATATACTGTTTTGAAAGCCTTTGCAAAATGATTTTCAAATGCGTGTAAAATGTTTGTAAAAATTATTTTGGACTATAGTTTTCAAAAATTGTGTGTAAAATTGTTTTCAAATAAGTTTGAGGAATATTCACATCATACCAAAATCCACTATATATATATGTATAAAATTGACCACTTACCCTGTAAATTCTTAAAAACCACTTCTTGTATATATAAGAAGCACCCCCGTGTATATATTTTCACCTAGTTTTTTAGCCAAAATCTTTTTGTTTTCAAAATTCCCAAAAACATTTGCAAAATTAAAATCCAAAAACATTTGAAAAATCTTTTTGAAAAAGACAAAAAAATGCATATGCATCATCATCATATTTTCAAAAACCCATAAAAAGATCAAAACCTTTGAAAATTGCATCACAAAAATATTTTCTGCATTGCATAGCATTCGCATTTTTCGGATTGAGTTTGATAGTCGAACAAGTCTAAGTAAAATCCGAAGATTGGAGCTTGATTGGACCTTAAAATCTACCTAATAACATGAACCTTATAGGAACCAGGTTTGAGGTACTTCAGGTCTAGTTGACTTAATTCTTTGAGGATCATGAGACTTGGTTCAATGGATTCTTGACTGCCTAAGTAGAGTATTTCGGAGCACACGTACGACTCTTGTTGATAATGACCTAACTTGGACACTTGCACCTTTCACATGGCTCAACTCAGTTGGAGTGGTGAGGGGATTGGATTTGCCGGTATGAGACGCACACAAGTGGAAACACTTGTCCTCCTCTAGGGAGGGAAGTGCACCCCAACCCGTCCAGTGATTAGGAAGTCTAAAGACAGGAGGCTGTGGGTTGCGATAAAGCTTCAAAAGAGGGATAGTCTACTGGCTCAAGAGGAAAAACTCCTTATGTAAATGCTGCTGTGAATAGTATTCAAAAAAAAAATGTGTGTTCAGGCATGTACAAAAATAAAAAGCCTGCAAGTATGTACAAAGTCAATAAGCAAGCTTGAGTTCCAAAGTCATATCATGTGAGCCTGCAGCAGGATGACTTGACTACACTGGTCTTGCATCCCGGGATAGGTAGCTACACTGGCTACCGTCCATTCTTCTCTTCACCCCCTCCTCTTGAGCTGGTTGCCACTTGAACTTAGAAGGGAATACCCCGCTCCTCGAGGATGGAGTTGCTGGATTGGGGAATCATTGGGTTGTCGTACTGGAGAAGTCAGTTTCTTTGTCATTCTAGTTGGGGAGAGCCACCATCACTTACACTGTACAAGTCAGATTCATAGTCGTAAGAGTTTGCGTATGAATTGAGATATTTCTGACCTGGCTATTGACGAGACTTGGACAGAGTTTTGGGTTTCTCAGGGACTGTTGGATTTCAAACATGGTTCTCACCAAGGTTCCGCCCGCACTAAAATTCCAAAGGTCCGACTTAAGCTCCAAACTTTGATTTTGTGAGGACAAGTTTGATCATCAAATTAAATCCAAGTTCTTCTTTTTCTTTTCTTTGTTTTTCTTCTTGCACTTATTGCATAAGTGTTTGCTAGGGACTAGCAAAGGTAAAGTATAGGGGGATGATGAATCCACATTTCATCATCTTTATTCTATCATTTTGGCACCAAAAACCCTAGCAAATGCCTGTAAATAGCATTAAAATCATCATCTTAGTATTCATGCATGTGCATCTAAACAGTGTGTAAATTACTGTAATTAAGGCCAAAATTATAGAATAAATAAAGAAAAGAAAAAGAATAAAATATTGTAAATATTTTATGACCCAAAACCCCCGAGACCTAGGCATCTTGATGAATAGGTCGACAAGGAATAAAGTAGGGGGAGATAAGGTCAGAAATACAGAGAAAATACCTATTCATTCCTTTCATTCCTTTATTCATTTTGGGACCTATTTTTGGTTCCACTTTTTATACATCAAATAAAGAAACTTTGTACATGAAAGTTGTAGATAAATTAATAAAGAAAAATACAAAATTGATTTCACAGAAAAAGAATGTACAGACAAAAAGATATGGTCTGAATAAGAATCCAAAATCCCAACTTTCCAGACCCATATCTCACAAACGACAACTCCAAATGTAACAAACTCACCTTTAATTGTATATAGAATAAAGTAATCTATCCAATGGCGGTGGTTTCGCATTTGGCGGAGCTACGGTTTGAAAGTTGAGTTTTGGACCCCTGTTGTATACTTGTACTGAATAAAATATTCAATTTATTCTTTATTCATTATTTATTCATTTTTATATTTTTATAATTTTGTGAATATTACTTATAATACATATGTGCATTAAAATTTGAAATAAAATGCAAAGAAAAATAAAAATAAAAATACCTATATAAAGAATACTTAGGCATACTGCACATACTTATACCTGTAAAGAATACACTTGTATTTTATTAAATATACAAAACATAACAGAAAAATACAATAAAAATATATTTGTGTACATAAAAGTATTTTATAATTTTATAAAATCATAAATAAAAATAATAAAAATAAAATACACAAAATAAAAATAAAATACTAAAATACATAGGTATTATACCTATATAGGGTTAAAAAGGTGACTTGTAAAAATATAACTCCTAAAAATAATTAAAAATCAAAATAAAATACTACATAAAATTCTAAGCATTTTTTATTTTATAACTTTTAATTAATTCGGCCTTTTATTATTTTTAATTTAATTAATAAAATGTTTTTTCCAGGGTTTTTCCTGGTTGGTCCACGTGGACCAACCAGGAGGCCAGGACTGTCGACCTAGGTCAACAGTCTGACCTACACCCTGTAGCCTTTGTCAGACCCATCTTTGACCCCATGTTCACCAATTTTTCGAGGCGCGTTCTTTCATCCTTTGAGCTCGAGTCCTTCTGCAAACTTTTTCCCCTACTACCCATCTTGCTCGCCCAAGGATCTTCTTGGGCTGAGAGCCTCTGAATCGAGCTAGCCGCCTCGTTCTTTCAACCCCCATCGTCAACCATACTTAAGCTCCACCTTGACCATCTTTTGAATTTGAACCGCAATTCATCCAGCTTTTTCCCCCCTTGGAGTCGCTACAGCAACGTGGAGGTGACAGCTCCAGGTTTTGCACCTTCGAGAGGCGGATTTGATCGAGCTGAGCGTGTTCCACCACCATCTCCGGCGGGTACCCCCGTGAGGTATTCACCCTCTGGCCCTTGGCCATCGAGGCTGCCATTCGTCCCATTCTCATCCCCATTTCATTCCTGTTAGAGCTAGGATCATTTCCCCCATCTTTCTGAGTTGAATCGATCACTGCATCATTCCATCGATCACCTCGCCGGAGCGCAACTCCGGCGAGCCCCTATCTCGCCTCCCCATCCATTTCGAGAGCCACCCGAGGTCGAGGCATTTTGCCCTCGACCTCCCTAACTTTTCGGTGCATGTATTGAAGCCCATCGAAGCGTCTGGAGCAATTTTGCTCTCTCGCCGGAGCACCTGAGGCCTTGCAGCTCCGCCACCTCCGTGCGAGGGCCCCGGCGTCCGCCGGTGGATTTTGAAGCTTCCAGACGTCAGCCGACACCTGCAGGAGCATCCTCGACCACTTTGCAATCTCAATCGTCGCCGTGGCCGGACGGAGGAGCTCGGAGAAGTTCGCCCAACCGGACCTCCTCCGTGTTCTTCCCTCTGCCTCCGGCGCCGTCGGATCAACGAGGAGTGCCCAAATCCAACAGGGGCCGTTAGATCTCCCCACGTGCCCACCGTCCGATCATCGGGGGAGTTCTAATCGCAGCCGCACGAGCCAACCGTCATCGGCGCCTGAGGAGCGGACACGTAGATAAGTGAAGTCGCCCAGCCGTAGCAGGGAGACAGATCCACCTGTGAATAGTCATAGCTCCAGGATTGTAGAGCTCCTTCATCGTTCAATCGGGACCAAGTGGTCTCTGTTCTCCGTTTGGTTTCTCTGGATCCTCAGCATATGGAATATCAACATCATGGTTGTCTCTTTGAGCTTGTAACTGTGTCAGCTCTGCTCAGACGTCATTCATTAATCTACCTTGCTCTCGAATTTGATTATGCATTGTCTCTAAGGATGCAAGTAGACTATTGTTGATTGTAGCATGATCAATCATGATCGAAGTGGTATGTAGGCCTTTTCCAACCATAGTCCCCTGGAAAGGAAAAAGATTTTAGGTTAGGGATGTTCAGATCAATATTCAACTGCTGAAAGAACTTAGGTTCGTGATCATAGTTCTCGTCAACGAGAGGTGATGATGATAAAAAATGAGTTGGAGAAGGAATATGAAAAGAGTTTCCAGGGTCAGAGTTATGCCTGGAAGAAGAAAGATGTCCTGATTCTTGCTCAAACAGGAGGTTCTCGCGAACTGAGCCAGGAGACGAGATTACAGAGGAGATTGATAGTTCTCAGGTTCGAAGAGAGGGTTCTCTTGAACCATCCTAGATTGACGGGTAGATGTGCGTGCAAGCAGTATTGTAAGATTCGACCAAAGTAATCGTCTACCCATCATCTTAAGAGTAAGATGACAACTGATCGATGAGATGAAGATCTGGAAGATAAAGGACTCACACCATAATTCAAACGTAAATCAAACCCCGAATTCACCAACTCGACCCTGGTGATGACCATAAGTGTTTGGCCGTTTATCTTTTTAGTTTTAGGGTTATTTGGCAAGCAGGTTTTCACAGATTACTGTGGACTGATAGGTGCCTAAGCTTTCCCTCAAGACTATCTTGAGTCCTTATAGAAAATTGCCTCCTTCCAACCAGTATGGAAGCAAGTACGAACCGTTGTCGGGTACTCGTGTTACTTGAGGACCGTGCCTTACTCAATGTCCTCTAAACCTTCCACTCTGCTAAGGAAACCCAAATCATTTCCGGCTACCAGGGAGTCCTCACTGATGAGTATAGTGATTAACTATATGGCCACAGTAGTCTCTTGAAAAAGCTCGAGCTATAGCTCTACCTTATGTGTTGTCGTCCCTCACTCACGGATCTGGAGGTAGTACTTGCGATGCAATTTCAGGTGTTGCTCTCCCAAAACAAGTGGAGTCCTTATGTTTATTTTTAAGCCTGATATAATTAGCAGACTCTATTTAATTTTTGGTTATCACTTTTTTTGGATATTTTCAGACAAATTGTCTAACATATTTTTTTGTCTTTTGGGTATGATCCTAGATACAAGTAACTAGCTATATCGACCTAAGCAAGCATCTAATCTACGTTTGTGCAGATAAGGAGAAAGTCAAGAAATCCTAACAAACACCTATCTCAAGCAAGCCAAAATCTATGGCCTAGCAAGGGTATTTATGTAAATAGAAAAAAATCCAAGGGCACGCTTGCAATCTTCACACAAACTTTATAACTAAATATGCTAATTAATGGACTAAATAACAATCACGGAACCTGCAGGGGTAATCGTGCAAAAACACCAAGGTCACGCGCGCGGGGCACGTGAACCAAGGAGGGGTATAACTGCAATTATCAAAAATCGCGGGTTTATATTGCAAAATGTCTAGAGAGTTTATAACTGCAATTAGAATTCTTAGGACTAAAACGAAATATGACAAAAGCCCAGGGTTCCTTCGCAAAATGCCCAGACGCACGTGACGAGCACATGCGCCAGGCGAGGACCGAAGTGTAGTATTACAAACGCTGGGGGGATTACTATAAATTTTACAAAAAATAATAATGGCAGACGAAAGTTTGTACGCTAATAAATATACAAAAATGGTTGGGGGTACTTGCAAAATTCTCAACCTAGCAGTTGATCGGACGACAGCTACTTTCCCACTTGCCACGTGTCGCGCTGGCGATGCCCGATGCCGGTTCGAAACGCACGGCCGCGATTAGATGATCTTCGTGTGATGGACGGTCGCGGGCGCTCGTGATCCGACGGCTGCTGCACCTCCTGGAGAATGAGGGTGATCCAACGGCTCGAAGGGGCTCAGGAAGAACGGACGAAGAACCCGTGCCCGACGAGTTTTGATCGCGGCACACGACGTCCTCCACTTCCTTCCTTCGTTGCTGGGAGGCTCGGGAGCAAGCTGGAGGTGCCCTCGAACGGTTGGAGAAGACGGATGGTCTCAGAGATGGCCGGAGTGCGCCTGCGAAGAGAAGCGAGCTTGGAAGCTCCAGGAAGTCCGGCGGGCGCCTAAAATCACTCCAGTCCTGCGCGTGAAGCTTCAAGACCTGCAAGATACGTTAAGGAGGGTCGTGGGCAAAATGCCATGACCCACCTGGTGGCGCAAAAAGGGCAGAGCAGTGGAATGGATGCTCGCCGGAGCTTGCTCCAGCGAGGGGGTAACGAAGTCGATTGAGTGGATGAATGAGTGAATGGAGAGTGTAGATGCGATTCTAAGGCTACATCGGAAATAAGAAAGCAAAAAAATGGATAAAAACGGACCTCAAGGATATACACCCGAGGTTGAAACCTCACGACCAGGAGGTGGTCGGAGATGGTGGAATCCGTCCTTACAGGCTTCGTCGCACCTCAACTGGGTGCTGAAGTCAATCCCTTGTCACCGGAGACCCATTCGCGACATCCTGGAGGTCTGAAGCTCGCAAGAGACGGTTTAAAGGGAAAAAGGAAGAAGGGGGCTCGGTTTTGAATGGTGGACGAGGGGGCGTGAAGATCGAAGGTCAACGGGCGCCACAGCGACGCAATCGCCAATGTGAGCCTAGGGCGTGTAAGCCTGATCCTAGGGCTACAAAAGTCGTGAAGGATCTATCATGGAATAGTGCAAGGTGCATCCTCGAAAAATCCAAGAAATGGGCAAAAAACCCAAAATTCTGACAAGAACAGGGGGGTCAGACAGTTGACCGAGGTCAACTGTCAGACCCACCTGGTTGGTCCACGTGGACCAACTAGGAAAAACCTGCAAAAAATGTTTTATTTATTCAAATTAAAATAGTAAATGATATTATTAAATTTAGGTTATTAAATAAAAAATATTTATTATTTTATAAACTATTTTATGGTAATTTTTTTTAGGAGGTATAATTTTATAAGTTGCCTTTTATGCCCTTTATAGGTATAATACCTATATATTTTATTAATTGATTTTTATTTTATGTATTTTAATTTTATTATTTTTATTTATTGTTTTATAAAATTATAAAATACTTTTGTACACTTAATTGTATTTTTATTTTATTTTTTTGATGTGTTTTGTATGTTTAATAAAATATAAGTATAGTTTATACATATTTGTATATAGGTATGATACCTATGTATGAAATATACAAGTATTTTATTTGAATTTCTTTTGCATTTTTATTCTGATTTTAATGTACATATGAATCACAAATATTAATTACAAAATTATAAAAATATAAAAAAATAATGAATAAATAATAAATTGAATATTTTAATCTGTACAAGTATACAATATGGGTCCAAAACTCAACTTTCAAACCGTAGCTCTGCCAAATACGAAACCACGACCATTAAATAGCTTATTTTTAACTATATACAATAAAGGTGAGTTTGCTGCATTTGGAGTTTTCATTTGTGAGATACGGGTCCGGGAAGTTGGGATTCTGGATTTTTATTCAGACCATAACTTTTTATCTATATATTATTTTTGAGTGAAATCAATTTTGCATTTTTCTTTATTTAATTATCTACAACTTTCATGTACAAAGTTTCTTTATTTGATGTATAAAGTAGAACCAAAAATAGGTCCTAAAATGAATACAAAATGAATTAAAAAGTATAGGTATTTTGACTGTATTTGACCCTTATCTCCCCCTACTTTATTCCTTGTCGACCTCTTCATCAAGATGCCTAGGTCTCAGGGTTTCGGGTCATAAAATATTTACAATATTTTATTCTTTTTTTCTTTTCTTTTATTTATTCTATAATTTTGGCTTTAATTACAGTATTTTATACACTATTTACATGCACATGCATGAATGCTAATATGATGGATTTAATGCTATTCACACGCATTTGCTTGGGTTTTTGAGGCCAAAATGATAGAATAAAGATGATGAAATGTGGATTCATCACCTAGCCATCCTCCTCCTGTGACAGAGGGGCGAGGAGATTGACACGCGACGATGGCTAGAGGGTCAGGTGTTGACCCATGACCTCTGTCCATGTCACATTGCCTTTAGGTTGCTATTAGAGCTGCTCCAATTGGTTATTGGAGTCCAACGAAGACCCAAGGCTCGATTAGATCCCCCGCTCCGCCTTCTTCTTCCTATTCAGATTTCTAGGTAAGTCTCTCCTTGGTTTTTGTTTATTTTTCTCCTAATTAATCAAGTGCATACATCATATCTCACCTTCTATCGATCACACCACCATCTTTGACGAACCACACCCATCCTCGCACAACCCTTTGAAAATTTTCTTTTCCTCCACCACCACAGTGGTGGAACCCATCGGGCTGCCACCTTTGCATGTTGAAGCCTTCATTGGTCAAAGCTTTGGATGAGCCTCCATTCTAGAGAAGCATCTTCGGTGACCTTTCATCACATTGCCGCTTCGAGCACCATCGTCAATCAGTTGGCCTCCCAGGGCCTTCGCCAACAGTCAATAGAGATGATTGGACCTTCCTTGTAGCCGATCGATGATGACGGAGGGAATGGGCCTTCACCAGAGCACAACCTACTTCGTCACATAGAGGCTGAGCGAGGGAGAAGATGAAGAGTACAAGTACCGTTCGATTGCTTCAATTGGATGACCTAGACGAGATCCAAACCTCCGCTCCCGAGCTACACGCTCGGTGGAACCGAGCCTCACCTAAAGCAACTCGGGCCACCCACATGGTCAAAGCCACTTGTTGATGAATCTCGTATTCATCATGCTAAAATTGGTCAATAGGCTCGATTTCCCAAAATTCACATGCATTTAATCATTAACAGAGCATCATTAGCATTCATACATGTGTTAATAATATTTGCATTTCATCATGCATAATTGCATTAAAAATCCCAAGTGTAAATTAGCCTAAAAAGCCGCTAACTTCTCTTATTTTTAGTTAATTCATCCTAACTACGATTGACCCCAAACCACTTCCATTGTGTAGATATTACTAACCTTATTAAACAAAAAATACAAAAAATTACTAACTCAAATAAGTGTCAAATAATCCTAAAGTCTAATTTCACATCTGAAAGACTAAAATGAGCATATCTCCCACATATAGTGTCCGATTTTAGTCAGCTCACTTTTAAAGTACTCCATTTTCAAATACCTTCAAAACAAGAGTAATTTCGTAAAATTCAGAGCTCATATGTAAAAGTTGGGTTTTGGGCCTCTTTTACGCATTTTAGCTTTTTGCTATTTTTGACCTGAGTTATCATGTAAATAATTAACCCTTTTAATTTTATTTCTTTTTCATTTGTGTTCTTTGAAGAAAGTTTTATTAAGCGACATAAAAATTCAAATCCAAATTAAAACTGAAATCAAAGAAACAGACAAAATCCAAGTGTTCGTTGTCCGTCTGTACAAAAATTGTGTGTGTCTTACTTCTATTTTATTTTCCTATTTTCTTATTTATTAAAAATAAAAAATCAGATTAGTGTGTAAATAATTTTCTTAGATTTTATCGTAATTTTCTTAGATTTTTTACCCTCTCTAAAGCCACCTAAAAAATTACAAAACTCCAAAAATCCGGTTTTCTATACACATGGAGAACCACCAAAAAGACTACTTCACACAGGTGACCTCTTTTTCTCCCGAGTCCTTCATGAAAGTTGTAGATCTCGTCGAGACGAACAACTTTTGTGAAGAAAATTTTTTGATCCGAGGTCTCCTTCTATTTCTTTTCTATATTTAAACTTTGAATTTTTTGGTGCCACGTGGCAGCTCCAGGGCGTGCCACGTAGCACCCCCACATGACCCGCTTCTCTCTCTTCCCTCGGGTCACATGCCCAGCACGTGACCCCTCACCTTCTTCCACCTCTAGTCGATTCTCGCGCAACCTCCGCCATGCATGGCCCCTGGCCGTTACGCACTTCACCTGCGTGAACGGCCAGTACCCCCTCGCCTCCTCCAACTGTTACGCGCGCCACCCCCGTCCACTCCCCTCACCCGCGAAACAACCCTCCATCACCATCTATAAAGGCCCCTCCTTGCCGGCCGCTCAAGCTATCCGCCATTCCTGGAGCAAAGCCCCTTGACGCCTTGGTGACAGCAAGGGACAGAGAAGCCTCCGGCGTGATCCAGCACCATCTTGTGTGCTGTCGCGAGCTTCCAGCTCTTCTCAGGTGAACGCCTCGTTCACGACTCGAGTCGCTCGTCTTTGCCACCCTCCCTCTCCATTTCCCCTCTACCTTCTAGGTCCGAAATCCTCTCCGGCCTCGCAAGGCCGGAGCTTAGCTCCGTTCCCTCGCCCTCGCTCGGAGCGCCGCTCCCCTCCAGTCGCTCGTTTCCTTTTTCTTGCTAACTCTGCAAGTCCCTCCCATCCCCACGCAAGCAGTAGCTGCACCTCCCCGCTTACCACCGTGCTCCTCCATCTCGCGCTCGACGCGCACGAGCTTCCACTGTAAGTGCTTCCGTCGAACGGGATTCGCCGCCATCGGTCGTCCTCCGCCTCGACCTCCTCCGCCGGTCGTGTGTCGATCGGCCAAACGCCTCTGCCGCGCACGTCGCCTGCAACCTCCCCTGTACGTAGGAGGCATTGCCAGTGCTCGGCCGTGTGTCGGCCGAGCTCCACCGTCGCCAGCTGCCGTTGGATCGCACCCTAGATCCAACGGTCAGCGATCTACCACGTCATCTACCCGATCCGAGGCCCAAGCCTAGAGGCTCGGATATGCCAAACCTCAGCCCCGTGCCGAACTAGAGGCTCGGATACGCCGAACCTTAGCCTCGGGCCAAACCACAGGCTCGGGTCCCCAAGCCTCAGCCCCGGGCCGAACCACAGGCTCAGAGCCCGAGCCTTAGCCTTGGAATGTCCGAGCCTGAGCCAACATGCCCGAGCCTCAGGCCATCTGTCCGAGCCTCCTGAGGCACGTGCAAGGCACTTGATTTGGGGAAAATGGCATCAGCCTCCCCCGGAAGTCTCTGAAATTGCAAATATATCCCCACCAGGGGTAAATTACATCCAGGCCCCGCCAACTTTAAGAAATTGCAGATAAGCCCCTCCAGGGACCAATTTGAAGGATAAACTTTATTTAAATTACAAGTTAGTCCCTGAAATTTCATTTCATTATATCTTTTTCATATGAACTCCGTTTTTAGCATATAATATGTCATTTTGAAGCTCTTTTCATGCTCTATTATTTTACCGGACTGATCTAAGGCTAATTGTTAAGACTCATTATTCGAGGAGCTGTTCTAATCTTGCTAGGCTGAATTTGATATATTTGTGCCTTATTAAGATATTCACGATTTATGTTGTAGGGATTTGATTAAGAAAATGATGGAATTGATCTAATAGCTGAGGACTTAATTTTTGCAGGGGTTAAATCAAGGAGATTGATTAAGATTTATTGATCACTATTTTGTGACTTGTGATACTAGCTGCAAATGTTTCTTGAGAATAAAATTAGAAATATTTTGGAGATAAAATCATTGTCGGATCATTCATATATCTATCTGGTTTTTCACCTGCATCTGGGTTAAATTGATTATATTTTTTTGAGAACTCTTATTTGACCTGTGATCAATTTTTGAGGATTAAATGATGAATTTCTTTGAGGATTGATGTTTATCACAGATCCTACGCTGAATAGTTTCCTCTGTTTACTTTCTTCGTGTAGCATCTTCATCATTGCATTGTATATTTTCTCAACATAGAAATTAATAAACATTAATTAATTATTTAATTTGATTTAAGACCACGCTACTAAGAATCACCGTTTCCTGTGTTCGACCTTGGTAGACTTGCCAAGTAAAAATATTCCACAACATTCAAAGGATTGTGGTATTTTGATCGACCGATTTTCGCCTCCTATACTATAATTCAGGATTATTAAAGAGGCGAATTTCACGTTCATAAAATGGCACCGTTGCCGGGGAACGATGAATTTTTAGGGTTTTAAATCATTTTTGTACATATTTTTTGTGAAATTAATTTCTGTGTCATTTTTTCCCTTTTTGCATTTTTTCCTTTTGCATTTCTTTTCTTCTTCTGATACTAACCGCACTTTCTCTCTTCGCAGATTACTCGAAGCTAATTTTGAAATTTAAATCAAGGACCTACGAAGAAGACTGATTTTTTTATTTTATTTTGTGAGAGAGAGCTTAGTCTAGGTTTAATTTTCTGTAGTATTCTCAGTGTCCCTCTCTTTGAACCCTTGTAATAATTCAGACTGAACATTTCTGTGGTGTGTTGGGTCTGTGTCAACACCTTCTATGTGGTTGAGACCCGGCTTGACTGGCGTAGGACTTAGGCACACATACGGTTGTTTCTTTATCATTGATTGTGCTCGTAATTCTTAGGCCACACTTTCACTAATTAAATGCACTATAGATCGTTCAACATTAGCCAAAAATTGAAATCAGTTCTTCTCGCTAATAGAACTATCTGCTTAGGACATTTTTCATCTATGCATATCATTTAGTGTAAATTTTAATTCCTTGTACTGCATCCCGCATGAAGAACGCGGGGATTCACTGTAAGTCTTTCTCTTAAGCATGCATCATTGATTTACGTTTGCATTGGCATTCCCGATTCTTCTTTCTCAAGTTTTACAACTTAGGATTTAAAGGAATTGGGACTGCTCGTTAGGCGTGAATTTCTGTGCTCACATAAACTACAATGATAACCTTAACTTAAAACTGAGACTACTAATCAAGACGTCTGTAAATAAAACTGACATAAAATTTAACCTATGTTTGGTGGAGAGAAACCCACTCATTGTTTGTAAGGACTAGAATGTACACTTTGGATAGAGCCAAAACTGAGAAATTTCACAAAGGCTACTGTTTTTAAAAAACAATTAGCTACTTTTCAGTGAGGGTCTCGGGTAGCCGTTTTACGGTCTGACTTCCCTTAGCAAAGTGGGTGGTTTAGAGGACACCGCGGAAGGCTCCGTCCTCAAGTAACACGGGTAGCTGTTTAACGGTCCGTACTTACACCTATACCGGCTGAGAGTAGGTGCAACTAGTTGTATGAACTCGGGACAGTCTTTGTGAAATATTGCGGTACCTAACAACTCCGCTTAATTTTCAAGATTGTTTTGTCATTAAATTAAAATTGAAAAGACAAGCGGCCGAACCCTGACGTGCCTTCATCTGTGTTGAGTGGGTAATGATGAATCCACGATTCATCGCCTTTATTCTTTTATTTTAACCTAATATCCTTAGTCAAACACCTGTAAATACCCATTAATTGCATAAAATTACCATTTTGCATGCATTTGTTAAAATTACATTTTTAACACTTTTTGAACACAAATAAAAGAATAAAGAAGAAAAGAAAAGAAAGGAGGTATTTATGCAATAAATACAAACTGACCCGAACCCCGAGAGAAGGTCAAGACTTGACCTGATCGACCAGGAATAAGGTAGGGGGAGATAGGGTCTTCTGTCAAAAATCCAAAAAAAATTTGTAAATATTTTTTTGTGTATTTGTACAAAACTTACATTATTTTATTTGTACATAATTTGACCTCAAACTAATTATTTTTGTAAACAAAAGTTGTAAATAAAAATGTATTGTAAATAATAAAAATAAGTGTAAAAATAAAATAATGTATATATTATAAATAATTACACCAAGAAAAAGCTGCAAAGTGATAATTAAAATACGAATTCCAGCTCCATACGAGCTCAAATTGAACCAAACTCACTTCCATTATACTCTAAATTAAATTATCTTTCAAATGGATGTGGTTTCATAATTTTTGGAGTTACGGTTAAAAAAGTCGATTTTCAGGGGTGTTTTGTGCAGTTTAACCAATTTGTGTTGTAGATATTTATTAATATTTATTTTTAATAAAAACAATATTTAAAATTGAGGTCCTCGTTTTCATAGTATAGCTCTATGGATATTTATAATTTGTGATGAGAACAATAGAGGAGGTCACGTGGACTTCCACGTCGAGGATTCTTGGATTCTAGATCTGCTAGTTTCCCAAGAATTAGAGGAGGAGCCCACATCTCAGCCATCCTTAGAGTCATTTCAGTGTCCGTGCCCAATTGATTCAGTGTCTATTCTTCAGAAGATCTCAGATTTGGAGATATACTTGGATTCATCTTAGTAGAGAGAGCTTGATGAGCGACCGATTTTTGATTCGACAGAACTTGATAGTCCCATATTTGAGTCTTGTGTCCTCCCATTTGATGAAATCGATACATTTTTGGACGACAAGATATTTGACAGCATAGATCTACAATTTCCTGATGATTTGGCATTACTACCCGAGGGTTATTTGCGGGAGGATGCCACGGATCCTGTGTACTCGGTTTCACTTTCTGGGAGTGCATCTGATCTGTCGGATCACGAGACTGAGTCTTTTGATATTTACGATCATGAGTTTGAGGTTTCTCTCCTCGACGACCCTCGCGAGGATGACCCGATCTTTGAGGTATTTGATGATTTCACTGATTTGTCTACATTCCATACATCGGATATCAACCTCTATAGTGAGTCTACTGATCATGCCTTTCCATATATATTCGAGATGGTGATTGATGTGGAGAATTCACTGACAGATCCTTCCTTCTCCACGTTCGACTTCTTCGGCTCTGCCCTTTCACTCCATGCAGATCTTGAGCCGACGATTTCTTTTGTGCTATCGGAGCCCGATTTTATCTTTCCATATCCTGACCCAGTAGCAGACACCCGCCTGATTGATTACCTGGGTGTCATTACTTACACTGTTGATCTCATTGTTGTTCTCCCACCGAGACTGCAACGACAGTATGGTATTCGCCTTACAGATGCCGTCCTTAACCTTGATATGGTGTTATCCTAACATTTGCACCTATCTAGGGGCGTAAACTCTAGCGCTTGTTGAGAGGTATCTCAACACTACTCACATCTGTATAGATCATTATGTCCATATCGCACATTTTTTTGTCTAACACCCCATCTCCATCTCATGATCATTCCATACTTAGGATGTACTTTACCCTAAGTATAGGGGGTGTCAGACTTGTGATTATTCTTTTGATTCTTTTTACCTCTGATTTACTGCCTATAATTAGGGATATTTTACCCTAAGTATAGGGGAGGTAGACACTGCACATTCTACTCCTCGGTTTTCCCCTTGTATACAGTTTTCTATACTTAGGATTACTTGATCCTAAGTATAGGGGGACCGCCGATTCCTATTGTTTATATTCTTTTATTCATCGTTATAGCATAGTATTCTTTTAGCTTCCCAATACTTAGCACGAGTTATGTCTTTCTTTCCAGCTCTTTGATCACTATGAGGACATAGTTAGAGCTAAGTATAGGAGGGTGTCGTATATATTGTATATATACTTTAGCCATAACTCGTACTTTCATATTTTTTAATATGGCTAAAATACTATGTAAATACTAAAAAAAACTAAAAGAAAGATGCAAAAAATTACTAAAAAAATTCTTTTTGTATATATTTACTAATAAGTCAGGTTAAAATATTTTGAAAAATATTTTGAAAGTAGTTTGAAAAGCTATTTTAAAAATCTTTTGAAAACTATTTGATAAATGTTTGAAAAATATTTTCAACCTTTGTAAAAATATTGTGGATTGTAATTTTTTTCTCTTTGTGTGAATAAAATGATTTTGTAAAAATTATTTGCAAATGTTTTAAAAAATGGTTGAAAAATTATTTTGAAAATCTATATATACTGTTTGAAAAATGTTTGCAAAATAGTTTTCAAATGTGCGTAAATGTTTGTAAAATTATTTGAAAAAAATATTTTGGACTATAGTTTTCAAAATTATTTGTAAAATTACTTTCAAATAAATTTGAGGAATATATGCATCACAAAAAAATTCAATCAAACTGTATATACCTGTATAAATTGCTCAAGTTGTAAATCTGTTCATCTGATTCTTGTGAAATAATTCACTCACTCTTGTGTACATATGTATCTCATCCCTAACTTTTAAAAAAATTGTGTATATACTTGTATATATTCCTAACTATTTGCATAAAAAAACTTTTTGCATGTGCATCCTCATTTTTAAAAAATCCATAAAAATTTCAAAATTTTGAAAACGGTTTCACAAAAAGATTTTGATTTCTTTTCCTTGCATGTACATATTTTCTTACATTGGCATGTGCATTTTCCAGGATAGTTTTGACAATTAAACCAAGTCTGGAATAAATTTGAAGAATGGAGCTTAGTTGGACCTTAATCCACTTAATTTCAGAGGAACCTTATAAGATTTGGAGTTAAGATCTTTCAGGTCCTAGTGACTTAATTCTTTGAGTCCATAAGACTATGTTCACGTGTCATCTTGATAAGTCTAAGTAGAATATTTAACAACACACGCATGATTCTTTCAGACCGTGGCTTACCTTGGACAATGCACTCTACACGTAGCTCTTCATGGAGGAGGTAGTGAGGGAGCAGATTCTTTTGGCTTGGGGTAGCATACGAGGATAGTACATCTAGGCGAAACCTCTCATCCTCCTCTAGGGCGGGAAGTGTGTCTCAACCTGGTTTGGCGATGTTGAGGTCTAAAGACAAGATGTTGTGGGGTTGCAATAATGCTTCAAAAGAGGGATAGTCTACTGGCTCAAGAGGAAAAACTCCTTATGTACATGTTGCACCTTGTATATATTATCAAAAAAATATACAAAAAAATGCAAAATCTCCAAAAGTGGACAGGCCTGATAGAAAAGTAAAATGCCTATCGGAGTGTATATACAAGTGAAAAAAAGAATAAGAGCTTCAAAGTCAAATATTTGTGAGCTTACAGCGCGTGACATGGCTACACTGGTCATGCATCCAAGGATAGGTAACTACACTGTTTACCGTCCATTCTCTTCTCCATCCCCTCTTCTTGAGCTGGTTGTACTTGAACTTAGAAGGGAACATCCCCGCTCCTCGAGGAAAGAGTTGCCAGATCGGGGGATTAGAGTTACCTTGTTGAGAGAGGCTGTTTCTTTGCTACTTTTGAGATGAGGAGCTATATTTCACTTACACGTACAAGAAAAGATTCCTAGTCACAAGAATTTGTGTATGTAGACTTGTTCTGATCTGGTTGTTGAGGAGACCTGAATAGGAGTCTTATGGAACTTAGAGGCTGTTAGGTTTTAAATTCATTTCCCATTAAGGTTCCGACACACCAATAATCCAAAGGTCTGATAGAGCTCCATACTACATTTTTATGAAGATAAGTTTAAAAGTCAACATTGTTCTAACTTCTTTCCTTTTTCTTTTCTTTATTTTTCTTTTCACTTATTTTCCAAATAAGTGTTTACTAAGGGACTAGCAAAGGTAAAGTATAGAAAAATGAAGAATCCACGATTCATCGCCTTTATTCTTTTATTTTAACCTCATTTTAATAGTCAAACACCTGTAAATACCCATTAATTGCATAAAATGACCATTTTACATGCATTTGTTAAAATTGCATTTTTAACACTTTTTGTACACAAATAAAAGAATAAAGAAGAAAAGAAAGGAGGTATTTATGCAATAAATACAAACTGACCCGAACCCTGAGAGAAGGTCAAGACTTGACCTAATCGACCAGGAATAAAGTAGGGGGAGATAGGGTCTTCTGCCAAAAATCCAAAAAAATATTTTGTAAATATTTTTTCTGTGTATTTGTACAAAAATTACATTATTTTATTTGTACACAATTTGACCTCAAACTAATTATTTTTGTAAACAAAAGTTGTAAATAAAAATGTGTTGTAAATAATAAAAATAAGTGTAAAATAAAATAATTGATATATTACAAATAATTACACTCAGAAAAAGCCGCAAAGTGATAATTAAAATACCAATTCATGTTCCATACGAGCTCAAATTGAACCAAACTCATTTCCATTATACTCTAAATTAAATTATCTTTCAAATGTATGTGGTTTCATATTTTTGGAGTTATGGTTAAAAAGTCGATTTTCTGGGGTGTTTTGTGCAGTTTAACCAATTTGAGTTGTAGATATTCATTAATATTTATTTTTAATGTACATAGTTGTAAATATTATTTTTTATTAAAAATTAAAAAAAATGTAAATTAAAAAAAATGAAAAAAATATATAAAAATTATTTTCTTATTTGTATCTATGTATATTGTATTATATGTGTATAATATGTGTATACAACTAACTTCCTTAAATAAAAATCACCAAAAAAATAAAATATATCACATTAATTAATTAATTTAATTTAATTATGAAATTTGATTTATTTTATTATTTAGTTCTTTATTTGATTTGAAAAGTTACCTTTCATGTAAAGATTTGATTTTTTGCCTTTAATGGCCAACATTATGGTGGCTAATTGATTTTTGGAAATTATTTAATTTATTTATTTTAATTAATTCTGAAATTCGTTTATAATTAATTAATTATTTTATTTATTTAATTATTTTATTAAGTAACCACTAATTACTTTACTTTTTATACATATCTTCATTTTTTATTATTCTTCTCTTTTTATTGAGCTCCTCCTCATCATTCACTCCTTGATCAATCTTTGGAGAGAGGAGCCCGATCTCCGAGAGCAACTCATCGCAGAAGAGTGTCCAGCCTCCGATCCGATCAGAGACAGTGATCCGGTCATCGTCGATGCCATCACGACGTTTCCGAACCCTGAGGTGAGATCCAATTTTATTTCTTGTCGTCTTTCCTAGGTAAAATCGTAGTTTAAATTTTACCTCTATTTCATTAATCTTTAGGTATCTTAGAATCATAGAACATTCACCATCACACTTTTTGATCTGACACCAAAATTTTCGCCTCATCTCGTGATCTCTACACATTCACGTTCTACCTCACACAACCTATCATCTCAGGATCTATCCTCCACACCTCGCCAAGATCCATCTCCATTCATGCCTCCTAATTTTGTGCATAAGTAAATAGTAAAAATAAAATAAACGGAAAACATATCGTTTTTTCTCTAACCTTTGTTTTTGCAGGATCATAAAAAAAATAAAAAAATATAAAAGATTTTTTTATCTTTTCTCCTCTGTTTACAGTTGCTGATTAAAAAAGAGAAAACAAAAAATTACAGCGGGCATCTCCAGGCCGCCCTCCAGCAGGCGGAAGCGCCACCCACCTCGTTCCGTCTCCACCGCGTAGGCGGCCAGGCTGTGATATCGCCGCTCGCCCACATGGCGGCACTCGTCCACTGTGGCCCGCGCCACCCCTCTGGTTCCCGTCAGGGCCCCCCTCTGCCAAGGTGCTACCGACGGCCCTCCTCCACCTGTAGGCCCCCGACGCCGCCTCTCCTTAGGCGGTCCTGCGTCCCCGTGCGCATCCGCCGCACGTGGCCGCTTCAGTCTGCCTACCCCCATCTGATTGGTCGCTAAATACGATGTTTAATTTGGGCACATTGTACTTAGCGAATTTGTCAGAACCGAGAGAAAATCTCCGTGAAGAATGTCTCGGCTTTAATTTATATCGCGGGAAAGTCCGGAGTCGAACACAAGGAGGCAAAGGGACAACTTGAGGTCAATTCAAAACTTTAGATGTAGATTTCCAATGCATTATTTTTTTAATATTTTTTAGGCAAATACAAATGCCAATGCAAATTGTGGGTGAATTAAGTTACTAAAAAAGCACACAACTTATCCAAATTAATTTTAATGAGAAATTAATCCAATTCAGTCAAATTATATTTTTCCTAAATACCTAATCCAAAGACGAATGCAATATATATTTTTTGTATTTTTCAGGGTTAAAATGCAACAATGAAAAATGCACACTTTTGATAGGTATTTTCGTAATTTTTCACACAAACAATAATAAAAAATTATGAAAAATTTACTAGAACATAAACATGATGCAAGGAAGCTACAGTAATATTTATGAAATTTTTTGACAAAATATGAATTTTTTATGGATTTTTTAGTAAAAACAGAGTGATAGTAAGTAAATAATTCCTAATAAATCCACAATGTCAAATTAATCACAGTGCAAGTTATCTCAAAAATATATTTTCATATGGAATCCAAGAGACTTGAAATTTTGTGAAAAGGATGTATATGGTTTTAATTAAAAATCAAATACGAAAATCACTCTACAATTTATTTCACATAGAGGACAACTCTATTTTGGATGAAACTTGGTTAATAATTCAATCATATATCAAGGCATCATGTCTAATTTTTGTAGAATATTTAGAGCAACTATGTGTCAGATATGTATTTAAGAGCACATAATATATAAAATATGCAGAACTTTAGTTAGACAACCTTAATTAATTACCCAAATATCAGAAAATATAAATAAATATCCACAAGGTAGAGAACTAGCTGCTCAACATCAAGACATTTTTCATTGAATAAAATGATGTAATACATGTGTCCAAATTAATAGCCAAACACAGGGGTATCCGTACAAACAGAAATTAAAATCAATCAACACAAACATGTACATGGGCCTTTTTGTAATTATACAAACTATGTAGGCAAACTTGCAATATTTACAAAATAAAAAAATAATAAGAAAATAGACCTTCTTCTTCCTTGCACAGGCGCGCGGAGGCCGGCGCTGGAGGACAGCAAGGCGGCGCGGAGGAGGGTGGAGATCGGCGCCGCCTTGCGCAGGCGGTGGGAGTCGATGGCAGGCGCGACGCCACTGTGAAGAGCGTGGCGACAATGGCTTTGGAGGGGCGGCGTTCGGCCGCTGCTGTTGGTGGCAGCTCCCGAGCAGCGGCCGACGCTGCCTGCGGGAGGTGGCCGTGCAGTGGGGGCCGCGACCTTAGCGGCTCCACCGCTGGGCGTGGAGGAGGAAGGATCACCCGCCTCTGCTATTTTTTTATTTTTTTGCTGTAATAATTTTTTTCTTTTGTTTTAGTTTTTAATTTTTTAACTTTTCTTTAAACATGAAATGAAATAAATGTGGGAAAAAAATAATGTTGGTGGTAATATGATGAAGTAGAACAAATGGGGAATGATGGGTGATGAATCCACATTTCATCATCTTTATTCTATCATTTTGGCCTCAAAAACCCTAGTAAATGCGTGTAAATGTCATTAATTCCAGCATCTTAGCATTCATGCATGTGCATGTAAATAGGTATAAACTACTGTAATTAAAGACAAAATTATAGAATAAAAAAAATAAAAGAAAAAGAATAAAATATTATAAATATTTTATGACCTGAAACCCCAAGACCTAGGCATCTTGATGACTAGGTCGACAAGGAATAAAGTAGGGGGAGATAAGGGCCATAATACAAATAAAAATACCTTTTATTTTCCTTCATTCTTTATTCATTTTGGGACCTATTTTTGGCTCCACTTTTTATACCTCAAATAAAGAAACTTTGAACATTAAAGTTGTAGATAATTAAATAAAGAAAAATAAAAAATTGATTTTATATAAAAATAATGTACAGATAAAAAGCTATGGTCTGAATAAAAATCTAAAATCCCAAATTCCCAGACCTATATCTCACAAATAAAAACTCCAAATGCATCAAAATCATTTAATTGTATATAATTAAAAATAAGCTATTTAATGGAGGTGGTTTCGCATTTTGCGGAGCAACGGTTTGAAAGTTGAGTTTTGGACCCCACTTGTATACTAGTACAGATTAAAATATTCATTTTTATTAGTTATTCATTATTTTTAGAATTTTATATTTTTATAATTTTGTAAATATTACTTATAATATATTTGGATATTAAAATCAGAATAAAGATGCAAAAGAAACACAAAATAAAACACTTATATATATCATATACATAGGTATAACACCTATATAAATACTTACATTATTAATTCTTTTATTTTATTAAATATACAAATCACATCAGAAAAATAAAATAAAAATATAATTAAGTATATAAAAGTATTTTACAAATTTAAAAATAATAAACAAAAATAAATAAAATTAAATTCACAGAATAAAAATAAAATAATAAAATATACAGATGTATATACCTATATAGCCTAAAAAGGCAACTTATATTTTTACACCTCATAAAAATAATTAAAAATCATATTAAAATACTTTATAAAATAATAAACACTTTTTATTAAATAACCAAAAATTAAATAAATCGTTTACTATTTTTAAATTATTTTTTTAAAGTATTTTCAGGAGGTTTTTCCTGGTTGGTCCACGTGGACCAACAAGGTGGTCTAGACCGTTGACCAAGGTCAACATTCTGACCTTCTTCCTGGGCTTTTGTCAGAACTAGGTTTTGGCCCATTTTCAAGATTTTTTGGGGCCACACCTTTCACCATCTCGCGACGCTTCCTTCTTGAAAGTTTTTCCTCGATAAGTGATCATACACGCCCAAGGTTCTCCTTGGGCAGTGGATCTCTGTATCGAGCTGTGCGTCTCGATTTGTGAGCCCACTCCACCATCCCTTCAAAAAATACCCCCGTCGCCCCTTCCTCTTTGAACCGACTTTGGAAGCTTCAGACCTCCGGGAGTGGGTATAGGGAGAGCTCCGGTGACAGGGGAGATCCCCACACCCCCCGTCGAGGTGCGACGAGGCTGAGGGCCGCGTTCCAACCACCTCCGGCCACTTGGCTGTTGAGGTCCTATTTCACCCTTCTTGGGCTTGAGGTCTGTTTTTACTACCTTTTTCTTGCTTGTTTTTTATCCCCAGTAGCATTAGGAACACTTCGCCGTCCTCCACTTCGCTCGAAATCCATCCACTTGCCTTCGCGTTCACCTCGCTGGAGTTAGCTCCGGCGAGCCTCTCCCTCACCGCTCCCCACCATATTTCGTTCCCTGGAGGTGTGCGGCAATTTGCTCGCGCACCCCCGTAACCATTTTTGCAGGTCTCATGCCTTCAGGTACACCTGGGTGCGATTTTGGGAACTCGCTGGGATACCTGGAGGTGTTCTCCTCCTCCTTCTCCTCCGACGAGCTCCGGTGCGGACTGCGCCTTTTTGCAGCCCCAGGCACATAGAATATTCCTCCAGGAACATCCCAGGTCTTTTTGCAGCCCAAAGGAGTGCCGGAGGACGGAGGCAGAGGTCGGGGAAGCTCGCCCAGCTGCTGGTGCTTCCCCGTTCTTCGTCGTCATCTTCTGGCCGTTGGATCAGGCCAGTTCTTGGAGAGGAGCAGCAACTGTCAGATCTCGCAGTACCAGGACCGCCCGATCTTCATCGCAGATCTAATCGCGGCCGTTGGGCCGAACCGTCATCGCGGTATCTGAAGCCGACACGTGGTATTAAGGGACGCATCTACTGCCGTCGGATCCACCTGCTTTGGGTATTTTGCAATTATCACCCGAAGCGTTTTTTGTATTTATTAATTGATATCTAAACATTCATTGGCTGTTGTAAACTTTTGGACATTTGCGTTTAGCCCCTTGGGGTTTTGTGATATTCCTATTTGCCCCCTGCCAGGTCACGTGCGTCTGTGCACGTGACTTGGCGTTTTTGCAGGCATAACCAGGAGTTTTTGCATATTTAATTTTAGTCCTAAAAATTCAACTTGCAGTTATAAATATTCTGGATATTTTGCAACATAGCCCCGAAGTTTTCGATAATTGCGTTTAGGCCCCTGCCAAGCGCGCGTGCTTGCGCACATGGTCTTGGTGTTTTTGCAGGGGTACCTTCGCGGGTTTTGATATTTGTTTTTAGTCCATTAACTGCAATATTCAGTATTAAATTTTGTGGAATAATTGCACTTAGGCCCTTGTAGTTTTTGAATATTACAAAATTGCCCTAGCCATGAATGAAGTTTCTTTTTGCTTCTAGTATTTATTTCATGCATTTTTAAAACCCTAAAAAATCCACAAAAATTAGTTTAAGCTCCTGTTGTATTGCTCATTCATACCATATTCTTGTATTGCATTTTTATTGCATTTTCATATTTATTAAAAATAAAAAACATGCATTTTTACTACTATTTGCATTAGAAAATACCAAAAAAATCAAAACTCCTCGAAAAATTCAAAAAAATTACCTCAGGTCTATTTTATTGTCTTTTAACTCCTATCTAAAAATCATTAAAAATTTCAAAACAAAAACCTTAAAAATTTAGAAACCCCTAAAAACTTCATAAAAATCTAATAAATTCAAGAAAAATCTAAAAATCCAATTTCAGGTTATGTAGTTTCCTTATTTTATTCTCTTTTATTGAAAATTAATTTGAGGATTTTTAGACGCTGATTTCTATTTTTAATCCTCGTTTTAATTTCGGCCAGCAACCTAGTTCACTGTTTTCTTGTATTTTGACCTTTAAAAATATCAAAATATTCAGAAAAATTCCCAAAAATCATAAATACATTATGAAATTCTAAAAAGACCAAAAACATTTTATTTTCTGAATTTTGACTATTTTTACCTTTTTTTACAAGTACCTTGTCTTCCTTTTTCCTACTTTGTTTATATTCTAGTTATTAGAAAAGAAAATATAAAAAATATAAAATATAAAAAGAAAGTATAAAATCAAAAAATTAAAAATCAAAATACAAAAATACAAAATTAAAAATTAAATAAAAACTTTTTAAAAATTAAAAACCCACAAAACATAGCACACATGTAGACACTCAATCACATATCACATTTTTGGCATTTTGCTTGATCTATCCTGCTTGCTCCCTGTGTTCGACACTCTACACATACTTGCACTATACATATTATTGTAGAGTTAAAAATAAATTTGACTCCACATTTGTTTCTCTTTGTTTGATTGATTTGAGTGTGGGTTCATTGTTGACTTTGATCGAGATTCATTGAGGGTCACCACAGCGACTGTTGTCTCCGCCTTGTGTGAGACACATTTAGTCCCCGCGATTTTCGATCAAATCAATGGGTGGTGATATGATGTGATAAAAAAAATACAAAAATGACAAGATTATAAAACGAGAAGAAAAATTACCTACGATGGATGCGGTCGCCTATGATGTGCTCACGAGAGCACGGTCGTTGCTCGAATCGTCGGCGAGCGATGAGCTCGAGCAGCGCGCGGGTGCGGCTGCGATGTTGGCCAAAAAGCCAACGGATCTCACCAGAGAGAGGGTTGTCGTCGCTCGACCGCGGTTGCGTCGCTGTCACCGATTCAACTCTGGGAACTAGGCTCTCCTCACATAAAGATGGATCAAAGGTAAAAATGAGATGAATGAGATGTATATAAAGAGGAAAGAATGAGAAGTTATTAAGGTGGCGGAGTTGAATGGGAGGTTGTATTATTAATGGAGTTGAATGGGAAGTTGGAAAAATGGTGGAATAATGGAGTTGAATTGGTGGTTATTGTAGAGAATGGAAATTTAATAATAAAATAAATAATGATATAAAGTAGGCTACTTTAAATACAACAAAAATATAAAGAAGGAAAAATAGTGGAGAATTTACAAAGGAATACATACAACATGTACATTTTTTTGTTTGCTTTTCTAATATGTATTTTTTTGTCTTTTTAATAAGAGATATTTACAACAGAAAAATATAATAAAATGCTATAATTAAAATACAACACACCAATGATTTTTTTGATTTTTAAATAATTGAAAAAATAAAAAATGAAGAAAGAATGAATATATACATAATATACAATACACATCTAGGTCCCAAAACTCAACTTTTGCAAATGAGCTCCGATTTTAATGAAACCACTTCCAATGGATAGATAATTTTCTAACTTGAACTTTAAAAGTGAGTTGGTGAATTTGGAGTTCATACGGAGCATGAATTTGTCTAGGAAGTTGGACTTTACGGCTTTTTGCCTTAGATCTAGGAGCATTTATTTGAGGTAAAATTTATTTTATATTTTTCTATTTTTATACACATTTTTATGAACAAGTCAGAGAAAGAATTAGTCAAAAAGGAATTGAAATGAAATTATTAAAAATACACAAAGTTTTGGGCTATTTATAGGTCAAAAACTCCTTTCTTTTTGTGGCTTTTTAGTGATAATTTATTTTGTACAGTCTAATATACAATAATTAATGTGTTTTATTTACAAGAGTCATTTTATTAATTTATTTATTTTATGGACATTTAATTGGGATTTTACTCATGAATTTTGCTAAGATCAATATATTGAGATGATGAATCGTGGATTCATCACCCCTTCAACCATCACGCCTCTCGCGGAGCTCCGTCTCTGCCGGTATCCGCCGCGCGCTCCACCTACGGCCCTCCTCCCGAGCCTCCAGGCCGCGCCTCCTCCGCCGCATGCCTCGTGCACGGCTCTTCTCATCAACCGCCTACGCCGCCCACTTGATCCTCCGCCTGAGCCGCGTCCTCCCGCCAATACCGCCCTATGTCCGTGCGCCACCGTTGTCGGCTGATCGACGCCGCCCTCCTCCTGACCCCGTGCACCCCCTGCTCCTCCTTTGGTGGGACGATGGCTATGCCCCTTTGCTTTGAAGAAACGAAGGAACAGAGAAACCTAGTTGGGTGATTTTTGGAAATAAAAAATTGGAAGAATTACAAAGTTGCCCTTGAAGCTTTTTGGAATTGCAAAGAGCCCACCACCTCCAACACATCACATGCAGAGCATCATCCTCATTGGGTAACTTGCACATCTGCCTGCATCTTTATTTTTATTATATTTCAGGATATAAACTTTCAATAATTACTTTTCAGTCCCTACTTACAGACATTAAATTTGCATGTTCTTTTTGAACAAATAAGTGTTTTTATAGTTATAAAAATTCTGAGAAAATTCATGTTTACTCCTGCTATGGTATTTTTCGTTGTGTAAAAATTTCACTGCATTTAATTATCATTTGATACTTTTAAAAAAATAAAAACAGTATCTTTTTGCTTGTCAGAACTTTGAAAATTCCTAAAAATTCAAAAACTCTTCTAAAAATTCTAAAAAAATTATTGTAGGTGTATTTTGGTGTGTTTTAATTTCTTTCAAATTTTCGTGCTTTAACTCTTTACAAAAACCAAAAAAATTGTGAAAAAAAATATTAAAAAATTGTAGAAAATTCTAGAAAAATCCAAAAAATCTGATCTTGGTCTCTGATTGTAGATATTGCTTTGTAGTTTATTTTAAAAATAATTTTTAGGAGTATTGGGCACTTAAACTATTTTTAAGTTGCAAAATAATCTTGGTTGTGCACTGTTTGCTCTATTTTGCAATGTTTGATTTTTAGAAAATCACAAAAACATCAAAAAAATCTTAAAAAAGTACCAAAAATATTTTAAAATATATAAACACCAAAAACATTTTCTTTATAATTTTTTGAGTATTTTTGACCAGTCTGAAAAATCCAAAAATAGTTTGCTATTGTGTATTTTTACTCTTTTGTGCTTGTTTGAAGAATTAAAAAAAATAAAAATAAAAAACACTAAAAAATAACTCTGAAAAATTGACTACCGAGTTTTTCAAGTGTGCTCCTTGTGTTCGACCCTGTTCTCTATACCAGGTAAAAAGAATAGCGAAGACTGCTTACATTATTTTTATTGATTCGTCTTATTTTGAGTGGTTAAATTTAATTTTTCTCGTTGACCGATTCGAGTGGTTGAAAACAACAACATACGTGATATTATTTTATCCATCTTAACCGCGTCGGATTTCGCATTATCAGGATGGCACCGTTACCGGGGAGGCAAACAACTTAGTTTTGTGTTTTTAAAATTGTCATTCGGTTTTCTGTATTCGGGTAGTCTGACCCCCGAATTTCTCATTGTAAATTCTCTTTTTTCCTGCAATTTATTTCATTTTATTTTTAGCATTTATTTTTTTCTTATTTTTTTTTGAGTCACTCTCTTACATAAATCTCTCTTATTTTTCTTGCGAGGTACCTGGCATACGTGGAGCGGTTTTTCAAGAAACCGAAGCATCTTCACCGACTTCCAAAAAAAGCTGCAATTAAATTAAGATAGAGTCGAGTTGTGAGAGAGCGTAGAGTCTAGGTTTTTAATTTATGCAATTTTAATTTTTGTAATTAATTTCTCATTTATAGCGGTGTCCGTTTGGACTCTCGCGTGTGTAAAAGACCTCTAACTTTCTTCTGTGGTGTGTCGTGTCCTATTTCACTCTCTGGTGATGGTGGGGCCCGACTTTAGTGGCGATTAGGATAGACCTGCACATACGGCTCTTAGAGCATTTTGATTGTGCTCGTAGAAATTAGGCCACCCTTCACATTAACTAAGACGCACATTGATCGTTCAATTTAGCCAAAATTTAACTCAATTCTTTCCCGCTAATAGAACTTTCTACTTAGGTGCGGTTTTTCATCGGCTTGCATCCATATAGAATAAATTTTCAATTTATGTATTGCATCCCACATATTGATTACGAGGATTCACTGTAAGTCTTCTAACTGAGCATACATCATAGTTTTTCACGTACCCGGCTTTTCCCGAACTTCTCCCTCTTGTTTTATCACATAACTCTAAAGGAAATTGGGACGGGACGATAGACGTGTATTTGTGCTCATTTAAATTCTTCAGTGATCACCTAATTAAAATTGGGACTGCTAAATAGCCGATCTTAAGAACCCATAAAATCAAGAATTTTTGCGGGAGAGCAACCCCGACATTATTTATTTTTATCTTGCAGCGAGGAGAGAGACACACACACTAGGATAGAGCCAAGATAGGATTTTCATACTGACTACTAATTCTACCAAAAACGATTATCTACTTCTCAGTGAGGATCTAACAGGTAGCCGGTAAACGGTCCAGATTTCTTTAGCAGAGTGGGTGGTTTAGAGGACATCGCATAAGGCTCCATCCTCAAGTAAAGGGTGGCCTTTCTACGGTCCTTACTTACTCCCATACTGGCTGAAAGTAGGTGCAACTAGTCGTAAGAATTTGGGACAGTCGGTAGGGAAATACATGCACCTAACAACTCGTTTAAACGGCTTGCAAGACTTGAATTCCTCACCAATTATAACTGACAAGATAATTGGCTGAACACTCACAGCCTTCACTGAGCGAGTTGGTGAAACAAACCTTTGTATTGTGTTTGAATCGTGTGTAGAAACTAGATAATCAACGAATACCACACACTTGTGCCTAGATCATGAACCTTAAACCTCTTGTTAATATGTTGAAATCAAGAATGAAAGATTGTGGTAATTCATGTTCGGAATCCTCGAACCCTTCTCTGCAACCACAAACTTTCCAATCTCAAAGGTTCGAAGGCACTCTTACTCAGGACCACCTTGGTTTCATGGACACCTTTCCCGTGAATTCTCCTCTTATGATTCTCTCATCTTCTTGGAAGGAGGTCAATCCCATACTATTTCTTTATCTCCTGATCACATCAAGGAAGACTCTCACCTAGATAATTCTGATTCTGATTCTTTCAAGACTATTGACTCCGATCTTTCACATTCTGAAGGTGAAAAGAAGAAGACAAAGAAGATGCCTCCCAAGATGTCTTCCCAGAAAGACCATGAAGATGGACCAGATGAAGATCCTATTCAGATGATTTTTGCAAGATTAGCTGCATTTGAGCAGCAGCAACTTTTATTGAGAGAGCAGTTGGAGCAGTTGAATGCTGGGGGAGAACCGCCAATGGAAGTTGCACAATCCTGGGCAGTACAGAATGAGAAATTATTTACAGCCACCTCAGCCAGAGATTAACTATGAACTAAAGCCACATGTCCTGAGTCAATTACCACAATTCCATGGTAATGCGACTGAAGAGCCATATGAATTCTTGCGAGACTTGAAGCTAATATGTTCTAATCTGAGGCACCCACAAGTCAGCCAGGACTACATTCGTCTTACTGCACTACCTTTCGCCTTGAAAGGGAAGGCAGATTACTGGGTGAAAAACTTAGGAGTGACTGTAACCACTTATGATAGGTTCAAGAACCTATTCTTGAAGAAATTCTATCCTTTAAGTCAGACCAATCAAATGAGGACCCACATCACCAGTTTCACTCAGCTGCCTAATGAACCACTCTGTGAAGCTTGGGATAGATTTAAAGATATGTTACAGAAGTGTTCCCTGCCATGACTTGGATAACAACATCTTAGTTCAGTCACTCTACTCTGGCCTCAACTACGAGACTTAAGGGTTAGTCAGCGCTGCCTGTGGAGGCAATTACACATCGCGAGGAGCTGAGACCGTCTGGAAAATATTGGAGCAGATGGCTGAGACAAGATGCTCACATATCACTAGTAGAGCATACACTGATTCCCTGAATACCTTTCAAGACAAAGGAGGAAAGCAAACTGTCGCAGAAATAGCTGAGGATTTGATTCCGAACATGAACATCATCATCGATAAATTGACAGTTGTGGATCAAATTCATAAGAGGATGAACGACATCGACAACAGGATCTTCCAATTTCCAAAGCAAATGGAGGATCTCACTGAGAAGGTATCCGAGATGGGGATACCTACTGCACCTACGGTCCTAATCTACCATGTACATCATGTCCAGGAGCAGCCAGGATCAGGGCAACAACAACCATGGGTTCAGGACCAATCCTATGCCCAACCATCCCAGTAGTCACCTCCACCAGTCGAGACTGTTGAAGAAGCCCACCTTTGACATTCGAAGTAAATGGCATTTGGTACACTCAGTACACTACCCGACAGGGTAATATGGGGGACCGTCAGCCTTATCAACGTCCACCCACTTTCTATAATGCCACATTTCCATCAGCTCTGCAGCACACTCAGAACACTGCATCTTTCCAACATCCAAAGCAACAACCATACAACTGCCAGAACCAACCTCAACAATACCGCAACAATATAAAGCTAAAAAACAATCAGCTCAATCATCCAACCCTCCAGAAGAACCGGTAAATATCCAGAGACAAATGCTTGAAGAAACTCGAAACTTCTGAAATGAGTTGCACGATCTACTGGTTGATGTTAATCGCCTGTCCCGTTGGAAGGATGTACAGACAGGCCGGCTACAACCATTCCCGCCCAAGTCAAAGCTAACACCAATAGCGTGAACAAATCTCAATCGTCCCAACACAATGGCCAGTAATACTATTCAGATTTTTCTACATCTGAACATGCGATCCTTTCTTTTGACAATATCAATTCCATGTCACTTAGGAGCAGAAGGACCGTTGTCGTACCTGACCGGGAACGGGAATTGAATCATGAAAACTCGGAAGATCAATCAGAGGTTGCTTCCGAGAATGAAGAAGAAGAAGGACGCCTGAAGATCTCAATACACGAGAAAGGAAAAGCATCTATGGAGTCTACATAGGACCTTGAACCTCTAGTTGCTCCAAAAATCCCTTTGTCACCTTTTCAGCAACCTTATTTTGATTATTATCAGAAAACTCATGATTGTAATAAGAACTCTATTTCTAATAAAGGTGCTCTTATTTATGATTCTGGCTCTCTATCTTCTGTCTCAAATGCTTCCATTCCTTTCCCCCATGCTCTTAAGAAAGGAAAACAAAAGAAAAACATTCAAGATGACCCAGAAATGGAACGATTTTGCCAGCAAAATATCACAGTCAAAGTACCCTTTGATCAATATGTGGCCAGCAATCCAGCATTTCAGAAGTACTTGAAGGTAAAATGCACTCCCACCAAGACTCGTACAAAGAAACCAAGTCAATTTGTGGAGACTCATATCTTGACAGTTGCCACTACCAAATATGTTAAAATTCAGCATTTACCAAGAAAGAAAAGGGATCTGGGTGCTCATTATGTGGCGAGTCGTATTGGCGGCATTGCATTCGCACGCACACTTCTCGATAATGGTTCTTCCATAAATCTTCTACCCTTAGCCTTATATTACAGATTGGAGTTATGTCCTCTCAAGAAATCATTATCTTTACTCCAATTTGCTGATAAATCCACTAAAAGACCTAAGGGAGAAGTGAAAAATATAATCATCGTGATCGAGGGTACGTAATACAAAATGAACTTCACTGTCCTTGATATGGAGACCTCGAACCATTGGAAGGAATCCCAAATCATTCTGGGAAGATCATTCATAAGAACCACTAAAATTGTATTCGATTACGGTACCGGAATGATGAAATTCCGCTCTCCAGGCGGAGAAGTGGATTTGGAGATGAAACAAACAAAATGGCAAAGATCAGACTCCAAATCCACCACTTAATATGCTAAAACATCAGAATGCAATCTCATCAGCACTACTGGGCCGTAGGACCGACTGCCAGACCTTCAGATTGACAGCACCACATCAGAAGAAGAAACAATGCACAGTGCAGTTTGCGAGATGTTGCCAAACCTATCTAGACACCCATATGCTTATAACTTTGATGAAACAGAAATCCTTTCAGATTTGTCAGTCCCATCTTCTTTGGGGCAATCAAATATCGATGACGAGTCGGACGCGACTTTATCGAATTGCCACACTACTTTAGCGATCTGACTCACCGTTCTTCGAAATTGGTAGCTAGCACATCACAGAGTGAATCACTACTAACTGACACTAAGCCAGATGCAAAAGTCATTCAGCCAGGCTTAATTGATGATTCAGATTTGCCAGAGCTGAAATCACTGCCTCCCACACTGAAGTATGCATTTCTAAATGGACCCAAAGAAAAATTCCCCGTGATCATTAGCTCATCATTAAACATGGACCAGGAATCTAGATTACTCGAAGTCCTTGAGCGAAATCGAAAAGCCATCGGTTGGACTGTATCGGATCTCGTAGGAATCAACCCCGCTCTCTGCTCGCACCAAATTTATGTTGAGGATAACGCAAGGCCTTCTCGTGAATTTCAGAGAAGATTAAACTCCAATCTTTGGGAAGTGATTAAGAAAGAGGTAGAGAAATAGTGCAAAGCATGATTTATATACCCCATTTCTGACTCCAAGTGGGTGTCCCCCTTCATGTTGTCCCTAAGAAGTCAGGAATCCAGATGGTCACCAACGAGGAGGGGGTAGAGATCGCGACCCGAGTACCCACGTCGTGGCGCATCTGTGTCGATTACAGGCGCCTGAATGCTGCGACCAAGAAAGATTAGTTTCCACTGCCATTTATTGATCAAATCTTGGAGAGACTCGCAGGGAAGGCATTCTTCTGTTCTTGATGGGTATTATGGCTACAATCAGGTAGCTATCGCTCCCGAGGATCAAGAAAAGATCACATTTACATGTCCCTTCGGTACCTACGCATTCAAGCGTATGCCATTCGGGCTTTGTAATGCCCCAGGCATATTTCAGCGGTGCATGATTGCCATATTTGCCGAAATGGTTGGTGATTTCCTGGAAGTCTTCATGGATGACTTCTCGGTTCATGGTGATTCATTTGATACATGTTTAGCACACTTGGACCGAGTCCTCCAGAGATGCAGGGAGGTTAATTTGGTACTCTCCTGGGAGAAAAGTCACTTTATGGTGACTGAGGGTATCGTGTTGGGGCACGCCATCTCTAAAAAGGGAATGGAGGTCGACCCTGCCAAGGTGGATGTGATCAAGAAACTTGAGCCACCAACCAACGTCAAGTCAGTGAGGTCGTTCTTAGGGCATGTTGGATTTTATCGAAGGTTCATCCCTGATTTTCAAAGATTGCCCGGCCACAGACTGAGATCTTAGGAAAAGACACCGAGTTTATTGTGAATCACAAATGTCTAGAGGCCTTCGAGCTCCTGAAAAAGGAAATATGTGAATCGCCGATATTACAAGCCCCCGACTGGTCTCTTCCCTTCGAGATCATGACTGATGCATTGGATTTTGCTGTCAGAGCTGTGCTTGGACAAAGACGAGATGGAATTCCTTCTACGATTCACTATGCGAGCAAAGTATTGGATCCTGCACAGAGAAATTATACAGTAACTGCAAAGGAAATGCTAGCGGTTGTTTGGGCCCTTGACAAATTCAGGTCATACATATTGGGCTCCAAGGTGACAATTTTCACAGATCACACTGCAATTAGATATCTTATGGATAAGAAGGATGCCAAGGCACGACTTTTGAGATGGATCTTGTTAATCCAGGAATTTAATTTGGAGATCAAGGATAAACCTAGAATAAAGAATGTTGTTGCTGATCACCTTTCCCAAATTGAGCAAAATGATTATCCTAACACTGAGCTTATTAAGGAAACTTTTCCAGACGAATCAGTTTGCATTATTGATTCTGTCCCATGGTATTCTGACATAGTGAACTATCTTGTCTCCAAGAAGATTCTCTTTGGTTGGACCAAGAGAATTATTGATCGATTAAAGTCACATTCGAGAAAATACCATTGGGATGATCCTTTCCTTTTCTATGAAGGATCAGATTGCATTTAGAGAAGATGTATTCCTCAGGAGGAATACTAGAGTGTCCTCACACATTATCATTCTCTTGAGGCCGGAGGACACCATTCAAGAAAGAGAACCGCACATAAGGTACTCCAATGTGGATTTTACTGGCGAACCTTATTTCAGGAAGCTAATGAATTTATACGGTCATGCCCGATTTGTCAAAGAATAGGAGGGACTGTGGGATATAGAGATGAAATGCCCATGCAACCAATGATTTTCTGTGATGTTTTCGATGCATGAGGGATTGATTTTATGGGTCCCTTTCCCACTAGCAATGGATTTGGGTACATCTTGTTAGCGGTTGATTATTTATCAAGATGGGTAGAGGCTATTCCAGCCCGAACCGCAGATAACAAAACTGTCTGTAAGTTTATCAGGGATAATATCATTGTAAGATTCAGGGTACCAAAAGTCTTGATTTCTGATGGAGGTATCCACTTGTGAATAAGGAAATGATATCTTTGGCTAGGGAGTATAAATTTGACCATAGAATAGCCAACCCATATTATCCACAATCTAATGACATGGCAGAGGTTTTTAATAGAGTGGTGAAGGGTATTCTTCAGAAGTTGGTTCGTCCAGATAGGAAGAACTGGTCGAAACTGTTGGACCAAGTTCTATGGGCCTATAGGATAGCCTATAAGACTCCACTTGATACTTCACCTTTTAGGATGATCTATGGCAAGCCATGCCATCTACCTACAGAATTGATTCACATATCAGAATGGGAGATCAAATTGAATTGGAGTTTTCACCTTGGGAAATTATACCGAGACTTAAATCTGAATGAGCTAATTGAAATCCGAAACCGAGCATACGACAACAGTGTAATCTATAAAGACAAGGTCAAGAGATGGCATGATAGACACATCGAGACAAAACCTTTGTCCCTGGGCAGCAAGTGTGGTTGTTTGATGCTTGGTTGAAGATTTTTCACGGGAAACTGAAATCAAAATGGACGGGTCCCTACGTTGTCATCGATGTGCATACCAATGGAAGTGTAGATATTGTCGAACTCAAAGATGATGCACAACCTTTCTCAGTGAATGGACAATTGCTGAAGCCATATATAGAATCATCCAAAGAGCAGACAGTTCAAGTTGAGGTCATCTACTTCACGCAGAACGAGGACATTGAAGATTCATCAGATCATTCCCACCCTCTCTCCCGACCAGATCGATCTCCTTGTACAGCTTCTTCCTCTACTTAGGCTAAGGCCTAAGTATGGGGGGGACCGATGCCATCTGTATATACCATCCTTCTCCTATCTCCCGATCGATCCATTTCCGCCCTTCTCTTATACTTAGGCTGACCAGAGCCTAAGTATAGGGGTAACTGATACACATTTGTATATACTCTCTTCATCCACATATCTCGACCGCTTCACTTTTTCCGCTCTTCTTCTATACTTAGACTGTTCACGGCCTAAGTATAGGGGGCGGACCTGTATATCTTTTTCTTTTTCTTTTCTTTTTCACTCTCTTACGCTTAGCCCGAGCTATGTCTTCTTTACGCTTCTTGTGCTCTGAGGACATATCACTCGCTAAGTATAGGGGGGTCTGTATATATACTGTGTATACATTTTACCCATATCTCGTACTTTCGCGTAAGTCTATATGTATTTACGGGGTGGGTAATTAATTTGAAAAAAAAAGAAAAAAAGAAGAGAAAAAGAAAGAAAAAGAGTTCTGCTACTAACACTGACTGTGTCCATCCCAAAATTTTTGAAAAAATGGCTTCTTATAAAAAATAAAAAACAAAAACAAAAAATTGTGTCTGCATTTCACACCTGCATCCAACATCACATTCATTTGCAAATGTGAAAAGTCATTGGGTTCTGAACCAAGTTATGAGCCGAAACAAGAGTGGTCTGGACTTGCCTTAATCCACCTAATTTTCAGAGGAACTTCACCGAGAAATAGGATTTTAGAAGCTTCAGGTCTTTGACTTAATTCTTTAAGTTCCACATGACAATGTATAGCGTTTGACTTTTAGTATCTAACCTGGTCTCTTCATTCTGGGTACAACTCTGGAATAGGGAATTAATTTGTACTCTCACACTATGCACTTAGCTCAACTCAGACGGGATATTGGAAGACTGTGTGAGTTTCTTTTCTGGTAGCGTGGAAATCTAAAGACCGGAGTACGGGTTGAAATAAAGCTTCGGAAAAGGGATGTACGGCTGGACACAATTTTTCTAAGACCCAAAAGAATGTACGGAAACAAAAAGATTCTATATCTATAGGGGCACAACAAGATCCAAGCAGAACCACCAAAAATTCCAAATACAAAGAAGCAACTACCAAATAAAATCTGACCAAAACGGTCCAAGCTTCAAGAAAACCTGCAGATCTTGGTGGAGACTCGGCTACACTGGCCATCTTCACAAGGAGAGGTGACTACACTGTCCACCCTCCAGTTCTTTTCCCCTTCTTCTATCTTCTCCCCCAATCCGATTGTGAACACAGCGTGACAGACCTTAGAAGGAAATACCAGACTCCCCGAGGATGAGTTACTGGAGAGGAGAGGAGCACGGTAGTCCGGCATTCTGGATGGGAAGAGCTAAAACCTTTCACACACATGAGTCGGATGTTCAATGTTCACAGGGTATACTTTGGGAAGTGGATTGATCTAAGATGACTTCTGAGCCAAAGCTGTAGCAATTATGTGTAGAACTTAAGGGCTGTTGATTTTTAAATTATAAGTCTCACAGAGGTTCTGCCAAACTAATACTCCAAAGGTCCAATCTATTTTCATTTTCACCTTCAGATCATGGTCTTGTTATGGAACCCAATCTCATTTCACCTCATGGCATTTCTTTTTGATGCTCAGGGATGAGCATGGTTTAATTATAGGGGGATGATGAATCTCGGATTCATCACTCTAAATCTCATTAATTAAGCTCAAATCTCACAAAATCATCATCATTTCTGCATTTACTCTGTATAATTAGCATTCATGCATGTTTTAATAAAAATTGCATTTTATCACTAATTTATGCACAAAATAAGAAGCCAAAAATCACAACCAAAATTGACCTGTAAATAGCCTAACTTCTCCTATTTTTAACTCATTCATGCTAACTCCGAATGACCCAAGACCACTCCACTGTGTACATATCACTAACAAGAATAAATGAAAAATACAAAAAAGTCACTAACCCAAATAAGTGGACCAAAAACCCAAACCCTAATTTCAGGATTTCCCGACTAAAAACCTCATATCTTCCCCATCCACTGTCCGTTTTAATCCTACTCACTTTTTAACTAATGTACATTCAATTACCTTCAAAACAAGACTAAGTTCAAGTGATTCGGAGCTCATATGTGAAAGTTGGGTTTTGCGCCTCTTTTGTACATTTTGTATTTTAGCGGTTTTTGACCTATTATTTTATGTACATATTTAACCTATTTTAATTGATTTCTTTTTCATTTGTCTTCTTTGATAAAATTTTTATTAAAATACACAAAAATACAAATCCAAATTGAGCTTGATATCAATGAAACAAATTGAGTCCGAGTCTTCACTAACTGATTGTACAAATTTGGTCTTTTTCATATTTTATTTTATTTCTTCTTTTTCTTAATTAATAAAAATAAAAAAATAGATTAATATGTAAATATTTATCTTTGATTTTTTTTGTATTTTTATTAATTAAGAAAAAGAAGAAATAAAATAAAATATGAAAAAGACCAAATTTGTACAATCGGTTAGTGAAGACTCGGACTCAATTTGTTTCTTTGATTTCAAGCTCAACTTGGATTTGGATTTTTGCGCATTTTTAATAAAACTTTTATCAAATAAGATAAATGAAAAAGAAATCAAATAAATAGGTTAAATATGTACATAAAATAATAGGTCAAAAACTGTTAAAATACAAAATGTACAAAAGAGGCCCAAAACCCAACTTTCACATATGAGCTTCGAATCACTTGAACTTGGTATTGTTTTGAAGGTACTTGAATGTACATTAGTTCAAAAGTGAGTAGGATTAAAATAGATACTGGATGGGAAACATATGAGGTTTTTATTCTGGAAATCCTGAAACTAGGATTTGGGTTTTTGGTCCACTTAATTGCGTTAGTGATTTTTTTATATTTTTCATTTATTCTTGTTAGTGACATGTACACAGTGGAGGTGGTCTTGGGTCATTCAGAGTTAGCATGAATAAGCTAAAAATGGAGGAAGTTAGGCTATTTACAGGTCAATTTTTGTTGTGATTTTTGGCTTCTTATTTTGTGCAGAAATTAGTGCTAAATGCAATTTTTATTAAAACAAGCATGAATGCTAATTATGCAGAATAAATGCAGAAATGCTGATGATTTTGAGGGATTTGAGCTTAATTAATGATATTTAGAGTGATGAATCTGAGATTCATCAGTGAATCTGAAAATTTGACTTGTGTTTGCTTTGTGTATGCATTCTCGTGACGACTCTCTTCTCGACTCCTCTTAGTATTCGGGTCATCATCTTTAGCACTCCTCCTCCTTCAGGGTCTAGTCAATCCCAGACTAACCCTTCATTTCACTCCTCCACTGAGGAAACTTTTATCCTTAGCAAATCCTCACTTAATTCCGATACTGAATCCTGAACTCATTTCTTCTGAAGGTGAATCACAATGCCTCTAAAGAAGAACCCCGGTGACGATGAGAATGATAATGACCCCATTCGGACATTCTTGGCTAGGATAACTGCTGCAGAACAACACAATGAACTGCTTAGGGTACAGATAGCAGTAATGCAACAAGGCAAGGCTGCTATGGAAGATACGTACCTCCCAGAAATTGATGAAGACTATAATTGGTTGAGACCGAACACAAATCGCATTTCCTTGCACTATTGCCTAAGTTCGGATGGAATAATCATGAAGAATCATATATCTTCCTCCGTGATTTCGAGTTAGTCTATGCTAACCTCTGCCACCCTAGGGTTATCCAGGACTACATAAGGTTGAGAGCTGTCCCCTTCGCCTTAACTGATAAGGTGACTTATTGGCTGAAAAATTTAGGGGAAGTAGTCACTATATGGGCCACATTCAAGACTTTGTTGTTAAAGAATATCTATCCAGTTAGTAGAATCAATCAAATGAGGATCAATCTCACGAGTTTTACCCAACACCCGAATGAACCATTCCATGAAACTTAGGAAAGATTCACAGACTTAATCCAGAAATGCCTAGGACACGGGATAAGTAAAATGATGCTCGTCCAAAGTCTTGTTAGCGGGTTGAACCCTGAGACTCAAGGAATGGTAAGTGCATCATGCGGAGGAAGCTACATGGGATGCCACGAGGACACTATCTACAAGGTGTTCGAGAGACTTGCTGAATCCAGTCGTGCACAAACCACCGGCCGAGCTTACATAGCCGGCTCCAAAAAGATGGTGAATAAAATGATGATCGATTAGAGTGCTGATATGGGAATAATAGCTGATAAGCTAACTATGGTCGAGCAGATTTATAAAAAGGTGGACGAACTCCATAAATCATCTGATATCGAGAAATTGGCTAAATTGCCTAAGCAAATGGAGGAATTGGCTGATAGGGTATCTAAGATACCTGCCCTGACTTCACCCCCTGCACCCATGCACCAAATTTACTACATTCAAGGTCAAGGGGTAGGGCAACAGAGCCATTAGGGTGGAGACCAGGTCTTGTCCCATCAAACTGAAGAAACCTCTCCTCAAACTGTTTACGAGGAACCTCCACAAGTCACGGAGATAAACAGAGTTTGGTATAACCTGGAACCGGTCAACCACTCAGACCAAAACTCTACTCCGAACCCTCGTCCACCGCAAGCCCGACCCACCTACCAGCCTCAACCGCAGCAACAACAATAGTATCGCATGGGTTATCAGAACCCGCAACCTCAGCCACAACAGAACCAACGCCAAGGCTAGCAGGGCTAATTTAGACAATATCAGCAGCCTCATGCCAGGCAGGGCCAGGGGTCCTCCTCTTCTTCTATCTCTCTAGAACTCCAGTGAGTGCTGGACGAGCTTCATGACATGAGAGTTGACATAAATCGACTCTCTAGATGGAGAGATGAGGTGACCGCACCCCAGACCATGATTCCAGCTCAAGTCCAGGCTAACCCAAATAGCCTTGGACATAATCAGGTATTAATCTCTGACTATTCCATACCTGAACATGAGCTCTCATCAAATAATAATGCTGATCATATTTCTCTTAGGAGTGGAAGAACCGTAACCATGCCTGATTGAGCGAAGGAACCCGGTGACATAGCCCCAGTGTCCACCAATTCACACAACCCTGGGGGAATTGACGAAGGAAGACAGGAGGAGAAATAACAAGTCCCACCCACACCACCCGGAGATAATGGAGAGTCAAAGTCTGAGTCTGACAAAGAAACACCACCAAGACACCATCAACATCTGGCCACAAATTTCTCTGTTTTTAGTCCGAGTCCTGTAAACAATTTTTCATTCAATAAAAGTGATGTTCTTGATCACAACAAATCAATCCCTTTCCCCCGTGCTCTTACGACAGGAAAGAAAAAAATATGAAAAACCAAAAAAATGATGACGAGATGGCCCGCATCTGCAAAGAAAATATTAAGGTCACTCTGTCCTTAGACGAGATGATAGAAAAAAACTCGGCTTTTCAAAAGTACCTTAAGGTGAGATGCACACCAACAAGGGCCATCAAACAGACTCCTAGCCGAACAAAGAAACACATACTCTCTGTTGCCTCATCTCGTCTTATAAAAAATGAGCTTCCAAGGAAGAAAATAGACATGGGTGCTCACTTTGTCACTAGCCACATCAAAGAAATCAAGTTTGCAAGAACATTGTTAGATAATGGTTCATCCATCAATCTCATGCCCACAACCCTATTTGAGCATCTAAATCTAGGACCCCTTAAGCAATCTGCAGCCGTACTTCAATTCGCAGACATATCAACTAAGCGACCTAGGGGAGAGATTCGAAATGTTTTCATCAACATAGAGGGACAGAACTACCTTGTAGATTTCACAATACTTGACATGGATGTCCCTAGAAATTGGAAAGACTCCCAGATGATACTAGGGTGACCCTTCCTTAGGACTCGCATGAGCTATATTCGACTATACATCCGGGAGAATCCATTTTGGAAAAGTTGAACTCAAAATGCAACAAACTAGGTTTCGAAGACCTGACACTGAATCGAGCACCGAGTTTGAAAAATCAGAAACTGAGACTGAATTTACAAAAGCAACAGTTGGGCCCTGGAGACAAACCCAACCGCTATGATAGAATCAACCTCATCTGGAGAGGAAATTGTTGATGATTTAGTCTGCCAGCTCATTCATGCATCTACCTATACTCTAGGAGACTCAGAGGCCCCTCTTGACCTGTCAGTCCATTCTCCTTATGGACAATCCCTGAGTAAGGTACACAGATGCGACGTGATGCTTGCCACACCACATTCCATCATTAGAGATTTGATCCCATAAATAACCACGACGGTGGCCGATATGGATACACTGCAAACGTCCACATAACAACAAGAAGCATCACTGAGGGGATCAGATTCGAGCAACATCATTGACCTATCTGAACTCAAACCATTGCCCCCTACACTTAAGTATGCCTTCCTTGCAGGAGAAAAGGGACGATTTCCGATCATTATCAGTTCACATCTGACCAAAGAGCAGCAGATACGCCTGCTTAATGTTTTGGAGAAAAACCGCAAGGCTATAGGCCAGCCCTATGCTCACACCATATTTACCTGGAGGATAATGCTAAACCCTCTCGTGAATGCCAACGTAGATTGAATCCAAACTTATGGGAAGTGGTTAAGACTGAGATCGAAAAATGGTGTAAGGCTGGTTTCATATATCCCATCTCCGACTCCAAGTGGGTGTCACTTTTCCATGTAGTTCCAAAAAAGTCGGGACTTCATATTATCACCAATGAGGAGGGAGAAGAGATCACGACACGGGTACCCATGTCGTGGCGTGTCTGTGTGGATTACATGCGCCTGAATGCCGCAATAAAGAAGGATCACTTTCCGCTACCTTTTATTGATCAAATCATGGAGAGATTGGCAGGGAGAGAACACTTCTGTTTCTTAGATGAGTACTCGGGCTACAATCAGGTAGCCATCACCCCCGAGGACCAGGAAAAGACTACTTTTACATGTCCTTTCGGCACATACGCATTCAAGCGAATGCCTTTTGGGCTTTGCAATGCCCCGGGCACCTTTCAGCAATGCATGATTGCGATTTTTGCGACATGGTTGGGGATTTCTTGGAGGTCTTCATGGATGACTTCTCGGTCCATGGTGATTCATTCGATGATTGTCTAGCGCACTTGGATCGACTCCTCCAAAAGTGCAGGGAAGTGAATCTGGTGCTCTCTTGGGAGAAAATCTATTTCATGGTAAAAGAGGGCATTGTATTGGGGCATGTCATCTCCAAGAAGGGAATGGAGGTTGACCCTGCCAAAGTTGATGTGATCAAGAAGCTCGAGCCACCTACAAATGTGAAGCAAGTACGGTCTTTTCTAGGGCATGTCGGATTTTACAGGAGATTTATCAAGGATTTTTCAAAAATTACCCGACCACTTATTGACCTCATAGGGAAAGACACCGAGTTCTAGTAGATCATAAGTGTCTTGAAGCCTTCGAATTACTCAAAAGGAGGATCATTGAGACTCCCGTCCTACAAGCCCCCGACTGGTCTCTTCCCTTCGAGATCATGGCTGACGCATCCGATTTCGCAGTAGGGGTTGTGTTAGGACAACGAAAAGATGGAATCCCGGATGCTATTCATTACACAAGTAAAGTTTTAGACCCTGCTCAGAAAAATTACACCGTGATCGAAAAGGAAATGCTTGCTGTAGTTTTTGCCTTGGAAAAATTTCGATCTATACTTCTAGGATCGAAGGTGATAGTTTACACAGACCATTCGGCCAATCGATACTTAATGGCCAAAAAGGACGCAAAAGCACGACTCCTGAGGTAGATACTATTACTTCAGGAATTTTATTTGGAGATCAAAGACAAACCCGGTGTTAAGAATGCCATAACTGATCATTTATCACGAATCAAACATAATAAAATCCCGGAATCTGAATCCATCCGTGAAACCTTCCCAGACGAGTCAATTTCTGCTATTGACTCACTCCCATGGTATGCAGATACGGTGAATTATCTTGTCACCCAGGAAGTTCCTCAGGGTTGGCCCAGGAATAAAATCGATCGACTCATATCTGAAGCGAGACACCATTGGAGGATCCATTCCTTTTCTTTGAAGGTCCGGACTGCATATGGATAATATGTATTCCTCAAGAGGAATACCAAAGTATCCTCAATCTGTACCATACCTTGGAGGCGGGAGGACATCACTCTGGAAGAGGACTGCTGAGAAGATACTACAATGTGGATTTTATCGGTCGACCTTGTTTAAAGATGCTTAAAATTTTATCAGGTCGTGCCCTGTCTGTCAGAGAATGGGAGGGACCATTGGTCCCAAAGATGCCATGCCTATGCAACCAGTGATCATCTGTGATGTTTTCGATGCATGTGGCATTGACTTTATGGGCCTGTTCCCTAATAGTCAAGGATTTGAATATATTCTTCTTGCAGTAGATTATTTATCTATGTGGGTGGAGGCTATCCCTACTCGAGCAGCAGATAGCAAAACTGTTTGAAAGTTTTTAAAAGATAATATTATTTTTGAGCTTTGGAATTCCAAAAATTTTAATATCTGATGGGGAAGCCACTTTGTCAACCGGGAGGTGAAGAAGTTGACTAAGGAATACGGCATTGAGCACCATGTTGCTACTCCTTACCATCCACAATCCAATGGCATGACCAAGGTGTCAAAAAGGGAGGTTAAAGGAATTTTACAGATGCTCGTCCGCCCTGACAGGAAGAACTGGTCCCCAACTACTAGACCAAGTTCTATGGGCTTATCGGACAGCTTATAAGAACCCATTGGGAACCTCCCCGTTTCTAATGGTATATGGAAAGCCATGTCATTTGCCTGCAGAACTCGTGCATAAATCAGAATGGGTAATCAAAAAGATTAATTGGAACTGCCACCAAGGAAAGACGAACCGAGAGATGGATTTGAATGAACTATCCAAAATCCGAAATCAGGCTTATGAAAACAACACCATTTACAACGACAAAGTAAAGAGATGGCATGACACGAACATTCGAACAAAGATCTTTGTCCCAGGGCAGAAAGTCTGGTTATTTAATGCAAAATTGAAAATTTTCCAAGGTAAATTGAAATCAAAACCCTTCATTGTAAGAGAGGTACACAATAATGGTAGTGTTGAGATCTCAGAGACCACAGATAGTACGCAAACATCTATAGTCTAACGGTCAGCTACTTAAACATTTTGTCAAATCCAACGAGCAATTAGTACTAGTTGAACAGATCTCCTTCACTCAGGGCATAGCTTTTGACGAAAGATTTGATCTGCCCAGATAAACCACCTCTTTAGATCCAATACTCTTCTGTATATCCATCTACCCGCTCTCGGTCCCCCGATACTTAGTTTAAGGGGACAGATTTCATTGTGTGTATATCACTTCTCCTCTTTCTATTTTTTGACCCATCTATACTTAGTACGAGCTATGTCTACATTTCACTTTGTGCCATGGGGACATAGCACAAGCTAAGTATAGGGGGGTGTGTTTGTATATATTCTATCTACTTTATCCATAGCTCGTACTTTAATTGTCTTCATCTAACATCAGGGATGGGTACAAGTAGTATGCATTATATCTTTTTTTCTAAAAAAATAATAAAAAAACTTTTTGCATAAAAAATCACTCATAGTCTTGCATTTCATCAAGCATTTCATGCATTCCTTGGTTGATATATTCCCGACACATTCACTATCACTCAAGGCTTGAGGATTTTTAAGGACACTAGATTTCTGAGATCTTGAGAGTCTAAGTTAGCATGCCTTAGTCATTAGGGTTTTTGAACTTAATAATCCACACATCCCTAATTTGAAAGATTTGAGCGCTATATTGCACTCTTCATCTCTACCTACAAAAAGAATATGATCAGCTCAATCACTTTCACAACTGCATGATTGATGAGATGATTGAGTTATCACTTGAGGAACTGGGACTAGAGATTTGAGTTTAGACCCGATTTAATGATATTCGAGGATGGAATAAAGTTAATGAAGGCTTTAAAAAACCTGAGTGTCAGCAAAAACCTAGCCAGTATGTGAACAAGTTCATATGCTATCTTTTTGATATTGACCTAAGTGCCAGGGTGTGTTGAAACTTAATGAAAATTGTTGATCAGTGTGCGCCAACTTCTGGTAAAAGCAGTGGAGCTAGCCAACAAAGGAAAAGAAAAAGAAATGCTATATCATCCAAAGTCAAATTCTAAATGAGCTTCCACCAATGGCGAGCGCTCCCAAACATTTTCTAAGTGTCCACTTGGACCAAGCGCTAATTAGGACCAAGGAGTTGGGCTGACACCATAAAAGGGCTCTGCATCATAAGCGATACAAGTCTGGGTGTCGAAGGTATCTTATGATACTCAAAAGAGACACATTCCGGTGTACTCCCAGAAAAACAAGTGTAGACGACTCCAAATTCTCTTGACGGACACATTGATCAACAAAATAAAAATATACTTGTGTTGAGTAATAATGCACACCAGAGGCACCTTGTTCTAATGTAAGGGAGAGAAAATCAGACACAATCCTATGCCCTCCATCATCTGGTCGTCCATCTACACTTTCAATTCTGACAAACTAATGAGTCGGTTGACTGAAGTAAGAATAGACTTATTCCCTAGTGTTGAGGATTAGGTCTAGAGGAGAGTCTCTTGGATTAGAACTTTGGGTGATGTCTAGACTTGACTCTCATGAATGCAGTACACTCAAATTCATATCCTTATATTATATGTACAAACAGAGAGTCTGAAAATTAGAGAAGTTAGATTCCTTTTGATTAAAGCTTGGTTGAGCCCAGAATTTTGGGATCACTCAAATTAAGGGTCTTCTATGAATTAAGCCTTGAAAATTCACATGCACAGACAGGGATGTATTCAACTAAGTCATTCATTCATGCTCGGGGATGAGCATCGTCTAAGTATAGGGATATGATGAATCTCGTATTCATCATGCTAAAATTGGTCAATTAGGCTTGATTTCCCAAAATTCACATGCATTTAATCATCAACAGAGCATCATTAGCATTCATACATGTGTTAATGATATTTGCATTTCATCATACATAATTGCATTAAAAATCCCAAGTGTAAATTAGCCCAAAAAGCCGATAACTTCTCTTATTTTTAGTTAATTGATCCTAACTCTGATTGACCCCAAACTACTTCCATTGTGTAGATATTACTTACCTTATTAAACAAAAAAATACAAAAAATTATTAACTCAAATAAGTGTCAAATAATCCCAAAGTCTAATTTCACATCCGAAACTAAAATGAGCATATCTCCCACATACAGTGTTTGATTTTGGTCTACTCACTTTTAAAGTACTCCATTTTCAAATACCTTCAAAACAAGACCAATTTCGTAAAATTCGGAGCTCATATGTGAAAGTTGGATTTTGAGCCTCTTTTACGCATTTTGACTTTGTGCTATTTTTGACCTGAGTTTTCATGTACATAATTAACCTTTTAATTTTATTTCTTTTTCATTTGCGTTCTTCGATGTAAGTTTTATTAAGCGACACAAAATTCAAATCCAGATTAAAACTGAAATCAAAGAAACTGACAAAATCCAAGTGTCCGTTGTCGATCTGTACAAAAATTGTGTGTGTCTTACTTCTATTTTATTTTCCTATTTTCTTATTTATTAAAAATAAAAAATTAGATTAGTGTGTAAATAATTTTTTTTGGATTTTATCGTATTTTTCTTAGATTTTTTATCCTCTCTAAAACCACCTAAAAATTACAAAACCCCAAAAATCTCGTTTTCTATACACATGGAGAACCACCAAAAAGACCCCTTCGCACAGGTGACCTCTTTTGCTCCCGGGTCCTTCATGAAAGTTGTAGATCTCGTCGAGACGAACAACTTTTGTGAAGAAAAATTTTTGATCCGAGGTCTCCTTCTATTTCTTTTCTATCTTTAAACTTTGATTTTTTTTTGGTGCCACGTGGCAGCTCCAGGGCATGCCATGTGGCACCCCCACATGACCCGCTTCTCTCTCTTCCCTCGGGTGACGTGCCCAGCACGTGACCCCTCACCTTCTTCCACCTCTAGACAATTCTCGCGCAACCTCCGCCATGCACGACCCCTGGCCGTTACGTACTTCACCCGTGTGAACGGCCAGTGCCCCCTCGCCTCCTCCAGCCATTACGCGCGCCACCCCCGTCCACTCCCCTCAACCGCGTAACAGCCCTCCATCGCCATAAATAAAGGCCCTTCCTCGCCGTCCGCTCAAGCTATCCGCCATTCCTAAAGCAAAGCCTCTCGGCGCCTTGGTGACAGCAAGGGACAGAGAAGCCTCCGGTGTGATCCAACACCATCTTGTGTGCTGCCGCGAGCTTCCAGATCTTCTCAGGCAAACGACCATTGGCTACCTCGATATCCCCTCGTTCACCACTCGAGTCGCTCGCCTTTGCCACCCTCCCTCTTCGTTTCCCCTCTACTTTCCATATCCCAAATCCTCTCGGGCCTCGCTAAGGTCGGAGCTTAGCTCTGTTCCCTCGCCCTCGCTCGAAGCGTCGCTCCCCTCCAGTCGCTCGTTTCCTTTTTCTTGCTAACTCTGCAGGTCCCGCCCATCTCCACGCAAGCAGCAGCCGCACCTCCCCACTTACCACCATGCTCTGCCATCTCGCGTTCGACACGCACGAGCTTCCACCGCGAGTGCCTCCGTCGACCGGGCTTCACCGCCTTCGGTCGTCCTCCGCCTCAACCTCCTCCACCGGTCGTGTGTCGACCAGCCAAACGCCTCCGCCGCACATGTCTCCTGCAGCCTCCCCCACGCGTAGGAGGCACCGCCACCGCTCGGCCGTGTGTCAGCCGAGCTCCACCGTCGCCAGCTGCCGTTGGATCACACCCTAGATCCAACGGTCAGCGATCCGCCACGTCGTCTACTCGACCCGAGGCCCAAGCCTAGAGGCTCGGATATGCCGAACCTCAGCCCCGGGTCGAACTAGAGGCTCGGATACGCCGAACCTCAGCCCTGGGCCGAACCACAGGCTTGGGTCTCTAAGCCTCAGCCCCGGGCCGAACAACAGGCTCGGAGCCCGACCCTTAGCCTTGGAACGTCCGAGCCTGAGCCAAGGTGCCCGAGCCTCAGGCCATCCTTCTGAGCCTCCTGAGTCACGTGCAAGGCACATGCTTTGGGGGAAAATTGCATCAACCCCCCGGAAGTCCCTGAAATTGCAAATATATCCCTGCTAGGGGTAAATTACATCCGGGCCCCGCCAACTTTCAGAAATTACAGATAAGCCCCTCCAGGGACCTATTTGAAGGACAAACTTTATTTTAATTACAACTTAGTCCCTAAAATTTCATTTCATCATATCTTTTTTATATGAACTCAGTTTTTAGCATATAATATGTCATTTTGAAGCTCTTTTCATGCTCTTTTATTTTACATATCTTGTGGACTGATCTAAGCTAATTGTTAAGACTCATTATTCGAGGAGCTGTTCTAATCCTGGTAGGCTGAATTTGACATATTTGTGCCTTGTTAAGATATTCACGATTTATGTTGCTATGATTTGATTAAAAAATGATGGAATTGATCTAATAGCTGAGGACTTAATTTTTGCAGGGGTTAAATCAAGGAGATTGATTAAGATTTATTGATCACTATTTTGTGACTTGTGATACTAGCTGCAAACGTTTCTTGAGAATAAAATTAGAAATATTTTGGAGATAAAATCATTGCCGGATCATTCATATATCTATCTGGATTTTCACCTGCATCTGGGTTAAATTGATTATATTTTTTTTGAGAACTCTTATTTGACATGTGATCAATTTTTGAGGATTAAATGATGAATTTCTTTGAGGATTGATGTTTATCACACATCCTACGTTGAATAGTTTCCTCTGTTTACTTTCTTCGTGTAGCATCTTCATCATTGCATTGTATATTTTCTCAACATAGAAATTAATAAACATTAATTAATTATTTAATTTGATTTAAGACCATGCAATTAAGAGTCATCGTTCCCTATGTTCGACCTTGGTAGACTTGCCAAGTAAAATGTTCCACAACATTCAAAGGATTGTGGTATTTTGATCGATTTTCGCCTCCTATACTACAATTCAGCATTATTAAAGAGGTGAATTTTGCGTTCATCACCTGTCCAAACCCACACCTCACTCCGAGCCTCCATACGCGTGTTACACACGTGCATGAGTTGGGAATTTTACGGTCGAAGCTACCCCAATTCTCAAAATTATAGATAGGTCCTCCCCAAGCAGAACCCCTTTATTTTCTTACAATTGAAAAAATATCCTCTGAAGACCTGTTTGTAATTCTTTTCCTATTTAGTTTCATGTTTTTATTTGAATTTATGCCCCTGGACCTTTTTACTTATAACTTAAGCATGTGAACTCCTTTTTCAATGATTTCAATTTCTTTTCAAAGATTATTTCATCATCTATCTAACGGCGTAAATTAATTACTGAATTGACTCATAGAACATGACTATTTTATTCTATACATATTGTGTCATTTCACTCATCATTTAAATGACAATGGTATACACATGGATCTATTTTGATGCATCATTTCTAATGGAATTGAATCTATTTGTATTGCTCAATTACTTGATCAATTAGGGGCATATTTGTGCATGTATAAAGGGCTACACTGCATTGCATTATGTTGCATTTCATCTTTATTTTAATTTGCATAAAACTCTAATAAAAAATACATTATGTTCTGCATCCATTTTTTGCATGTATATTTGCTTGCATCTTTAGCGTTCTACTTTGCATTATTCCATCGTTTTGCATTGTATTATTAATGTTCTATATTGTCGGTTTGCATGATTTGTCTCATTATTGTTTTGCATTGCATCATAGTCGTGTCTCCTCATTGTGCTGCATTGTATCATTTTTGTCTGCACTATTTGTGTTTTATTCATTGTTCTTGCGTTGTTGACCTAAGTAGATAATTAACCGCTTAATTTAGGTATTATTATCTGATTAATCACTTAGGTAGCTTGTGTTCCTGTGTTCGACCTTGGTACACTTACCAAGTTAAAAATTCTCCACCTATTCATAAGAGTGCTCTATGACTGAATCTTTTTCACCTCCTGTACTACGATAAAATATGACTCTTAGAGAGGTGAAAATGCGGTTCATCAGATGTGAGAAGATTGACGTACGACGATGGTTGAAGGGTCAGGTGTTGACCCATGGCCTCCGGCCATGTCACAGGAGGATGGCTAGGTGGCAGATTGTGAAATGGTGGATAGCTCGTGCTGGAGCTGGAGGTGTATATGAAGGGGCAAAATGGCAGTTACTAGATGGTAAACATGTTGGAGTACACCGTCGTTTCTAGGAGTTCATAATGTGGATCGTGGGAGGGACAATGGTCGCATGAAAGAAGGAGACTAGGGCTATGTAGGGTGGTGGATGGTTACAGATGATGTGGTCTGAGGTGGTCGCTAAAAATGGAAGAAAATGGAGGGGTGGTGAGGTTAATGCTATAAGAGGGACGGTTACAGAGGTATGGAATGAAGTGGGAACCGTTGGATATGGCGATCCAACAACGAAGAAGAGGGCACAGGAGGGGTGCTCTGATGCGCCAGATGAATCAGATCGAGCAACTGAGAGCGGGGCGCCAAATGAGGGTGAAGATCAGATCGACCAGGAGTGGATGCACGACTGGATGGGTGCACAGGTGGAGAAGCAGGGCGCATACACGTGGGAAGATGCGACCCAATGGAAACTAAGAGAAATGATATAAATAAATAAATAAAAAGAAAATAATTACAAGTCGAATTAGAAAAAGTGTAAAAACATGAACTTGTAGATCTCAATGAGATCTACAAGTTTCATGTTGGGGCTGATGCGACCCAATGGAAATTAAGAGAAATGATATAAATAAATAATAAGAAAATAATTACAAGTCGAATTAGAAAAAGTGTAAAACATGAAACTTGTATATCTCAATGAGATCTACAAGTTTCATGTTGAACAAAAGGCTAAAACAAATCATCTATACAAACAATGTTATTTGTAAATAATTTCAAGTCATTAAAAACACTTCTTTTAAATCTTTTGTTATTTTTTTGTATATTCAATTTGTACAAAAAGCCCAAACAAATATATACCATAATTATCTATTTTTTTGAGATTTTTAATAAAGAAAATAAAAGAAATAGAATAATGTTAATTATATACAATAATTAAGGTTAGTTATGAATAAATATTAGTTTGTTAATATTAGTGAATAATTAGGGTTAGATTTTATTGAGCAGTCTAAGAAATGATGACAATAAATAAGAAATGTGGTGATAGATCAGAGATTCATAAATGCATATTACTTAATGCCCCGAAAATAATGAAGTTGTCTAAGGTCTTTCGTGACAAAGATCTTATGGAGGAAGGCCTTGGTCTCCTGAATATCGTCTACATCATCTCCTGTGACAATCATATTATCAACATAGACAGCAAGGATGACCGTGCTAGTAGACCGTCATTTAACAAAGACATAGTAGTCAGATGTCCTTTGAAAGCCAAGTATGTTGATCTCCATAGTGAGCATATCAAACCATGCCACGGGGCTCTACTTCAGGCCATAAATGGCCTTGCATAGTTGACATACATGCTCCCCCTAGACTACATACCCCGACAGTTGCATCATGTAGACCTCCCCAAGCTCACCATAAAGAAAGTTATTCTTCACATCAAGTTGGTAAATGGGTCAAGCCTTATTGGTAGCAATAGAGAGAATGGTATGTGCTGACCCCATTCCGGTAACGGGTGAGAAGTTCTCAAAATAATCAACTCCAAAGGTTTATGTGAAATCTTTAGCAACTAATATGGCTTCAAACCTATCAATAGAACCATCATGCAACTGTTTGGTCATGAAGACCCATCGAAAAGCCACAGTGCAAAATTCTAGGGACATGGCACAAGATCCCACAAGCCCTAGGAGAAAAGTGCATCCATCTCCTCATCCATGGCCTTTCGTCAACCATGATCCTGCATGGCACTGAAATGATCTCTTGGAACAGAAATAGCTTGGAGCGTCCACAAATCTCTTGTCACAACTAGATAAGCCAACAATAGAAGTAAAATGTGGTATGGGTTGATACATACATTGTCTTTTTTGCCTGCATAGAGCTATAGGAAGCTCCTCAGGTACATCCGGGTTAGCACTGGTGGGAACACTTGAAGTGGTCATATCATCATGCATAAAAGGGACAAGAAAAGGTATAGACACTAGTGTAGAATGTATGGAAGTACGCTGGCAAGTATAGACAATTGGTGGAGGGAGGTCTAGAGGAATGTCACTCACAATCTGTGTGAAATAACTTGTCTTCTCAAAGAAGGTGACATCAACAGATACATAGTATTGATGCTCAACATGATCATAGCATCGATAGCCTTTTTGGGTATGAGAGTACCGAAGAAAAACATATTTGATGGTACGAGAGGATAATTTGGCACCTGCATGAAAGTTATGAACAGAGATAATACAACCAAAAATTTGTAGAGGTATGGGAAGAGAAGACTTGGTAGGATAAAGTAAGGAAAATGGAGTTCTCCCTCCACGAACAGACGAAGGAACGTTGTTGATGAGATAAACTGTCGTAAGGATAGCATCCCCCAACAGTGTTTAGGAACAGTCATTTGACTAAGAAGAGATCTGGAAATATTTAGCAAGTATCGGAGTTTCCTCTCAGCTATACTATTCTATTATGAGGCATATGGACATGATGTTTAGTGAACAGTTCCCTGAGATACAAAGAAAGAGGTCACGTCATGTTGGGTTAACTCAAGAGCATTGTCAGTATGAATGATAATCTTAACAATGCTCGAATAGAAATTTTTAACATATTGAAAGAAATTTCTGCTAATTTGATTAATCTCTAGTGCTCCTTTATTAGATATACCCAAGAAGATCGACTATATCATCAACGAAAACTATAAAACAACAATGACCACTTAATGTGTAGACCAGACAAGGTCTCCAAACATCACAATGAATAAGATGAAAAACAACTATACTACGAGACTCGGTGTGAACATGAAAAGCAGCTCGATGGTGTTTCCCGAACTCACACGCCTCGCACAGAAAGGGCTTCAGAGAAGAGAGTTCAGGAATCATCATGGAGATGGCCTTGGCAGATGGATGCCCAAGGTGCATATGACATAGGAGCGGGTCTTCGAAGATGGACGCAACACCAACAAACTTGGATTCCAAGGATATATCAAGATAATATAGTTCATTCTTCTCATGATCCCCACCAAAAATATTCCTCGTCCAGATGTCCTAAAAAAGCAACAAGACTCATCAAATATCACATGACAATGAAGTTCAACACAAAGCTTATGAACTGACAACAAGATAAGAGGAAAATCAGGAGCACAATGAACCCCTGAAAGTTAGAGCATGGAAGAGATTCCATAGTTCTGACAATAGTAATCGATGATTGCGTCCCATTAGCGACTCGAACTGACTTCACGGAGGTAAATGGTATGGAGGAGGTGAGCGAACTACCTTCTCCAATCAGATGAGTGGAGGCACTGGAATCAATAATCCAAGCCAGAGTAGTAGTGACAGCAGAGTTTGCTATTGCTCCTGAAGAAGTAGCCAGAGCAGTAGTGGTAGTGTTACTAGCGGCAGTAGGCCCTAGAGTTTGAAGGATCTGCATCAGGTGGGAGTAATCCGCATCATTCAGATGAACAGTCTTGCCACTGGAGGTTGCTGAAGGTAATGCCTATTCCACATCATAGGCATCCTCATAGGCATTACTGGCATGATAAGAATGCACGCCAAACTTCTGTCAGCATCGTTCAGACAGGTGGTTCCACCGACCACAGTGAATGCATGGGACAATAGGGTCTCACCCACGGTCACGTCCAAAGTCACAACCTCATCTAGATTCTCATCTACAGCCACGACTTGGATCATGATTATGTCCTCCTCGAAAGTTGTATCTGCCTCCTCGCCCAGATGAGGCGATGTGTGCAAAGTCTCTGCTGAAGGTAAGACAGGAGGCTGAACAACATATGTCTCAAGTTCCTCAAGTCAACCAAAGATTGTCTTCATCGTTGCCAGTGTGTCTGATATAGGAAATTGCTCCTTCGTTGCATGGTATCTAGAATGCATGCCATCAAGAAAGTGGTATACCTGCCAGTCAGAATGCTCTTATATTTGTTTGATGCAACGTGATGGATGGAATATTGCAAGCTCCTCATATAGGCTGGAGAGGCTTGTAGTACTCGATGAGGGTGGAATCACCTTGAGATGCCGACCAGACTCGCTTGTAAATGTCTGCAAGTTGTGACTTCATCTTCTTGTAGGAGTATGTTTGCTCTAGATCCTCCCACATTTCCTTGGCATATTTTTGTAAAGGAGATTTGAGGCAATGTGAGCCTTAACTTGGTCATCCAGTTGATAACCAAGTAGTTGTTTGTCTGCTCGTTGTTGTACTCTTTGTCCTTTTCATCTAAAGGATTTTAGTCAAAATGTAGAGTTTTCTTTGACCGCCAATGAATACCATAAAAGATCGAAACTATAGCACGTAATTTTATGTGCCCTTGAGTTTGATAGTAGTGCCTTGTGCCATAAAATTCGAGGCTAAGGGCTTTGTCTCGGTAGAAAAAGGTGCCATGTTGGTCTTAGAAAAGAAAGGAGATCTCGTGCTTGACTTAAGAATGCATACAACGACTGAGATGTGCTCTAGAACTCACTTTTGGACGTGATAGTGGTATGAAAAATTGCTTTCAGAGTAGATCAAGGGGTTTTCAGGGCCCTTTCAAGACCAAATATAGTATCCAGGGGGTTGTGTGCAGTGGCTCAGAAGTCCAGGAGGACTGGTGGGCGGTAACGACGGTGCTGGAGGTGCAACAAAGGCTACAGGAGGCGGCTCCAGGCGGTGTCGGGCGGTGTCGGTAGCACGCATGAGGAGCGACCGGAGCTGCTGGAGCCTCGAGCGACACTTTAGGTGTTGCTGGAGGTGGCAGTTGGTGTCATTGGGGGCTCGAACTGCCTTGCACAGGAATCCTTGCTGAGAGAAGGGTCCGTGCAAGGAGAGAGGGCTGGTGGTGTCGGTGGATTTTGGGTATTAGGCTCCAGTCTAGGACTGTCGCTCTGATACCATGTGAGAAGAGAAACAAATGAGATGTTTATTCCATAGGGCTAGGGTCTCTCATATAGAGAGAAAACTCTAGAGAGTACAATAGAAAAAATGCATAAATACCCACGAAAGGTTATGGAGCCTGAAGGGTTATAAACATAAATGTAATTATAATAACTCTTAACAAATACGATAATCCCAAAACAAAGTGGTGAAAATAAGAAACAAATCTCATATTCTAAAAACAAAACCCAGTGGTTACAAGTACCAAACCGTCTAACTAAATAGTCTCAAAGAAACCTTCACACTATTAGAAAGTTTCCAATTATTACTTCCATCCTGAAGTCTTCTTATTCAACATATATCGCAGGAAAAGACACTGGCCAATTCTTTATCCTCAAACCTTTCTTCGACGAAGCTCCCATTCTGGAAAAATATCATATTGGCAGTGGATTCCATCCACCGCACTTTCAGGATGCCGGAATTCAAGATTAAAACGTCACAAGATGACAACTTAACTCTATGTTTTATTGTGTTCCCTGGTCGACAAGAATTTTACACCCTCCATGACCTCATATTTCCTAAGTGGATGTCCCTCATTATTTCTGATCATATCAAAGCCTACTTGGATCGTATAGCAAGCAGCCCAAAATTTCAGATGCGATTAAAGCAGACCTCTTATACTGGCTGAGGTTCATAGTTTCTAAAACAAGAAGATCGCAACCGCAATACTTGCTGCCAAGTGTTACTATAGTTCTCACTCATTTTGACAAGATACCCCGTGAAGCAGGAAAAACGCAGGCCATTGTCAAGTCCATTGACTAACTCAGAGATAAATTCGAGGAGTTTCTGGAATTCTACCCAAGAGTATTTGCAGTGGATGCAAGATCATCTGCATCAGTAGTCAAATTTGCTCATCATCTAAGGACATTAAGCAAGACGATCCTCGAATGAGTTCCCCAGATTTATAAGGTCTGTGATGAGTTGACAAAGGCCATAAGAGCTTGGAGATCAGAAAACCACAACAAGCCAATAATGAAATGGATCGAATTCTGTCAGTTATGCCTGTAACGTCCCGGGCTTAGGTCCCCGGTCCGTTATCGAGGAAAACTGGCCCTGACAACTTGTTGGGTTCAGGCCCAGATGGACCCGTTGACAACCACCCAAAATGCTTAAGCCCAAGTTGACAAGTAGTAATCCCCACCACTTATAAACCACACCCACACTTTGTGAGTTTAAGGTATGGCACTATGTTTGGAGTTGGGGTGTTACAACCTCCCCCACTTATATTCGCAACGTCCTCGTTGCGACATGGCCCATCACTTATTCCCAGTGATAGTGGCGGCTGCACGCTCCGGGTAGCCATTTCCTCCAACCTTTTTGTAGGGGCGGCTCCACCTCTAAGGTAGCCCTTTCCACTATCAGAGAGAATTTGGCTCTGATACCATTTGTAACGTCCCGGGCTTAGGTCCCCGGTCCGTTATCGAGGAAAACTAGCCCTGACAACTTGTTGGATTCGGGCCCAGATGGACCCGTTGACAACCACCCAAAATGCTTAAGCCCAAGTTGACAAGTAGTAATCCCCACCACTTATAAACCACACCCACACTTTGTGAGTTTAAGGTATGGCACTATGTTTGGGGTTGGGGTGTTACAATGCCAGCTTCGTGTTCCTTCCCTCAGACTTCAAAGAAGTCGCAGCGATGCAGAGATTGATACGAGGAGATATGCAGTGGTAAATTCATTGCACCATTTACGTGAAGAGCTTCGTTTACTCATTCTGGGTTCCAGCTGATAAAGCTAGATGCGGGCAAGAGAAACTCCATTGACAGAAGCGGATTCATTAGCAAAAGGGTGCTGGAGAAAATCCTGCAAGGGAGCTTGCAAAGTCATATTCCTGGTATGGGCCCAAAAGTGTTCGATAAATTGGAAGCTTCTGATCTAGTTCGCATGATGCTTAAACTAGAATTATGTTTTGAACAACAACCTGGTAACCCTGAATCTCATCTTCTGATCCCCGCAATTCTTGAAGGTGAAGGATGCGAAAAAATTTGGCAATTGAGCTCCATGGGCTGTGTTTATGTAGGAAGGCGCATGCAGGGTGATGATTCTGGCCACATGTTCCTGACAATAGTGTTCTTCTCAAGGTTGCAGGTAAAAAATCAAAATTTTAAAATATTTCCCATATGAATCCTCAGCATTGGTAGATAGTAGATGCCTGCAACATGTCTTTCTATAATGGGTCAAAACCACATTAACATAAAAATTAACGTGAGTAGGTTTAGCAGTGAACTAAATATGATGAGAAAAATTTAAGCTTTTCTTCAAGAATCAGGAAAAGTTCTATATATCCAATGCCAAATTGCAGTAACCATTTACCAGAAAAATTCAAGCTAAATTTATGCAGGAAATTAGAAGCCAGCAGTGTGTATTGATATTAATAGTAGTTGAACTGAAATAAATTTCTGACTAAATACCAACCAATTCTTCAAATATTTTCAGGTGCATCTCTACAATAAAGTATGTGGTCAAAAGATAGTATACTGTCTAGAGAAGTACCTAATCTCTATGACGATCAATGGTAAGGTCCGTTCGGATACTACTAAGATATCTTGGGATGTGCGCTGAAGAGCTCCACCAAGATTCTCGGGCTTTTCTTTAAGCTCGTGATTCCAGCAATCTACAGCCTCTGCAATGGAGTATGCTTCACAGAGAACATCATACGACCTGAATGCGTAAAATATTTGATACCACCAAGATATAGAAAAAACCAATTAATTCCAGTCCAAAAATTAAAACAAGTATTGCTCACCCTGCCAGCAGAGAGTTTACATGATTATCAACATGCATGGAGCTCAATTTCAGATGGGACCAACAAATTTTACAAGCAGGTAATAGCTACGCCAGAGATCTCCTCTCTCATGATGAACTGAGAGAAATACTGCACGGAAGATACTATGATTTGCAAGATCTTGCAAACGAACTGGCAGTGAAAATTGATAAAGGACATAAGCCAAATGAAATTATAAAGATAGGAACATCGAAAAGAAAAGATATACAATTGTATATGCCTTTTTACTAAATTTCCATCCAGTCAATGAATGAGTCTGTTTGATATTCCTCTGAATTCTAACCATCTAATGCAGGTTGAAGAACTGTCATATGCAGCCCCTCATGCCACACCATACCCTAACAAGACGGGGGTACATGGATCCATTTGTTCTTCTCGGTATATTACATTAGCCGACACCACTCCTTAAAAATAAGTTTACGGGTAGTGTTTTCTATGATATTTGTTAGAGTATTTGGTTGTGCACAATATGTATGGGAGATGGGTAAATGGATCTCTCCAGGATCCATTTACCCCATCCAAGAGTTTAGTCCCACATCTACCGGTGGTGGGATTTGGAGGCTCTGTGGATGTTATATAAGGAGCCCCAGACCTCCTGTATCAGTTGAGAAAATGCAATGCATAACCTGGCCCTTTGAGGCCTTCTCCCGTGGTTTCATCCCGCTCCTTAGGAGTAGGGTTCCACGTTAAATCTTTGTTCTTCCATGTTTATTTATCTTTATTCTGATTCCGATTCCGCTTCCTATTTTCTAATATGGTATCAGAGCATGTCGATTCTCGAGGAGTTTTTGTGTGTTCTTTATGTTTTGTTCGAGAATCGATTATAAGTTTCAGTTCTCGATTGTTCTTGTTGAAAGATTATTAGTCTGTATATTTCAAGTTCGTGACTTGGGTTCAGTTCAACGATTTTTCAAAACTTTAGATCATCCATGAGCGGCGGAGAGGCTCCTGCAGAGCTTCTCGATCTCTTGCGCCAGCAACTCCAGTCATTACAGATCTGAGCATCATCTTCACGACGACATAGCATCAGGGGACAAACTGGGAGCCCTTATTTCCATCGTCGTCCTGTTCCTGCTCCGCGCACAGGAGGTTCGAGCCGCAACCCTAGTCTTAGCATCATGCCTCCATCACGCCGCGGCGCACCCTATTCACCCTCATGCCACGCATGAAGACCTCCAGGCAGCGCAAAGGCATTTCTCGCACGCATCTCCTGCCGCTTCGGGCCCAGCACGACCTCCAGCCCTAGCCGCATCTCTGGCGGCATTATCCGCATGCGGAAGCATCAATAACACCAGCATAAGGCAGAGTGCGCAGGCCTCGACCCTCTCCAAGCCACGCGCACGTAGCCATTCTTTCATCACCAGCACAAGGCGGGGCCTTCCTCTCTGCATCGCGCGCTCGTGTGCGCTTTAGCGGCAAGCGATGATCTCCCAGGCATCTCGCAACCATCGCGCGCTGCAGCGACTCCAAGCTGCAAACGCAGCGGTGACTCCCTTCTTCATTCCCCTCCTGACGGAAGAACCACCTGTTCCGAGAGGCGCCAACTCCCATGGCGAAGCTACTGGCGGCGCAACATCGTGCTTGGCACGAGTCCCAAGCATAAGCGGCATCTCTCATCTCCTCCATACCCCTCCGCGCGCCCTCTTCCAGGTCGCTCCAGCACTGGCGGTGCAGGTCCAAACCCCAACATGGGGGCGGCGGGCTTCGAACGAAGGGTTCCCACTTGGGAACCCTAAAGTGAAAAGGATAGGGGGGCCCGATTGCTCTTATTAAAAAAATTGTTGTGTTCGGTCCAGTGGGCTGATAAAAAAAATTGCAGAAGGGGCCCAGCTTTTAAAAAAGGAGGGGAGCTTGGTTATTGGAGGTCCAACAAAAAAAGAAGGGGGGGAGCTCGCAAGAATTTTTTTTTTGAAAAGGCGCATACAATTAAAAAATGTATGCAATTAAATATATATATATATATATAAACAAGGTGTGACGGCTTAGAAAAAAAATAAGGAAAGGCCGCAAGAAATTTTGAATATTCATGTTTTCCCCATATTTATATATTATATTGTCTTCTCCCAACTTTGCTGATGTTCATTTTCCGACAAGTATGGGAGAAAGGGGGAGTATTATGTAGAGTCACATGTCCTGTTGTAGATTCAGATATCAGATGCAGACCAGTCAGATTTTCTCAGACTCTACAGTTCTTCAGTTGATCGGATTCAGAATCTGATCAGACTCGACGACTGATTCCGAGTCCACAGTTTCAGACACGTACATGGATGTGGTCTTATTTCAGCTGAGCACATGTATGCCATCTTTTGTCGTGGTCCCCATCATTCTTCTTGTTTTCTCGGCCAGAGTTTTCATGTGAGCCATAAGGACTCCAGAGCAGAGGACCATTCCCTATGCCCTATGGGCAAGGGTTTTCATGTGGTATCATAGGGACTCCAGAGTTGGGTACAATTCTTTGAGCCAGATGGGAGAGACCCAGTTCTCTGACGAGGAGACTTCTGTCAGACTCCATTCTCCAGCGACTGTGGACTCCGACGATGATTGTACTTCCGCGACCTTTTTCAGTTTGACCCTTTTCAGAGATGGAGCAGTTGTCCATGTAGAGATATATGTTATTCTCTTTTTGTACCTTTTCGTATTTTATTTTTCCCATTGGACTCTTTATGTATTTTACCCATAGGCTACTCTCCTATATAAGAGAGCCTAGGGCATATGGAATAAACAACTCTCTTATTTTTCCCAACATGGTATCAGAGCGACGGTCCTAGACCGGAGTTCTCGAACCAAACCCTAACCCTAGCCTCCAACTTCGATCCCTTCACATCGCGTGCCTCACCACCTCGCGCCGCCCCCGATCTCGGCCGCTAGGCCCCGCGCCGCCCGGTCTCAGCCTCGACGCCGCCAGTCCTGTGCGCAGTTCTGTGCACGTCTGGGTGTCGCCAGTCCCTGTGCGTGTTCCTGTGCGCGTGCAGCCCCTGGATATCATGCGGCCCTAGCGCATATACTGTGCAGTCCTAGCGCATATACCGTGCGGCCCTAGCGTGCGTTCAACTCCAGCCTTCTTCTCGTGCGCGTGCACCAATACCGAGTAGTGTACATGCATATCGGCCATCACAAGAAGTGTGAGCAGTCCCACATCCTAGGGATTGCCTAACCCTAGGGTACCGTTGTAATCGAGGAGACTCTCGCTCGCGTTTCCAAGATAATGGGTTTGGTTGCTTGAGTCTACACAGGCAACTGAACCCGTTAATATCCGTGTAGACGATCATATCTTCAGTCTACTACCCTAGTCTTACATTATCATAATGTCAGAAAGCAAGGCAGACATCCCATCTACAGGCGCCTTCAGAGGTCCAGCGCCTATTGTGAAGATGGGTGGTTCAAATTACGAACTTTAGGTAATGCAGTTCATGAGTATGATGAAGTCAACCGGTAAGAAGCACATTCTTACAGTTACCGAAGAAGAGCCGGCTGAGAAGACTGGGGTCAATGCCTCATGGGAGGCAGATGATGCATATGCCAAGGTTTGTCTATCAGAAACCCTGGCAATAGTGATTGCCAATGATATTCTCCATCAACCCATTGCAAAAACAATATGGGTTATTCTGGCTGCTACATATTCCCAGGCAAAGAATGGGACGAAGATTCTACAACTCCAGCATGACATCTTTACTATCAAATAGAATGGACGACCTCTACACTCATTGTACACATCTTTACGAGGAATGTTTGAGAAGCTTTACAGCTTCATGCCTCTCACAGCCACTCCTGAGCAACAGAAGACCTACCGGAACGCCACTATGGTTGGTGTATTTCTAGCGGCTCTAGATCCAGAGTACGAAGATGCACGCTCCCAGATCTTGGCAAATTCCACCATTCCTCCGTTGGAGGAAGCATTTCACAGACTGAGTCGTATTACTGTTCCTTCATCCACTGCAAACCAGACTGCCTCATCCATGGCAGCGAATCGAGGTCGTGGAGGTGATCATCAGTCCCGTGGTCGTGGACCTCGGGGTAGGAGGGGTCGTGTTCGGCCATCATGCACTTTTTGCCACCGTTCTGGGCATACTGAAGACACGTGCTACTCTAAACATGGATTTCATGCTTCCGCATGAGTAGCTGAACAGATTGAGCCTCCATCTGCATCATCTCTAGATCAATGCTTTGATGACCTTGTAGCCCGTCTGAGGGGCATTATTCCTCCATCTGGCCCAGTTGCATCAGTACCTGCTTCTGATAGTCACCCCGATGTTGCTGCTTCTGCATCCACCAGTACCTCAGGTATCACTTATGCACTTACTAGCAGTAGTGGATCAGATACTTTAGAGTGGATTATGGACTCTGGTGCCACACATCATCTGTGTGGTGATCAAGGTCTACTTACAGCTCACTGATGAATCCACATTTCATCATCTTTATTCTATCATTTTGGCCTCAAAAACCCTAGCAAATGCGTGTAAATACCCTTAAATACAACATCTTAGCATTCATGCATGTGCATGTAATTAGTGTATAAAATACAGTAATTAAAGCCAAAATTATAGAATAAATAAAATAAAAGAAAAAGAATAAAATATTGTAAATATTTTATGACCTGAAACCCCGAGACCTAAGCATCTTGATGAATAGGTCGACAAGGAATAAAGTAGGGGGAGATAAGGGCCAGAATACAATACAAATACCTTGTATTCAATTCATTCTTTATTCATTTTGGGACCTATTTTTGGTTCCACTTTTTACACATCAAATAAAGAAACTTTGTACATGAAAGTTGTAGATAATTAAATAAACAAAAAATACAAAATTGATTTCACTGAAAAATAATACACAGATAAAACGTTATGGTCTGAATAAAAATCCAGAATCCCAACTTCCCAGACCTGTATCTCACAAATGAAAACTCCTAATGCATCAAACTCACCTTTAATTGTATATAGTATAAAATAAGCTATTTAATGGCGGTGGTTCGCATTTGGCGGAGCTACGGTTTGAAAGTTGAGTTTTGGACCCTACTTGTATAATTGTACTGATTAAAATATTCAATTTATTTATTATTCTTTATTTTTATAATTATATATTTTTATAATTTTGTAAATATTATTTATAATAATTATGTGTATTAAAATCAGAATAAGACCTCAAAAGAAGTCCAAAATAAAACACTTGTATATAGCTCACATAGGTAAAATACATATATACATACCTGTCTAAACTATACTTGTATTTTATTAAATATACAAAACAATTCAGAAAAATAAAATAAAAATATATTTAAGTGTATAAAAGTATTCAATTTATAAAATAATAAACATAAATAAATAAACTAAAATCACAAAATAAAAATAAAAATAATAAAATGTATAGGTAATATACCTATAAGGGTATAAAAGGGAACTTGTAAAAATTACCTCATAAAATAATTAAAAATCACCATAAAATAGTTTATAAAACAATAAATATTTTTTATTTAATAATCATATTTTAATTCGTCCATTTTCTATTTTTAATTGAATTAATAAAATCATTTTCTAGGGTTTTTCCTGGTTGGTCCACGTGGACCAACCAGGTGCAAACCCTAGTTGACCCCAGTCAACTAGGCATCCTTCCCCCTGTAGCCCGTGTCAGGCCTAGTATTTGGCCGCTTTGGCAGATTTTTCTAGGTCAATACTTTCACCCTTTCGCCCCGATTCCTTCTGCAAACTTTTTCCTCGACCATCCACCTTGCTCGCCCTATGATTATATCGGGCCGAGGACCGGCGATTGCATCAATCTTCCTTGGTCTTTGGAGCACCCCAGTCGCATGGTCAAACCCCATAAAACGCACCCCGACCTTCCTTTGAATTTTTGAACCCCTCATTCCATAGATTAGCTCCCCTCATCGTGCCGTAAGGTTTCAGGAGGTGACAGCTTCCTCGCGAGCCCTTCGGGTGGGTCGAGCGTCGCCTGAGGAGGCTCCACGACCTCCGCCTTCGCCGGCGTCGAGGCACTCCTTTCCCTCCGGTCTCCACCATCGAGGTAGCCACTAATCCCCCCTATTTTCGTTGCATTTTGTTCGCCATAGCTTTAGGATCAAAAGCACTCTATAAATTTTGCGTTCCATCGATCAAATGAACCAATCAGACCTCCTCGCCGGAGTGCTCCTCCGGCCGAGCTCCACCCTGTCGCTTTGTGCCACCACTCCGCCTCTGCGGGACCCAGGCACTTTGCCTTGGGTTCTTTCACGCCTTTTTGCAGGTCAACAGACTTTGACTCGAGCCTGGAGCTCATTTTGCGTCTCGTCGGAGCTCAAGGGAGCTTCCCAGCTCTATCGCCCTCCACAGCGAGCCTCGGCCTTCGCCGAGGTAGTTTGAAGCCTTTAGGAGATAGAGGAAGACCAGAGGAGGCTCCGGCCTCATTTTGAAGCCCAGAAGTCCACCGGAGAAGGAGCAGGACCTCGGAGAACCTCGCCTCGCCGGCGTTCCTCCGCGGTTCTTGCTCCGGTCTTCGCAGCCGTCGGATCGAGGCACAGCAGCCGTTGGATTCGCCTCGTCACCAGTCATTCGATCATCATCGCAGATCTAATCGTGGCCCTTCATCGCCGAAGCGTCATCGGCCGTCCAACGCCCGCTACGTGTTAAGTGAATTGCCTTCAGCCTTTGGATAGCGCGCTTGGGGTATTTTGCAACTTTTACCCCTCGCATTTTTGTATTTAATATTTAGTCTAGAAACTTTCATAGGTAGTTTAAAAAGTTTTATAATATTTATAACCAGACCCCCAAACTTTTCCTATTTGCATTTTAGTCCTGGCCACGTCACCTTACATAACCAGTACACGTGAGGTGAGGGCATTTTGCACAGGACCCCTCTAGGGTACAAGAACTTGTGGATCACGTGTAAAACTTTTGGTTATTTTGCATCAAGGCCCTCAGATTTTTGGAAATTACACATAGGTCCTTCCCAAGCGCGTGCTAGTCACGCGCCCTGGTGGGTTGTTTGCAGGGATACCCCTTCGGATCTTGTAAATTATTTTCGATCCATTAAATCCAATATTCAGTTAAATATTTTGTGTGAAAATTGCGATCTAGCCCCTGGATGTTTGTGTAATTGCATATTTACCCCTGCTATGCCATACATTTTTGCTTGCTTTCCCTAATTATTTAGAGCATCATTTTAACTCCAAAAATTACCAGAAAAATGTCATAGGCTCCTGTGTGCTTGCACTTTCATGCCATATTTTTGCATGGCATTTTTACTGCATTTTAATATTTTTTAAAAATCAAAAACTTGCATTTTAGCTACTGTTTGCATTAGAAAATAACAAAAAATATTAAAACACCTAATTCCAAAAAAAATACATATTGTATATTTTAGTCTATTCTAGTGTCAGTCCAAAAATTACTCAAAATCTCAAAACAAAAACCTTGAAATTTAGAAAATACCTAAAAACTTCAAAAAAATCTAAAAAATCATAGAAAATTCCTAAAAATATAAACTCAAGTTCTATAGCTTCCATATTTTATTACCTTTATTTTAAAATTAATTTTGGAAAATTTTGATACTGTTTGATATTTTCCTTCCCATTTTATTTTCGGCAAAAATATTTATTCACTGTTTTCTTTATTTTGCCTTTTAAAAATACTAAAAATAGTCTGAAAAATCCCTAAAAATAACAAAAACAGTAAAAAATTATAAAAGGAACAAAAATATTTTATTTCCTAATTTTTTAGATTTTTTCCTTATTTTTTTATAAATATTTTATCACCTCTTTTCTTTCCTTATCTATATATTCTATTTATAAAAACAAAAAAATATAAAATATAAAAAAGAAAATATAAAATCAGAAAATTAAAAATCAAAATACAAAATTTAAAATTAAAAAAAAAATTAAATATTAAAAAAATTTAAAAAATAAAAACCCACAAAAACATTTGCCTTGCATAGTGTAGACAATCACATTCACACACACACACACACACACACACACACTTGTTGATCTATCTTGCCTTGCTCCCTGTGTTCGAACTCTCTACATACTTACACCTATACACCTTGTTTGTAGAGTTAGAAATAAATTTGACTCCACGATTTTTTTTCATTGCTTGATATTTATATTGTGGGCTCATTGTTAATTAATTAGGGATTTTGAGCGGTCAACGCTTCGACTGCGGTTTCGCCTTGTGAAACCGTGCGACCCTCGATTTCTCTGATTATCAAATGGCGTCGTTGCCAGGGCGAGAGAATTAGCATGCTCAGAGCAGTCTAGTGATATTGAGCAGATGACAGAGGACGAGCCAGACATCCACCAAGAGTGTGAGTTTGTGATGACAGATGATGAATCCATTTGGACAGATCCCGTAGCACAAACCCTCGCCTTGCCTACGGATTCACCATACTTAAAGCTTATGGCGATCGAGAGCCTGGAGAGCACACCCCTAGATGAGGATACCGTTGAGGCTGACAGTGTTGGGATGAGTGGTGCTGATGATTTTCAATCTTGTTCATCTAGTTCAGATCCCTCAGATTCAGACATTGATTAGGATGATTTTGATGACTATTTGCCTTGTCTGATTCCTTCTGAGCCAACAGCCATGACAAAGTGCGAGTAAGTTTAGTTTATTGATGATTCAACAGGGCTCCCTTCGTCAAAGATGCATGCAGAGTGAGAGTTCTCACATGCAGACCTAGTCGCCTTCACACAGACATATCAGAAGCCAGATATGCCACCTCCCAGTTGTCCAGAACTGAAACCTCTACCGCAGTCGCTGAAGTATAGATTCCTTGCGGGTGAGTCAGATATGCACCCAGTCATTATTTCAACAGGTTTGACTGGAGAACAAGAATCTCGTCCGATGGAGGTTCTTGAAAGAAACCGCAAGGCGATAGGTTGGATTATAGCTGATCTCTAGGGGATTAGTCCAGCTCTGTGCTCCCACCACATCTATCTTGAGGAGGACGCTAGGCCGTCGCGTGAGTTCCAGCGACGGCTGAACCCGAATCTTCGAGATGTAGTCATGAAAGAAAATCGAGGTGGTGGAGCGCCGATTTTATCTACCCCATCTCCGACTCCAAATGGGTTAGTCCGTTACATGTGGTACCCAAGAAGACGGTTATCACTATAGTTGTGAGTGAGTCTGGAGAGGTGATTGCTACCCGAGTACCCACTTCTTGGAGGGTCTGTGTGGACTACAGACGATTGAATCAGACCACCAAGAAGGATCATTTCCCGCTACCATTCATTGATCAGATTATCGAGAGGCTAGCTGGGAAGAGTCATTACTGTTTCCTTGACGGGTACTCAGGATATAATCAAGTGGCCATTGCGCCCGAAGACAAGGAGAAAACGACATTCACCTGTCCGTTTAGGACTTATGCTTTCAGACGGATGCCCTTTGGTCTATGTAACGCTCCGGCGACATTCCAAAGGTGCATGTTGTCCATTTTCTCGGACATGGTGGGTGACTGTTTAGAGGTCTTCATGGATGACTTCTTGGTCTATGGCGACGGGTTCGATGCTTGTCTTGACTGCCTAGACCGTGTGCTTCAGCGTTGCATTGAGGTCAATCTTGTCTTATCTTGGGAGAAGAGTCACTTTATGATGACTCAAGGGACGGTCCTTGGTCATATCATCTCCAACAGGGGCATGGAGGTCGATCCGACCAAGGTGGACATCATTAGAAAACTCAATCCACCGTCCAATCTACGTCAATTGTAGTCTTTTCTGGGGCATGTCGGTTTCTACCGACGGTTTATTCAGGACTTCAGTCAAATTGCCCGACCGCTTACTGATTTCCTGACAAAAGACACCGAGTTCATTGTAGATGATAAGTGTCTTACGTCTTTTGAGACTCTCAAGAATATGGTTGTTTCGGCTCCTCTCCCTCAGCCACCCGATTGGTCTCTCCCATTCGAGATCATGACGGATGCTTCCGATTTTGCCGTTGGGGCTGTGCTCGGACAGAGGAGGGATGGATTGCCGTTTGCCATTCAATACACCAGCCGGACTTTGGATACCGCTCAGCGGAATTACACTGTGATAGAGAAAGAGATGCTGGCCGTAGTCTTTGCTTTGGATAAGTACAGATCTTATATTCTCAGATCTAGAGTGACAATTTACACAGATCACACCGCCATCCGGTACTTAATGGCCAAGAAGGATGCCAAAGCACGCCTTACCAGATGGATCCTTCTGCTCTAGGAATTTGATATTTAGATTAAGGATAAGCCTGGAGTTAAGAATGAGGTGGCGGATCATCTTTCCCATTTAGAGAACCTTGAGGAATCTGAGCCCAACGCACCTATTACAGAGACGTTTCCAGATGAGGCGATCTTGGCTATCGCCTCGCTCCCGTGGTACTCTGACATTGTGAACTATCTTGTTGCCAATACAGTCCCACAAGGTTGGCCTAGGCAGAAGCTCGAGACCTTCCTGGCGAAGGCCAAGCTTTACCATTGGAGAATCCCGTCCTTTATCATGAGGAGGGGATAGCATCTGGAGGAGGTGCATTCCTCAAGAAGAGCAGCATAGCGTCCTCACATACTGACACAAGCTTGAGGCAGGAGGACATCATTCTGGGAAAAGGACAAGCACAGAAGGTGCTTCAATCCGGCCTTTGGTGGCCTACTCTCTTCAAGGATTCAGATGAGTTCGTGAAGAGATGCACTGACTGTCAGAAGATGGGAACCTGCAGACAAAGAGACATTATGCCCATGCAACCCATTTACTTTTGTGTGGTTTTGATGCAATGGGGGATTGATTTCATGGGCCCATTTCCTAAGAGTCAGGGATTTGAACACATTTTGCTCGTTGTAGATTATGTCAGCCGATGGGTTGAGGCCATCCCCGCCCGAGCCGTAGATGCTAAAACCGTGTGTAAATTTTTGAGAAAAAATATCATTTCACAGTTTGGGTACCTAGAGTCTTGATTTTCAGACGAGGATCTCATTTCATCAAATGACAAGGTTAGGGCCCTTTCAGACTAGTTCGGCATTGACCATCGGGTTGCCACACCGTATCACCCTCAGACTAGTGGTCTTGCCGAAGTATCAAACCGAGAGATAAAAACTATTCTACAGAAGGTTGTCCGCCCATACCGAATGGATTGGTCACAGCTTTTGGACTCGGTCTTGTGGGCCTATCGGACTTCTTTCAAGAATCCATTTGGGACATCTCCCTTTCATCTCGTCTATGGCAAGTCGTGCCATCTTCCTGTGGAATAAAGTACAAATCACTTTGGGCAGTGATGAATACTCATTCATCACTCTTTATTCTTATATTTTAGCTACAAAAACCTTTGCAAATGCATGTAGATAGTGTAAATAGAAATAATTGCCAAAAGCATGCACTGTGTAAAAATCTATAATTAGCATGTTTTTGTGCAAAAATAAAAGAATAAAAGATTAAAAAGAAAAAAAAGAGGGAAATATTTAGAATAAATATTGAGCAACCTAACCCAAGGGAGGGCTCAGCATGGGCCTGACCGCATAAAAGCCAAAGTAGAGGGAGATAGGGGCTCATGTGTGTATATATTTATGTAAATAAAATAAAATATTTTCCTCACAAAAATAGATGCAAATTGGCTTGTAAATATTTGTATATATATATATATATTTCCTTACTATAAAAACAAGATAAAAATGAAGAAAATCAAAAAGAACAAAAACCTATACACCTTGTATATAGACCACTATACCTATATTTATTTCACCTTATAAATAAATAAAATTAATTTCCAAAAATCTTGTAAATATCTTATATTATGTAATGTAAATAAATAAAATAAAAATAATTAAAATTAAACAAAATAAAAATAGCAAAATTAAAAACACAAAAATATATTGTAAATATACATGTATATAAATGTATATATGTATTTATTTTACCTATGTATATAAATAATAAAAATGAAATAAAAAATATCCTTTTATTCCTTATTTTATAATATAAATAAATAAAATATAAAATGGGAATAAAATTGTATAAAAATAACAATTAAAAAATCAAAAATTAAAAACCCTAGATATTGTACATATACCTATATATAGCTATATAATGTATATACTTTATTTTTATTTCGAAAAATTAATTAAAAATCACTAAAAAATAGAAAAAAATAAAATAAAAATATTTCATGTTTTAACTTTTTGCTAAATCGGCCCCTAGCTACCCTAATTTTCACCTCTAAGATCCAGCCACGTGGTCGTTTCCTACTGGTCCTGGGATTGTTGACCGCCCGGTCAACTACCCCCCTCCTCCCAGGACCACTTCACATGGGTCCTTAGCGGGTATCCATCTTCTCGGATTTTTCCCCGCTAAACCCGATCATGCCTTGCTCAAACCCCGGGTCCGAATTAATCTTGAGATATCCATCACCCTCGCCGGAGTATTTGCCTTGGGATCCGCGCTCTAGATTGCCCTACCCGCGAGCTCCTTTTCGGACCCTCCAGCGTATATAACGCCAGCTCTGCCACCTTCATTGCCTATCTTTGGCCATTCGATTCCACCTCCCGTGAGCTCCATTGCGTAGGCGAGAGTGACAGCTTGTCCCCCGTGGTGTCGAAGCGAGGAGAGGGAGCGAAACCACTGATCCGGCGAAGCTTCGCCGCCTTGCTCCGCCACCAGCAGGAGCTCGAGCCTCGGACGTCGGCGCTCCGTGAGGCGAAGACCCAGAGCTGCGCAAGCTCACCCAAAGCCCATTCAGCCACCCAGGTAGACCCGTAGCCTTCTCTGTTCCTTTAATTTCTAGTTACCCCCAAATCGCCGCTCCGCCGTGTTACGCCGATTCCGACCACTCCATAGCTCTATTCGATCATCGGAATCCACATTCACCATCGCCTCCTTCTCGCGCACCTTCTCCGTATCCCCATTCAACCCAGCTCGCACAGGAGCTGGGATTTGAGCTCCACCGTCTACCCCCCTCGCTGGAGCTCGCCCATATCGCCCCACAGTCCAACTTCACCCGCCTAACCGGGTCGAGGCAGTTTGCCCTTGACCCGCGAGCTTCCTGGACTGCTTTGCAGGTTCAAAAAGGGCCATCTGAGGCCCTTCGACATCGAGCCAGGAGGCGCAGCTCCGCTGACCTCGTCGGAGCTCCTTAGAGCTCGGTCGGGTCATCGGAGATTCCCATCCGACGCGGAGGCCCACGCCAGACCTTTTCCGATCACCAGCGCCCCACGAGGAGGTCAGGAGCGCACGCACGAGGCCGACGAACTTCGCCGGCAACTTGTTCTTCCTCGACCTTCAGCAGCCGTCCGATCAGACCTCCAGCTCCAGTTTGCATCTGGGCCGTCCGTTCAGGAGCCGCATTCACCGTCAGATCTGAGGAGGATTGATCCCAGCCGTCTGATGCACGAGGGTTAGCCACCTGCGTCCAACACCGTTCGATCATCCACGTGGAGGAACCCCCGCCGTCGGATTCGCTCGAGGAGCCAGCTGTGGAACGCCCGTTGTTCCCAACCGTCAGATGCTCCACGTGGCCTTCATCCAGCCGCTCCATTAATAAAGGGTAAACTACCCTTAGGCCCTTCTGTTTATTTAATTTAACATTTATTACTGTAATTAGTTAGCATAGTTGTTTAGTTTTTGGGATATTTGCATAGAGGACCCCTTACTCTGTTTAGTTTGCATTTATGCCCCTGTGTGTGGTCTGACACGTGCATCGCCACGTGAGTTTCTGGTGTATTTGCAATACATGCCCTTGTAGTTCTGGTTGTTCCTTAATGAATGCAAGTTTTTAAATATTTGCATTTATACCCCTGTGCGTGATACATTTGAGCATGTGCGGATATTTTTGGGTATTTTGCGAATAGGTCCCTGGACTTTTGGTACCTGTTACAAGAAAGCCCTTGGAACTTATTTTTCTTGCATTTGGGTCCCTGAGTGCCCCAGGCACGCGCGACGCGCGTGACTTCCTGGGTTAATTGCACCAGACCCCCTAGACTTTCGGGTATTTGCACTTTGGTCCATGTGCATTGCGCCCCTTCTTTATTTTTGGATAAAATAGCAAAATACCTCCAAATCCAACGAAAATTGGACACATGGCTCCTGCCATAGAGTAAAATTTTCAAGGATTTTTGAGGATATTTTTGTTTTCATTTGATATTTTTAAAAATTAAAAAACCTCCATTTTTGCTACTGTCTAATTTTAAAGCCACAAAAAATATTAAATAGTGTCTAAAAATTACAAAAAAAATTTCTACTGTCTATTTTGTTGTGTTTGATTATCTAGCCATTTTTGGCTATTTTTCATTACTGAAAACCACTAAAAATTGAAAAACACTCAACATCTTATAAAAATTCTATTAAATAAACCAAAAATCCAAAAATAATAAATTAGGTGCCTAAATTTTCCTTGTTTTATTCTCTTTACAGGAAACTTACCTCCCAGCTAATTTGGGGCCTTTAGATATTTTATCTAGGCCTTTTTATCTCGATTGGACAGTACCTACTGTTTTAGTCACTTTTAGATTTTTAGAAAATTAAATAAATATCAGAAAAATACCAAAAATTCATCAAAAATACTAAAAATTATAAAACACATAAAACTATTTTTGTTAGAATTTTTGGTTGATTTTTAGTGCATTAAATAAATTGTTGAAGTGTGTTGTTTTCTTGTTTTTATTATTTTCTTAATTAACTAAAAATCCAAAAAAATATAAAATATTTAAAAACCACCAAAAATACTTATTTTATTTTCTTTTATTTCTTTTTGACTACTTCGTAGGCCGCGAGGCCAACCCGTGCTCCTTGTGATTGACCCTGGTCGCTATACCAGGTTAAATTAATAGTAGGACCGTTATTTTGTGTTTGATTGATTTTATCTCTCTTCGTGGTCTATATTTTTCTTGATTGACCTAGCTGAGTGATTGAGGTCACGACGACCGATTGATACCTTTACCTTGGTCATTTGGACGGTCATCAGAATGGCGCCGTTGCCGGGGAGCACGGCTTAGTAGTTGTCATTTTATTCTCGTTTTTGTTTTCGCGGCTTTTCGCGGCTCTTCCAGAGCTCGCAGCTTTTTCGCGGCTTTTGTTTATATTTTATTTTTGTTTTATTTTGTTTTATTTTCTTTTCTTTTCTTTTTGTTTTATTTTATTTTTGAGTGTTTATTTTATTTTGCATTTTTGCATATATACCCTCACATCAGTTCCACTTATTTTTCCTATTATTATTATTTGATTATTTTGGTCTGACCACCTGTCTCTGTTTCTTGCGAGGGTCCGAGGACCGCGGAGGCGACTTTCGAGGAGCCGACGCAACCGCAGGACTTGGAGGCGGCTCCCTTCTGTACGGAGCCGCAGGAGAGAGCAAGAGAGAGTTGAGTGGGAGAGGTTTTTATTTTTCTTTTTTCGATTATTATTGTAATAATACAGGTACTCAGAGACTGGACACTTGGACTCTTTGACTTAGCGGGTCTGTTTCGCCGAGCACCGGTGTGCTTGGGGGACCCTTAGGATTTTTGCGGCTTTTTCGCGGTTTTGTTTTCTTTTCTTTTTACTGCCTTTTCCGGTGTTTACGCGGTTTTTATCGAGCCCCTAGATTTAGGATTTTATACTTGCTTGTGCCGTAATTAATAGGGTCCCCACACTTAATTATTTGCTTGTTCCTATAGTGCGCTTAATTGGACCTACTAATAATCAATTAATAAAAATAACTGATTCATCTATTTCGTAGCCTACATGTCGCAGCCTGCCCCGTAAAGCGCTTTCTCCTACCCCCGATTTGTCGGGCAGAGGGGTAGGCCAAGACCGGACCCTTTGGCTTGGAGGTCGGTGATCGGTTAGACGGTTCTGCGAGTAGACTTGCTCATCTAGGACTCGGTTTTTATCGCTGCATCATTTAGGTAGTTTATTTTCTGTCTTTACATTTATGCGCGGATCATATTGCATGTAGAGTGCTGGAGACAGGTACGCCTTTCTGACTTGCATGCATCATTGATTTATCGTGCATCGGCTTTTTCGTCTTCTCCCCCCTGTTTTGGATTAAATAACCAGGAGAACCGAAAAATTCGTTAGGCCTTTGTTTTTATTTGAAAAAAAATTATAAAGAAAAACAATAAAATTGGGACTGCTAAGACTATTGACCCTAAAAGACACTCGCCATTAAAAATTTATCTTGGGGAGAGCAACCCCCTCATTGTTTGGTTTGCTTGCGCGAGAGAGTGACCCGCACCCTAGGTAGAGCCCTCCGGTGCTATTTCCAGCTGACTACCGACTCTTCCGTGCGGGCCAGTCGGTTGGAGTAGTATCGGGTATCCTAACAGGTCACGTAAGCGCTCTGATAGACTGATTGTTCACCTAATAAAAACTGACAAGATAATTTGACCGAACCTTCACGGTCTTCAGCTCGTGTTGCGTTGGTGAACAGAGGGGTTTGCATTCTGATCATAGTTTTTCCAGATCCCATCTGCACTACTCGACCAGATCACGATGATGGGTAGACGCTCTCTTAGGCAGCCTCTGGCTGCACCGCTTTCGGGCACGTCTACCCAGTCATCTAGGTTGGCCCGCGAGAGCCGAGACCAGTTCTCCGAGCCCGAGTACGATTCTGCCTTGTTCCCCCTCGACACCCTTTCTTTTGGTTCTGAGAGATATGAGCCAGAGGAGAGACTCACAGATTTGACAGCACCTGAGTTTGGCTCGTTTGATTTTGCAGACGCCATGGCCGGCAGTTCTGAGGATCGCTCCCGTCAGCCTGAGCATTTCGTATTGGATTCGGGAGCGATCAACTCTACCCTGATCGCCTCGCTAGAGACCGTCCAGCAGCAGTTGAGGGATCAGGGAGCATTCATGCTCGACATGAGGAGAGAGATGGAGCAGATGCGAGCAGAGAGAGCAGAGCGCGAGCAGAGGAGAGAGGGACCGAGGATCCCAGAGGATGCTGATGCAGCAGCCGCAGCAGCAGCTGCAGCAGCCACGGCAGGAGGAGCACCACGACCGATGCAGGAGTTGTACAACCCCGGATCGACGCTGACGCATCACTGGGTAGTACTTCCAGCCATCGTGGGGGACTTCAAGTTCCCCCTGAACACCTTGCAGCTACTCCCCCGGTTCCACGGGCTCGCGACTGAGGAGCCCCATCTCCACCTCCAGGAGTTTCTGATGATTTGCAGCACTGTCCACGACCGTCAGGTGGACCAGGATACGATCAGGATGATCGCCTTCCCCTTTTCCCTAGCAGATAGAGCAGCCACCTGGATGAAGCATTTGGGGAGGTTTGTTTACACCTGGGAGCAGCTCCGCACCGAGTACTTGAACAAGTACTATCCACTCGGGCGGACCAATGCAGCGAGGGCCCTGATCAGCAACTTCTCCATGCTCCCCAACGAGCAATTCCATGAGGCATGGGAGAGGTTCCGTGAGCTCACAGACAGATGCCCGCACCATGATATCTCGAAGCCGAACCTTGTGCAGAGCTTTTTCAGCGGGCTGACACCAGAGCTCCAGGGCTTGGTAAACGCTTCTTGTGGCGGGTCCTATTTCGCCAAGGATCACGACCAGGTCTGGGCCATCTACGAGGAGATGGACGAGAACTATATGGTGATGTCCCAGACCCGGTTGTACACTCAGGGCAGACCCCAGCAGCAGCCAGGACCCGTGCAGTACCAGAGGATAGCAGGGGTCGATGCCGGTCCATCCAGTTCATCTGCAGTTGCAGCAGCACAGGCAGAGTCGTCCGCTACGGATATGGGTATCATCAGCGAGAAGTTGGACTACATGGAGCTGATCGAGAAGAAGCAGTGCCAGGGAATCACTCAGATGGAGCAGATGGCACAGACTCTGAGCGACATGAAGACCCAACTCATGTGTCTCCAGGAGGCACAGACGGCTTCCCAGTCCCGTCTTCAGTCGCGAGGCGATACCGGCGGTAGCAGCAGCTCGTCCCAGCGCTCCAGCTCCTTTCAGCAGCCTAGACAGGTTCACCTTGTACAGGCGGAGCCGTACCAGCCGCAACAGCCCTCTTACCAGTCACCACCATCTCCAGACCTGCAGATGGTGGTATACCAGCCGGATCAGCCTCTGGCAGTACTCCCGCCAGCCCAGTACGACGCAGAGCCGTTGATGGATGTCAACGGGATTTGTTATGACCACCCTCAGCCTGGGATCCGACGAGACCATCTCGGATTCAGGTGGGAGAGTGGAGGTACCCAGCCCCAGCAGCAGTCATCCGGTCAGGGAGGGTAGTATAGCCAACAGAGGGATCACCAGCAGCAGCAGCCCCCAGCCTACCATCCACACCAGCAGTCGTCCTTCGTTCCGCGTCCCTATCAGCAGCAGGGACAGTCTTGGAGACGTGAGTAGCAGGCTCACCAGCAGCACCCGCAGCAGCACCCTTCCTCCTACCCCTCTCAGCAGCAGCAGTAGCACCAGTTCCAGCAGCCTCATCACCAGAGAGGCTACCCGTCGGGCTCCCATGAGAGCCCTGCCTTGGACGACATAGCCCGCCTCCTCACGGACCAGCAGGCTACCTTTAGACGGGAGATGGACGAGTTCCTCCAGGAGATGCGGGACCTGATGAGAGGGAAGGCCGCCATCCCTGCACAGATAGAGCCGAATCCGAACAGCCTGAAGAGGAAATCTGAGCAGGTAGTTTCCACTGAGCATGCCACTCCTAGTGATCCATTTGATGATATGTCTTCAGATCTGTTTGATGCTGATTTTGTTACACTTAGGAGCGGTAGAGCACCAGCAGGCGGTGCCTCATCTGAGCGACGACTCGAGGATCCACCCAGGGCGCCAGATGAGGAGGAGGAGAGCGGTACTGAGGCCGCACACGATGATGATGGTGGCACTGATGCCACCAAGGATGCTGATTCCACTGGCAGTACTGAGGCCGCCGCTTCACCAGTTCGAGGAGGTAATACTGAAGCCACCAGAGTAGCCGAGCCAGCACGCGGTACTGAGGCCACGAGACGTCTAGCAGAGCCAGCCCGAGGTGGTACTGAGGCCACCGGTGTTAGTTTTGATAGAGATGTTGTTTTTCCTTCTGTTGATGTATCTCAGAACACTGTTGTGAATAAAGGAAAAGGTTTAGTTTCTTCTGGTCCCACTGTGGTGATTGATGTATGTGCGAATCCGGTCGTCGAGCCGTCTAGGCCTTTTCCTAGTCTTTCATCTGAGAAAGACCCTGTGATCCCCTTCCCTAGAGCCCTTCAGAAGGGGAAGAAAAGAGAAAAAGACCCAAAAAAGAGAGAGCAGGAGGAGTTCAGCCAGAACATGATCGACAGATTTCACATACAGCTGACCCTTCAGGAGGCTTTGCAGCACATACCCCTTCTTCAGCGATCTTTGAGAGATAGGACCACAGTCAGGAGGAGGAGGAGGAACCATCATTCAGAGATACATGTGCCGACGAAAGCCACGTGTTTCGCGATCCAGAACCGTCTGCCGGCCAAGAGGCCATATTCAGGAGCCCCGTATGTCAGATGTCAGATTAGTGAGCAGAGGTTCGACCGGACTCTATTGGATAGCAGATCGTCTATCAACCTCCTTCCGGCAGCCCTTCTCGACCGCTTCGAGTTGGGCACTCTTCGACAGAGCAGGACAGTCCTTCAGTTTGCTGATCGATTTGTCAAGAGGCTGAAGGGGTTGTTGCGAGACGTTATCGTCACTATTCAGGGCCTGCAATTCCCCGTGGACTTCGTAGTGTTGGACATGGAGATCCCTGATTCAGTGGCCGATACCCCCATCATCCTCGGTCGTCCGTTCTTGGCCACAACCAAGGCAGTGACTGATCATGATAGCGGGAAGGTATACTTTTGCGTCGAGGGCGAAAGTGTACAAATAGAGACGGTCGAGGACTACAGAGCCAGAGAGAGAGCATGCTAAGAGACCAGCACAGACACAGAGCAGCTGACAGATGCCGGGTTAGACATCCACCAGGACTATGATTTTGTGATCACAGATGATGAGGCAGCATGGGCAGACCCTTCAGAACAGGCCATCCTCTCATTTCCAGACACCACTGATGCAGAGATGACAGCAGAGGAGAGCTTGGAGAGCACAACTCTGGTCCAGGATACTACAGAGGTAGCAGAGCCGGTTCTTGACCGCGACACGGTTTTTAGTGATGGTGGTGCTGAGGCCACCTTGTGTGATGGTGGTACTGATGCCACCTTATTTAATGCAGATCCCTCAGATTCAGAGTCTGATTGGGCAGATTGTGATGACCAGATGCCAGACCTGAGTCCACCTGAGCCTACAGATGAGGAGGAGGTAGAGGCAGAGCAGATCAGAGACAACACAGTTGAGCAGCCTCCTCCAGATCCAGTTTGCGAGAGCTCGTCTTCTTTCTCCCAGGCAGATTTGGCAGATTTAGCAGTATTCACACATCTTCTTCCGAAGCCAGATTTGCCAGAACCCAGCTGTCCAGAGCTGAAGCCGCTCCCTACTTCGCTGAAGTATCGGTTCCTTGCGGGCGAACCTGAGATGTACCCAGTCATCATCTCCGTCAATCTGACTGGAGAGCAAGAATCCCGTTTGATGGGGGTTCTTGAAAAGAACCGCAAGGCAATCGGATGGAGCGTAGCAGATCTCCATGGGATTAGTCCATCAGTGTGCTCCTACCATATTTATCTCGAGGAGGAGGCGAAGCCGTCGCGTGAGTTCCAGCGGCGGTTGAACCCCAACCTGAGAGAGGTCGTGATGAAGGAAATGTCAAAATGGTGGAGTGCAGATTTTATTTATCCCATTTCCGACTCCAAGTGGGTCAGCCCCTTGCATGTGGTTCCCAAGAAGACGGGCATCACGACTGTGATCAGTGAGTCGGGAGAGGAGATTGCTACACGAGTACCCACCTCTTGGAGGGTCTGCGTTGACTACAGGAGACTCAACCAGGCCACCAAGAAGGACCATTTTCCCCTGCCTTTTATTGACCAGATCATTGAGAGACTGGCAGGGAAGAGCCATTATTGCTTCCTGGATGGGTACTCGGGCTACAACCAGGTGGCCATCGCTCCTGAGGATCAGGAGAAGACCACCTTTACCTGTCCCTTCGGTACATATGCCTTTCGACGCATGCCATTTGGGCTATGCAACGCCCCTGCGACTTTTCATAGGTGCATGCTGTCGATCTTTTCGGACATGGTAGGGGAGTGTTTGGAGGTCTTCATGGACGATTTCTCGGTCTACGGCGACGGATTCGACGCCTGTCTTGACTGCCTAGACCGAGTACTCCAGCGATGTATTGAGTACCATTTGGTTCTATCTTGGGAGAAGAGTCACTTCATGGTGACTCAAGGGACGGTGCTTGGCCATATCATCTCCAACAAGGGCATGGAGGTTGATCCGGCCAAGGTGGATGTCATTAGAAAACTCGCACCGCCGTCCAATTTGAGGCAGTTACGGTCATTCCTAGGCACGTTGGATTTTATAGGAGATTTATTCAGGATTTCAGCAGGATTGCCCGACCGTTGACTGACCTCTTGACGAAAGACACCGAGTTCCTTGTCGATGACAAGTGTCTTTTGTCCTTTGCGACTCTCCAGCAGTGTGTGATTGAGGCTCCTGTCCTCCAGCCGCCTGATTGGTCTCTCCCATTCGAGATCATGACGGATGCCTCTGATTTTGCCGTAGGGGTAGTGCTGGGACGGAGGAGGGATGGAGTCCCGTTTGCTATCCACTATGCTAGCCGCACATTGGATTCTGCTCAGCGGAATTACACGGTCACAGAGAAGGAGATGCTAGCCGTAGTGTTTGCCCTAGATAAGTTTCGATCATACATCATTGGATCTAGAGTGACCCTATACACAGATCACACCGCCATCAGGTACCTCATGGCAAAGAAGGATGCCAAGGACAAATTGACTAGATGGATCCTTCTACTCCAGGAGTTCGACATTGAGATCAAGGACAAGCCTGGAGTCAAGAATGTGGTGGCGGATCATCTCTCCCGTTTAGAGCAGCCTGAGGAGTCTGAGCAGATTGATCCCATTCGAGATACCTTCCCAGATGAGGCGATCCTTGCTATCGCCTCACTCCCGTGGTATGCCGATATTGTGAACTTTCTCGTTATTGGGAAAGTCCCACAAGATTGGCCTAGGCAGAGGCTTGAGACCTTCCTTGCGAAGGCCAAGTCCTACCACTGGGAGGATCCCATCCTTTACCACGAAGGAGGGGATAGCGTCTGGCGTCGGTGTATTCCTCAGGAGGAACACCATAGCGTCCTCACTTACTGCCACAAGCTTGAGGCAGGAGGACATCATTCTGGGAGGAGAACGGCACAAAAGGTGCTCCAATCCGGCTTGTGGTGGCCTACCCTCTTCAAGGACTCTGATGAGTTCGTGAAGAGGTGTACTGACTGTCAGAGGATGGGCACTTGTGGACAGCGTGATATGATGCCGATGCAGCCCATTCACTTCTGTGAGGTTTTTGACGCATGGGGCATCGATTTCATGGGTCCATTCCCTAAGAGTCAGGGATTTGAGTACATTCTGTTGGCCGTGGATTATGTTAGTCGTTGGGTTGAGGCTATCCCCGCCCGAGCCGCTGATGCGAGGACAGTTTGCAGATTTCCGAGGAAGCACATCATCACGCGGTTCGGGATTCCACGAGTTCTGATTTCTGATGGGGGGTCTCATTTCATCAACGACCAGGTGAAGGCCCATGCTAGCGAGTTCGGTATAGACCATCGTGTTGCTACACCTTACCATCCACAGACGAATGGTCTAGCCGAGGTGTCGAATAGGGAGATCAAGACTATACTGCAGAAAGTCGTCCGCCCTGACCGAAAGGATTGGTCACAGCTTTTGGACTCGGTCTTGTGGGCATATAGGACGTCTTTCAAGACACCATTGGGCACATCTCCCTTTCACCTCGTATATGGCAAGCCGTGCCATTTACCTATTGAGTTGAGGCACAGGTCACTATGGGCAGTTACAGATATTCTCATGGATCCAGATGGTGTAGGAGACCAGAGGAGGGAAGAGTTAGCAGCCTCGGAGGAGCTTAGAGATACAGCTTTCTCAAACAGCCTACAGTATAAGGAGAGAGTGAAGGAGTGGCATGATTCTCACATCAGCCACAAGCATTTTGTGATTGGATAGAGAGTATGGCTGTTTGATGCGAGGCTACGTTTATTTCCAGGGAAGCTACATAGCAAATGGAAGGGACCCTACTTGGTCAGAAAAGTACACGACAACGGTAGCATTGATATATCCGAGTTGTCTTCTGAGAGTACCTTTCGAGTGAACGGCCAACGGCTCAAGCCATTTCTAGATCATGAGCCGCGGGTCGCAGATCTTGCCCCTATTCATTTTGCGTGAGATGTGGTCTTTGACTCACATCTAAATGCATCTCACGCCTGAGTTTCACTGATCCCCCGCCTTGTATAGATCCAGATGTCTATATCACTACATTCTTTAGTCCCACATCCCTTTCTTCATCTATTGATTATGCTATACTTAGGGTGCACTTTACCCTAAGTATAGGGGGGATGTAGGACCTTTGGGTGTTTCTTTTGTTTCTGTCTACCCCTATTTTTTGTTGCCTCTACTTAGGGATATTTCACCCTAAGTATAGGGGGGGTAGACCCTGTACATTCTCCACTCGGTTTTCCCTTAGTATACAGCCTGCTATACTTAGGATTACTTGATCCTAAGTATAGGGGGAAGACCCGAGATCCTCTTGACTTTATATTTTCATTCATTTTTTGTATATAGCCTTCCTTTTCACTTCCCTATACCTAGCACGAGTTATGTCTTCTTCATCGCTCTTGACACTGAGGACATCGTTCGAGCTAAGTATAGGGGGTGTGTATATATTTCATATATACTTTAGCCATAACTCGTACTTTCTGTGAGTGTGTTAATAAATAAAATGGCTAAAAATCACAAAAATTAAAAATTTTCATGTACATAAACTTCTTTTATTTGCACATAAATAGCTAGTGTACAAATTATTTTTGTAAAAATGATTTCAAAAATCTTTTGTGTAAAGTTTGTGTAAATATTTTCTTATCAAAATTATGTATATAGTACAAAATTTTTCCAAAATGTTTTGAAAATCAAAAGTTTGCAAAAATCTTGTGTAAATTTGTGTAAATATCTTTTTGCAAAACTTGCATTTCATGCATCATCACTCATGATTTCAAAACATTTTTCAAAAATTTTGCATGTTTGTAAAATTTGTGTAAATAGCATCTTTTGTACATATGTATATAGTTTTTCTGGATTATAGTTGACATTTAAACTAGCCTGGAATCAAATTGAGAAATGGAGCTTGATTAAGATCTTAATCCACCTAATTTCTAAAAGGAACCTTATAGGGCTTAGGGTTAAGGCTTTTCAGGTCCATGGGGACTTAATTCTTTGAGTCCACTAGGCTATGATCACATGTCATCTCAATGAGCCTAAGTAGAGCACTTAACAACAACACATGACTCATATAGATTATGGCTTTACTTGGACACCAACACTATGCACCGAGCTCTCTACGGATGAGGTGGTGAGGAGGCAGTCTTCCTTGACTTGGGGTAGCATATGAGGGTAGTACTTCTAGGCGGAACCTCTCTTCTTCTTTTAGTGCGTCTCAACTTGGTCTGGTTGCCATGATGTCTAACGACGGGAGTTGTGGGTTGCAATAAAGCTTCAAAAGAGGAATAGTCTACTGGCTCAAGAGGAAAAACTCCTTGTATATATGCTGCACATGTATATGTTGTATAGACGCACTTGAAAAAAAAATGTGTGCAAAAAGAAAATAACTCCAAAAAAGTGGTGGGTCTGAGAGAAAATGATAATCCCACCGGAGTATGTATATAAAGTGCAATAAGTAAAGCTTGGTTTCATGATCCACCTGATGTAGCTTGCAGCAGGGAGACTTGGCTACACTGGTCAAGCTCCCAAGGGTACTTGGCTACACTGGCCTTGACCCATTCTCTTCTTCCTCCTCTTCTTGAGCCGGTTGAACTTGAACTTAGAAGGGAATACCCCGCTCCTCGAGGAAAGAGTGGCCAGATTGAGGTCATAGAGTTACCTTGTTGGGGAGGGTTGTCAAGTTGCCACTTCTGAGGTGGAGAGCTTAGACCTCACATTCACAGGACAAGAAAAGATTCATGGTCTTCAGGGTTTGTGATTGATGACTTGTTCTGACCTGGAGCATTGAGGAGTCTTGGTTATAGAATAGTGGAACTTAGAGGCTGTTGAGTTTTAGACTTAAGTCCAAATAAGGTTCTGACACATTAATAATCCAAAGTTCTGATCGAGCTCCATACCTTAATTTAATGAAGGCAAGTTTAATAATCAGCCTTGATCCATGTACATTCTCTTTTTCTTTTTCCTTATTTCTTCTTCACTTCTTTTTCAAATAAGTGTTTGCTAAGGGACTAGCAAAGTTAAGTATAGGGGGGTGATGAATACTCATTCATCATTCTTTATTCTTATATTTTAGCTACAAAAATCTTTGCAAATGCATGTAGATATGTGTAAATAGAAATAATTGCCAAAAGCATGCATTGTGTAAAAATCTATAATTAGCATGTTTTTGTGCAAAAATAAAAGAATAAAGATTAAAAAGAAAAAAAGAGGGAAATATTTAGAATAAATATTGAGCAACCTAACCCAAGGGAGGGCTCAGCATGGGCCTGACCGCATAAAAGCCAAAGTAGAGGGAGATAGGGGCTCATGTGTGTATATATTTATGTAAATAAAATAAAATATTTTCCTCACAAAAATAGATGCAAATTGGCTTATAAATATTTGTATATATATATTCCTTAGTATAAAAACAAGATAAAAATGAAAGAAAATCGAAAAGAACAAAAACACCACTATCACCTTGTATATAGACCACTATACCTATATTTATTTCACCTTATAAATAAATAAAATTAATTTCCAAAAATCTTGTAAATATCTTATATTATGTAATGTAAATAAATAAAATAAAAATAATTAAAATTAAAACAAAATAAAAATAGCAAAATTAAAAACACAAAAATATATTGTAAATATACCATGTATATAAATGTATATATGTATTTATTTTACCTATGTATATAAATAATAAAAATGAAATAAAAATATCCTTTTATTCCTTATTTTATAATATAAATAAATAAAATATAAAATGGGAATAAAATTGTATAAAAATAATAATTAAAAATTCAAAAATTAAAAACCCTAGATATTGTACATATACCTATATATAGCTATATAATGTATATACTTTATTTTTATTTCGAAAAATTAATTAAAAATCACTAAAAAATAAAATAAAAATATTTCATGTTTTAACTTTTTGCTAAATCGGCCCCTAGCTACCCTAATTTTCACCTCTAAGATCCAGCCACGTGGTCGTTTCCTACTGGTCCTGGGATTGTTGACCGCCCGGTCAACTACCCCCCCCCCCCCAGGACCACTTCACACGGGTCCTTAGCGGGTATCCATCTTCTCGGATTTTTCCCCGCTAAACCCGATCATGCCTTGCTCAAACCCCGGGTCCGAATTAATCTTGAGATATCCATCACCCTCGCCGGAGTATTTGCCTTGGGATCCGCGCTCCAGATTGCCCTACCCGCGCGCTCCTTTTCGGACCCTCCAGCGTATATAACGCCAGCTCTGCCACCTTCATTGCCTATCTTTGGCCATTCGATTCCACCTCCTGTGAGCTCCATTGCGTAGGCGAGAGTGACAGCTTGTCCCCCGTGGTGTCGAAGCGAGGAGAGTCGCATTCACCGTCAGATTTGAGGAGGATTGATCCCAGCCGTCCGATGCATGAGGGTTAGCCACCTACGCCCAACACCGTTCGATCATCCACGTGGAGGAACCCCCGCCGTCGGATTCGCTCGAGGAGCCAGCTGTGGAACGCCCGTTGTTCCCAACTGTCAGATGCTCCACGTGGCCTTCATCCAGCCGCTCCATTAATAAAGGGTAAACTACCCTTAGGCCCTTCTGTTTATTTAATTTCGCATTTAGTCCTGTAATTAGTTAGCGTAGTTGTTTAGTTTTTGGGATATTTGCATAGAGGACCCCGTACTCTGTTTAGTTTGCATTTATGCCCCTGTGTGTGGTCTGACACGTGCATCGACACGTGAGTTTCTGGTGTATTTGCAATACATGCCCTTGTAGTTCTGGTTGTTCCTTAATGAATGAAAGTTTTTAATTATTTGCATTTATACCCCTGTGTGTGATACATTTGAGCATGTGCGGATATTTTTGGGTATTTTGCGAATAGGTCCCTGGACTTTTGGTACCTGTTACTAGAAAGCCCTTGGGACTTATTTTTCTTGCATTTGGGTCCCTGAATGCCCCAGGCACGCGCGATACGCGTGACTTCCTGGGTTAATTGCACCAGACCCCCCAGACTTTCGGGTATTTGCACTTTGGTCCCTGTGCACTATGCCCCTTCTTTATTTTTGGATAAAATAGCAAAATACCTCCAAATCCAACGAAAATTGGACACATGGCTCCTGCCATAGTGTAAAATTTTCAAGGATTTTTAGGACATTTTTGTTTTCATTTGATATTTTTAAAAATTAAAAAACCTCCATTTTTGCTACTGTCTAATTTTAAAGCCACAAAAAATATTAAATAGTGTCTAAAAATTACAAAAAAATTTTCTACTGTCTATTTTGTTGTGTTTGATTATCTAGCCATTTTTGGCTATTTTTCATTACTGAAAACCACTAAAAATTGAAAAACACTCAACATCTTATAAAAATTCTATTAAATAAACCAAAAATCCAAAAATAATAAATTAGGTGCCTAAATTTTCCTTGTTTTATTCTCTTTACAGGAAAATTACCTCCCAGCTAATTTGGGGCCTTTAGATATTTTATCTAGGCCTTTTTATCTCGATTGGACAGTACCTACTGTTTTAGTCACTTTTAGATTTTTAGAAAATTAAATAAATATCAGAAAAATACCAAAAATTCATCAAAAACACTAAAAATTATAAAACACATAAAACTATTTTTGTTAGAATTTTTGGTTGATTTTTAGTGCATTAAATAAATTGTTGAAGTGTGTTGTTTTCTTGTTTTTATTATTTTCTTAATTAACTAAAAATCCAAAAAAATATAAAATATTTAAACACCACCAAAAATACTTATTTTATTTTCTTTTATTTCTTTTTGACTACTTCGTAGGTCGCGAGGCCAACCCAGCTCCTTGTGATCGACCATGGTCGCTATACCAGGTTAAATTAATAGCAGGACCGCTATTTTGTGTTTGATTGATTTTATCTCTCTTGGTGGTCTATATTTTTCTTGATTGACCTAGTTGAGTGATTGAGATCGCGACGACCGATTGATACCTTTACCTTGGTCATTTGGATGGTCATCAGGCAGTCACTGAGTTATTAATGGATCCAAAGAGTATAGGAGAACAGAGGAGAGCAGAGTTGGCAGCCCTGGAGGAACTGAGAGACACAACCTTTTCTAGCAGCCTACAGTACAAGGAAAAAGTGAAAACATGGCATGATTCCCGTATCAGCCATAAACAGTTTGAGCCAGATCAGCGCGTATGGCTGTTCGATTCCAGGCTGAAATTATTTCCAGGAAAGTTACAGAGCAAGTGGAAAGGTCCTTATGTGGTCAGGAAGGTACATGACAATGGCAGTATTGACATATCTGAACCGTCATCTTCCTCTACCTTCCGTGTTAACGGTCAGCGCCTGAAGTTATATCTAGATCATGATCCGCCGACTGCTGACGTTGCCCCTATTCTTTTGGTATAAGATGTGCTCTTTGACTCATATCATCTGCATCTCATACATGGTGATCAATTCCATCTTCCGTTGTACAGATCCATCTGTCTATATCATTCTTTCGCTTGTTAATATCTTTTCTTCTTTTCTTCTTTTCCTTTTCTATTTTCTTTATCTATCAAAAAGGTGCCGCCTCTTGTTGTCAGTTTCTGTACTTAGGACGTACTTTGTCCTAAGTATAGGGGGTGTGCACCCTGAGTTGATTCATTTTTTTTGATCCTCTCCATTGTCTCTTCTTCTTATCTATACTTAGGGCTATCTTACCCTAAGTATAGGGGGAGACAATCTGAGTACGATCTGTTCATTCCCACCCTTGACCCTCCCTGCGTTGTGTACATTCTGCTATACTTAGGATTACTTGATCCTAAGTATAGGGGGGACGGTCAACTTCTCATTGGTTCATTCATTTATTCTTTAGACTTGCCTATACTTAGTACGAGTTATGTCTTCTCTTTTCTCTCCGATCTATGAGGACATAGCTCAAGCTAAGTATAGGGGGGTCATATGTACTGCGTATATACTTTAGCCATAACTCGTACTTTCGTATTTTCTCAATAAAATGGCTAACAATTCTTTAAAATTCATTAAAAACCTTAATAAGAAGATGTGATTATTCCTCAAATTCTCTTTATAGTTACTGATTAATAAATCATGTGAAAATGTTTTTTTGCAAAATGTTTGAAAAATAGTTTGAAAATCTTTGTGGAAATCTTTTGAAAACTATTTTGAAAATGTTTTGTTACATATTTTCAACCTTTGTAAAAATGTGTGGTTTGTAAAATTTTATTTTCTTTATGTGAAGTAAAATGTTTGAAAATGATTTGCAAATGGTTTGAAAAATGGTTGTAAAAATATTTTGAAAAATCTATCTACACTGTTTGAAAAACCTTTGCAAAATGATTTTCAAATGTGCGTACATGTTTGTAAAATCATTTGTAAAAATTATTTTGGACTATAGTTTTCAAAATTGTTTGAAAAACCTGTGTCAAATAAGTTTGAGGAGTATATACATCTCACCGAAATTCTTTATATGTGTGTGTAAAAGTGACCACTTACCCTTGTAAATTCTTAAAATCCACTTCTTGTATAAATAAGAAGCACTCCCGTGTACATATTTTAACCTAGTTTTTATCCAAAATTTTTTGTTTTCAAAAATCCCAAACACATTTGAAAAATTAAAAATCCAAAAACATTTGAAAAATCTTTTTGCAAAATACAAAAAATGCATATGCATCATCATCATCTTTTCAAAAATCCATAAAAAGTTCAAAATCTTGAAAATTGCATCACAAAAATATTTTATGCATTCTGCATAGCATTGCATGAGCATTTTTTCGGATTGAGTTTGATAGTTGAACGAGTCTAAGTAAAATCCGGAGATTGGAGCTTGATTGGACCTTAAAATCTACCTAATAACAGGAACCTTATAGGAACTAGGTTTGAGGTACTTCAGGTCTGGTTGACTTAATTCTTTGAGGATTACGAGACTTGGTTCAATGGATTCTTGACTGCCTAAGTAGAGTATTTCGGAGCATACGCATGACTCTTGTTGATAATGACCTAACTTGGACACCTGCACCTTTCACATGGCTCAACTCAGTTGGAGTGGTGAGGGGATTGGATTTGCCGGTATGAGACGCGCACAAGTGGAAACACTTGTCCTCCTCTAGGGAGGGTGTTGGACATGCGAGCCCACGGCGAGCCATTATGCAATAAATGTTATTGCAATTCACTCCTTAATCTGAAATAAAAAGTACATAGTTTGCATAATAGGTCCCTTAGTACAATTAGGGTTATGTACCATGGCCATCTTAATGATCATATAGCTGTTGATTCAATTATTGAATCATAGAGGCTGGTGCTTAGATGAATATCTAATGAGTTAGATTGAGGACTCATCAAGCACCGTCAAATGATTATTAAGAGATGATCTCCAGCCTGAGTAGGAGATGGCAATCCTTTCTCAGTTAGGCTGATATCTGACCGACTTCTTGATGCAGGTCCTCTGCATAGGAATAGAGATTCGGAGGTGTCAGATTAGTTAGGTCAAAGAGTTGACTTAACGAGATCGAGATAACCAAAGTCCTATATCATATGCTGTCATGATATAGGCACACATCCTCTGACCGGAGACAGATGTGTTACTATATGTCTGAGTATGTACATTTGGCAGAACAATAGGTTGATGACCTAATCAAGGTCTATACACCGGCGCGCTGGTGTGCATATAAGGGCATATGAGTAATACGATCTCTCAAAGGGATCATACAGGTTCACTACTGAACCGGAAGACATGAGCTCACTCATGAGATATTGGGAAGAATCAAATTCCGTGCGCACGGTCGTCTCGCTTTGGAAGCTTGACTGAATTTGTTGGTTTGATATATACTTTTGGAAAGTATATGATCAAGACCTAGGTATGATATATGCTTTTGGAAAGTATATGATCAATACCGACTCCCAATGATCGAATGAGAAACTTACTGATAAAACCCTGAAGTAGACAGTGTAAAGTTGATCTAATACTTCTGGTTTATTCTTAGTCTTCCAGTATGCAGGATGTACAGGTATTAGGAATACCTGAGGGTGATGTGATCATAAACGGTTGTATAACCATGACGCTTCCATTCCTAGGGAGTGATGAAACGGGTCTGGATTTTAGTGACTCCTCTCAGTAGAGAAGTAATCTGATCTTAGTCCAAATGTTGGACATTAATCTGAATGTGATTCAGATTCAATGAGAAGATTAGATTTGCGGTCTTGATTTAATCAAGCATCTATGGGAGGCCCGAGATCTGGATTTGAGATGTGATCTCAATATCCATGTCACTATACGTGGAACAATACAATCGCCCTGTCCTTATCTCCAAGTATTCGCGGAGAAAGCGCATTATCCTTGAAAGAGTTCATGGATAATTCTATTGTTGATATATGTATCCGAGCATTGAGAAAATGGATAATTAAATGTGATTTAATTATTATGAATAATATGAATTTGATTCATATTATAAGGAGAGTTATCTTAGATAATTAAATGTGATTTAGTTATCAAAGATGTGAATAATGTGAATGTGATTCATATTATAAAGAGATCCAAGATGATTAAATATGATTTAGTTATCAAGGATGAGAATAATGTGGATAGTAATATCCAATTATTCATAATATATTATAAATGCGATTTATAATGTATTAGAGAGAGTTAATTATAACTTATATGTGTTGATTAATTATTATGTGTATTGGATACACATTGTGTAATTAATTGACAATGTAAATTATATATTGTTTTGGGTTGTGAATTTGATTCACAATTTTTTCTATGGCAAGATTGCAATATTCTCAAATATAATTATGAATTATTTTTGAAGAATAAAAAGCCAACAAAAGTTGTTGGAAATAAATAGAGGAGATTTTCAAGGAGATATGCAATCTCATGGATTTCCATGAGATTGCTCTCTCCATGGAAAGAGGGGGGGCGGCACATCATTCCCAAAAGGAATGTGTGGCCGTCCACATGGAAAGAGCATGGAGATGAAATCTCCATGCACATTCTCTCCTTATTTATTGGATTGATTTTAGATTAATTTGTATTTGATTTTGTCAAATATATTTTGATCTAAATTTGTTGGTTTTACCAACAACAATCTTAGCCATTGGATTGACATAAATCAATCTCACCCATTGATTTTATATGTCACATGGATTGAGATCCATGGATCCCAAAACCCTATAAATAGAGAGGCATACCCATGCTCTCTCTTTACACATAATGCTTGAGAAGCATCTCTCTCTCCCTCTCTCTTTCTCTCTAGAGGTCAGCCCTCTCTCTCCCTCTCATGGCCGTCCACCATGGATGCCATGGAGAGGTTCTCCATCGCCGCGGCATCGTCGTTATGCTGCCCGTTCTTCTGCTCGTGGATCTCCATCTCCTTCGGTGCGCCTCGCTCGTGAAGAAGACGTCGGATCTCGTGTGTCGAGATCAGGAGATCCGCCACTTGGATCATCAACATGGATTGCGAGAAGCACGCGGTTCATCCCCGCGCTCGCAAGCGTCTCCTCCGTCGGATCGGACTTGAGACAGGAGGTCTCTTCGTTTAGAGACTCGATCGCAACCACGCTTCAAGAGGTAATCCTATTACTTGTTTGTGGTTTGGACGAAACGATCCGAGAAGTGTTCTTGGATCATGTGGTTTCGTCGTATAAATTTTTTTTAAATTCCGCTGCATCGAGCAACTAGTGCGACTAGTCGCTCTTCGTCGTATTTGATACGACGCTCACGCTTCCGTGATGCGCTTGAGGATCTAACCATATCCTTCAGAGGGAAGTGCTCCCCAACCCGTCCAGTGATGAGGAAGTCTAAAGACAGGAGAGTGTGGGTTGCAATAAAGCTTCAAAAGAGGGATAGTCTACTGGCTCAAGAGGAAAAACTCCTTATGTAAATGCTGCTGTGAATAGTATTCGAAAAAAAAATCCAGGCCTGTACAAAAATAAATGCCTGCAAAGTATGTACGTATGTTGTAAAGTCAATAAGCAAGCTTGATTTCCAAAGTCAAAATATGTGATCCTGCAACTGGATGACTTGACTATACTAGTCTTGCATCACAGGATAGGTAGCTACACTGGCCACCGTCCATTCTTCTCTTCACCCCCTCCTCTTGAGCTAGTTGCCACTTGAACTTACCCTCCTCTTGAGATAGTTGCCACTTGAACTTAGAAGGGAATACCCCGCTCCTCGAGGATGGAGTTGTTGGATTGGGGAATCATTGGGTTGTCATGCTGGAGAAGTCAATTTCTTTGTCATTCTAGTTGGGGAGAGTCACTATCACTTAGACAGTACGGGTCATATTCATAGTCGTAAGGGTTTGCGTATGAGTTAAAATATTTCTGACCTGGCTATTGAGGAGACTTGAATAGAGTTTTGGGATTCTCAGGGATTGTTGGATTTCACATTCGGTTCTCAATAAGGTTCCGCCCGCACTAAAATTCCAAAGGTCCGACTTAAGCTCTAAACTTTGATTTTGTGAAGACAAGTTTGATAATCAAACTTCATCCATCTTTCTTCTTTTTCTTTTCTTTGTTTTTCTTTATGCACTTATTGCATAAGTGTTTGCTAGGGACTAGCAAAGGTAAAGTATAGGGGGATGATGAATCCACATTTCATCATCTTTATTCTATCATTTTGGCCTCAAAAACCCTAGCAAATGCGTGTAAATACCCTTAAATACATCATCTTAGCATTCATGCATGTGCATCTAATTAGTGTATAAAGTACTGTAATTAAAGTCAAAATTATAGAATAAATTAAAGAAAAGAAAAAGAATAAAATATTGTAAATATTTTATGACCCGAAACCCCGAGACCTAGGCATCTTGATGAATAGGTCGACAAGGAATAAAGTAGGGGGAGATAAGGGCCAGAACACAATACAAATACCTTGTATTCAATTCATTCTTTATTCATTTTGGGACCTATTTTTGGTTCCACTTTTTACACATCAAATAAAGAAACTTTGTACATGAAAGTTGTAGATAATTAAATAAACAAAAATACAAAATTGATTTCACTGAAAAATAATACACAGATAAAACGTTACGGTCTGAATAAAAATCCAGAATCCCAACTTCCCAGACCTGTATCTCACAAACGAAAACTCCAAATGCATCAAACTCACCTTTAATTGTATATAGTATAAAATAAGCTATTTAATGGCGGTGGTTTCGCATTTGACGGAGCTACGGTTTGAAAGTTGAGTTTTGGACCCTACTTGTATAATTGTACTGATTAAAATATTCAATTTATTTATTATTCTTTATTTTTATAATTTTATATTTTTATAATTTTATAAATATTATTTATAATAATTATGTGTATTAAAATCAGAATAAGATCGCATTTCATCCAGATCTTTTCCCCCTTTGTCTCGCGTGGGCTTCCTGGAGGTGACAGCTCCAGATTGCCTTCTTCAAGGCGGCGGATCCACCACGATTTGGGCGTGTTCCATCAACCTCCGGCGAGCCCCGCCGTCGAGGTACTCTCCCTCCGATTTTGACCGTTAAGGCAGCCATCTCTTCTTGTTATTCCTTTTATTTTTCCTTTGCCTTAGTCTTAGGATCCGTTTCCCATCTTCAAATCAGCGTTCTAATCACCCAATCGACCTCGAGCCCACCCTCACCGGAGCGCATCTCCGGTGAATCTCCATATCGATATTCACGCCACTGCGGAGTCGGGGTAGTTTTCCCCCGACGCCTTCACCCTTTTCATGTAGGTTCATGCGCACTTGGAAGGACTGGAGGGTCGTTTTGAGTTCCGCCGGAGGTTCCTGGAGCCAAGTTGCTGCTCCGCCTCCGCCGGTGTGCTCGAGTAGCCGTCGACTCTATTTGGCCACCAGCAGATAGGGAAGGACCGCATGAGCATTTTGGGTCCCTCACGAGCTTCAGTTCACGCCGGAGCGACGCTTGGGAGCCGATCGAAGTTCGCAAGGGGAGGAGTTCTTCCCTGTTCTTGCAGGGGAGGTTCTAGCCATCCGATCTAAGGGGAGCTCCAGATCTCGCAGCGGCCGTCGGATTCTGTTCATTCCAGCCGTCCGATCTTCGAAGCATCATCTAATCCTGATCGTTGGGACGCGAAGGGGTACGGGCCAACGGATCTCCGCCACGTGTTTAAGTGAAGATCTTCTGTCGTCGGATCCGCTAGGCGGAGTATTTTGCATCTTTTCCTCTACCAATTTTTTTATTTAATATTCACTGCTGAAACTTTCATTTGCCTTTATTAATTTTTGTAAAATTTGCATTAAAACCCCCGTAGTTTGTAATATTGCATTCTGGTCCCTCGTCACGTCACCTCACGTGACCAGTACACGTGAGGTGAGGATGGAGTTGTTGGATTGGGGAATCATTAGGTCGCCATACTGGAGAAGTCAATTTCTTTGTCATTCTAGTTGGGGAGAGCCACTATCACTTACACTATACGAGTCATATTCATAGTCGTAAGGGTTTGCGTATGATTTAAAATATTTCTGACCTGGCTATTGAGGAGACTTGAATAGAGTTTTGGGATTCTAAGGGACTGTTGGATTTCACATTCGGTTCTCAATAAGGTTCCACCCGCACTAAAATTCCAAAGGTCCGACTTAAGCTCAAAACTTTGATTTTGTGAAGACAAGTTTGATAATCAAACGTCATCCATCTTTCTTCTTTCTCTTTTCTTTGTTTTTCTTTCTGCACTTATTACATAAGTGTTTGCTAGGGACTAGCAAATGTAAAGTATAGGGGGATGATGAATCCACATTTCATCATCTTTATTCTATCATTTTGGCCTCAAAAACCCTAGGAAATGCGTGTAAATACCCTTAAATACATCATCTTAGCATTCATGCATGTGCATGTAATTAGTGTATAAAATATTGTAATTAAAGTCAAAATTATATAATAAATTAAAGAAAAGAAAAAGAATAAAATATTGTAAATATTTTATGACCCGAAACCTCGAGACCTAGGCATCTTGATGAATAGGTCGACAAGGAATAAAGTAGGGGGAGATAAGGGCCAGAATACAATACAAATACCTTGTATTCAATTCATTCTTTATTCATTTTGGGACCTATTTTTGGTTCCACTTTTTACACATCAAATAAAGAAACTTTGTACATGAAAGTTGTAGATAATTAAATAAACAAAAATACAAAATTGATTTCACTGAAAAATAATACACAGATAAAACGTTATGGTCTGAATAAAAATCCAGAATCCCAACTTCCCAGACCTGTATCTCACAAATGAAACTCCAAATGCATCAAACTCACTTTAATTGTATATAGTATAAAATAAGCTACTTAATGGCAGCGGTTTCGCATTTGGCGGAGCTACGGTTTGAAAGTTGAGTTTTGGACCCTACTTGTATAATTGTACTGAATAAAATATTCAATTTATTTATTATTCTTTATTTTTATAATTTTATATTTTTATAATTTTGTAAATATTATTTATAATAATTATGTGTATTAAAATCAGAATAAGACCGCATTTCATCCAGATCTTTTCCCCCTTTGTCTCGCGTGGGCTTCCTGGAGGTGACAGCTCCAGATTGCCTTCTTCAAGGCGGCGGATCCACCACGATTTGGGCGTGTTCCATCAACCTCCGGCGAGCCCCGCCGTCGAGGTACTCTCCCTCCGATTTTGACCGTTAAGGCAGCCATCTCTTCTTGTTATTCCTTTTATTTTTCCTTTGCCTTAGTCTTAGGATCCGTTTCCCATCTTCAAATCAGCGTTCTAATCACCCAATCGACCTCGAGCCCACCCTCACCGGAGCGCATCTCCGGTGAATCTCCATATCGATATTCACGCCACTGCGGAGTCGGGGCAGTTTGCCCCCGACGCCTTCACCCTTTTCCTGTAGGTTCATGCGCACTTGGAAGGACTGGAGGGTCGTTTTGAGTTCCGCCGGAGGTTCCTGGAGCCAAGTTGCTCCTCCACCTCCGCTGGTGTGCTCGAGTAGCCGTCGACTCTATTTGGCCACCAGCAGATAGGGAAGGACCGCAGGAGCATTTTGGGTCCCTCACGAGCTTCAGTTCACGCCGGAGCGACGCCTGGCAGCCGATCGAAGTTCGCAAGGGGAGGAGTTCTTCCCTGTTCTTGCAGGGGAGGTTCTAGCCATCCGATCTAAGGGGAGCTCCAGATCTCGCAGCGGCCGTCGGATTCTGTTCATTCCAGCCGTCCGATCTTCGAAGCATCATCTAATCCTGATCGTTGGGACGCGAAGGGGTACGGGCCAACGGATCTCCGCCACGTGTTTAAGTGAAGATCTTCTGCCGTCGGATCCGCTAGGCGAAGTATTTTGCATCTTTTCCCCTACCAAATTTTTTATTTAATATTCACTGCTGAAACTTTCATTTGCCTTTATTAATTTTTGTAAAATTTGCATTAAAACCCCCGTAGTTTGTAATATTGCATTCTGGTCCCTCGTCACGTCACCTCACGTGACCAGTACACGTGAGGTGAGGATGGAGTTGTTGGATTGGGGAATCATTGGGTCGCCATGCTGGAGAAGTCAATTTCTTTGTCATTCTAGTTGGGGAGAGCCACTATCACTTACACTATACGAGTCATATTCATAGTCGTAAGGGTTTGCGTATGAGTTAAAATATTTCTGACTTGGCTATTGAGGAGACTTGAATAGAGTTTTGGGATTCTAAGGGACTGTTGGATTTCACATTCGGTTCTCAATAAGGTTCCACCCGCACTAAAATTCCAAAGGTCCGACTTAAGCTCAAAACTTTGATTTTGTGAAGACAAGTTTGATAATCAAACGTCATCCATCTTTCTTCTTTCTCTTTTCTTTGTTTTTCTTTCTGCACTTATTACATAAGTGTTTGCTAGGGACTAGCAAAGGTAAAGTATAGGGGGATGATGAATCCACATTTCATCATCTTTATTCTATCATTTTGGCCTCAAAAACCCTAGGAAATGCGTGTAAATACCCTTAAATACATCATCTTAGCATTCATGCATGTGCATGTAATTAGTGTATAAAATATTGTAATTAAAGCCAAAATTATATAATAAATTAAAGAAAAGAAAAAGAATAAAATATTGTAAATATTTTATGACCCGAAACCCCGAGACCTAGGCATCTTGATGAATAGGTCGACAAGGAATAAAGTAGGGGGAGATAAGGGCCAGAATACAATACAAATACCTTGTATTCAATTCATTCTTTATTCATTTTGGGATCTATTTTTGGTTCCACTTTTTACACATCAAATAAAGAAACTTTGTACATGAAAGTCGTAGATAATTAAATAAACAAAAATACAAAATTGATTTCACTGAAAAATAATACACAGATAAAACGTTATGGTCTGAATAAAAATCCAGAATCCCAACTTCCCAGACCTGTATCTCACAAAAGAAACTCCAAATGCATCAAACTCACTTTAATTGTATATAGTATAAAATAAGCTACTTAATGGCAGCGGTTTCGCATTTGGCGGAGCTACGGTTTGAAAGTTGAGTTTTGGACCCTACTTGTATAATTGTACTGATTAAAATATTCAATTTATTTATTATTCTTTATTTTTATAATTTTATATTTTTATAATTTTGTAAATATTATTTATAATAATTATGTGTATTAAAATCAGAATAAGACCGCATTTCATCCAGATCTTTTCCCCCTTTGTCTCGCGTGGGCTTCCTGGAGGTGACAGCTCCAGATTGCCTTCTTCAAGGCGGCGGATCCACCACGATTTGGGCATGTTCCATCAACCTCCGGCGAGCCCCGCCATCGAGGTACTCTCCCTCCGGTTTTGACCGTTAAGGCAGCCATCTCTTCCTATTATTCCTTTAATTTTTCCTTTGCCTTAGTCTTAGGATCTGTTTCCCATCTTCAAATCCACATTCTAATTACCCAATCGACCTCGAGCCTACCCTCGCCGGAGCGCATCTCCGGCGAACCTCCATATCGACGTTCACGCCACCTTTCACGCCACTGCGGAGACGGGGCAGTTTGCCCCCGACGCCTTCACCCTTTTCCTGCAGGTTCACGCGCACTTGGAAGGACCGGAGCGTCGTTTTGAGTTCTGTCGGAGGTTCCTGGAGCCAAGTTGCTCCTCCGCCTCCGCCGGTGTGCTCCAGTAGCCGTCGACTCTTTTTGGGCCACGAGAAGATAGGGAAGGACCGCAGGAGCATTTTGGGCCCCTCACGAGCTTCAGTTCACGCCGGAGCGACGTCTGGGAGCCGATCGAAGTTCGCAAGGGGAGGAGTTCTTCCCTGTTCTTGCAGGGGAGGTTCTAGCCGTCCGATCTAAGGGGAGCTCCAGATCTCGCAGCGGTCGTCGGATTCTGTTCATTCCAGTCGTCCGATCTTCGAAGCATCATCTAATCCTGACCGTTGGGACGCGAAGGGGTACGGGCCAACGGATCTCCGCCACGTGTTTAAGTGAAGATCTTCTGCCGTCGGATCCTTTAGGTGGGGTATTTTGCATCTTTTCCCCTACCAAATTTTGTATTTAATATTCACTACTTAAACTTTCATCTGCCTTTTATTAATTTTTGTAAAATTTGCATTAAAACCCCCGTAGTTTGTAATATTGCATTCTGGTCCCTCGCCACGTCACCTCACGTGACTAGTACACGTGAGGTGAGGGATGGAGTTGTTGGATTGGGGAATCATTGGGTTGTCATGCTGGAGAAGTCAATTTCTTTGTCATTCTAGTTGGGGAGAGCCACTATCACTTACACTGTACGAGTCATATTCATAGTCGTAAGGGTTTGCGTATGAGTTAAAATATTTCTGACCTGGCAATTGAGGAGACTTGAATAGAGTTTTGGGATTCTCAAGGACTGTTGGATTTCACATTTGATTCTCAATAAGGTTCCGCCCGCACTAAAATTCCAAAGGTCCGACTTAAGCTCCAAACTTTGATTTTGTGAAGACAAATTTGATAATCAAACTTCATCCATCTTTCTTCTTTCTCTTTTCTTTGTTTTTCTTTCTGCACTTATTACATAAGTGTTTGCTAGGGACTAGCAAAGGTAAAGTATAGGGGGATGATGAATCCACATTTCATCATCTTTATTCTATCATTTTGGCCTCAAAAACCCTAGGAAATGCGTGTAAATACCCTTAAATAAATCATCTTAGCATTCATGCATGTGCATGTAATTAGTGTATAAAATATTGTAATTAAAGCCAAAATTATATAATAAATTAAAGAAAAGAAAAAGAATAAAATATTGTAAATATTTTATGACCCGAAACCCCGAGACCTAGGCATCTTGATGAATAGGTCGACAAGGAATAAAGTAGGGGGAGATAAGGGCCAGAATACAATACAAATACCTTGTATTCAATTCATTCTTTATTCATTTTGGGACCTATTTTTGGTTCCACTTTTTACACATCAAATAAAGAAACTTTGTACATGAAAGTTGTAGATAATTAAATAAACAAAAATACAAAATTGATTTCACTGAAAAATAATACACAGATAAAACGTTATGGTCTGAATAAAAATCCAGAATCCCAACTTCCCAGACCTGTATCTCACAAATGAAACTCCAAATGCATCAAACTCACTTTAATTGTATATAGTATAAAATAAGCTACTTAATGGCAGCGGTTTCGCATTTGGCGGAGCTACGGTTTGAAAGTTGAGTTTTGGACCCTACTTGTATAATTGTACTGAATAAAATATTCAATTTATTTATTATTCTTTATTTTTATAATTTTATATTTTTATAATTTTGTAAATATTATTTATAATAATTATGTGTATTAAAATCAGAATAAGACCGCATTTCATCCAGATCTTTTCCCCCTTTGTCTCGCGTGGGCTTCCTGGAGGTGACAGCTCCAGATTGCCTTCTTCAAGGCGGCGGATCCACCATGATTTGGGCGTGTTCCATCAACCTCTAGCGAGCCCCACCGTCGAGGTACTCTCCCTCTGGTTTTCACCGTTAAGGCAGCCATCTCTTCCTGTTATTCCATTTATTTTTCCTTTGCCTTAGTCTTAGGATCCGTTTCCCATCTTCAAATCCGTGTTCTAATCACCCAATCGACCTCGAGCCTACCCTCGCCATAACGCATCTCCGGCGAACCTCCATATCGACGTTCACGCCACCTTTCACGCTACTGCGGAGTCGGGGCAGTTTGCCCCCGACGCCTTCACCCTTTTCCTGCAGGTTCATGCACACTTGGAAGGACTGGAGGGTTGTTTTGAGTTCCGCCGGAGGTTCCTGGAGCCAAGTTGCTCCTCCGCCTCCGCCGGTGTGCTCCAAAAGCCGTAGACTCTTTTTGGGCCACCAGCAGATAGGGAAGGACCGCAGGAGCATTTTGGGCCCCTCACGAGCTTCAGTTCACGCTGGAGCGACGCCTGGGAGCCGATCGAAGTTCGCAAGGGGAGGAGTTCTTCCCTGTTCTTGCAGGGGAGGTTCTAGCCGTCTGATCTAAGGGGAGCTCCAGATCTCGCAGCGGCCGTCGGATTCTGTTTGTTCCAACCGTCCGATCTTCGAAGCATCATCTAATCCTGACCGTTGGGACGCGAAGGGGTACGGGCCAACGGATCTCCGCCACGTGTTTAAGTAAAGATCTTGTGCCATCGGATCCGCTAGGTGGGGTATTTTGCATCTTTTCCCCTACTTTGTATTTAATATTCACTGCTGAAACTTTCATTTGCCTTTATTAATTTTTGTAAAATTTGCAGTAAAACCCCCGTAGTTTGTAATATTGCATTCTGGTCCCTCGCCACGTCACCTCACGTGACTAGTACACGTGAGGTGAGGGATTTTTGCAAGGGTCCCCTCTAGGGTTATTTTATTTCATTTTGGTCCACAAAAATCCAGATCTAATGTAATACTTTTGTGTAATTTGCAGTAAGGCCCTCAGCCTTTTTAATATTACGAACAGGTCCTTCCCAAGCGTGTGCTAGTCACGCGCCTGGTGGGTTATTTGCAGAGGTACCCTTGCGGGTCTGGTTATTTACGTTTGGTCCATTAAATATTTCATTTAGTTATAAATTTTGCGTGAAAATTGCGATCTGGCCCCTGGATATTTCGCATATTGCATTTATACCCCTGCCAGGCCATATATTTTTGCTTGCTTTCTATATTTATTTCATGCATTTCTAAAAGCCCAAAAATTCCCCAAAAATCATTTTAAACTCCTGTTAAATTGCTTGTTCACGCCATATTTTTGCATTGCATTTTTTTTGTATTTTAATATTTATAAAAATAAAAAACATACCATTTCAGTACTGTATATCTTAGAAAATATCAAAAAAATATCAAAACATCTCGAAAAATTCCAAAACAATTACCTAAGGTCTATTTTATTGCATTCTAGTGTCAATCCAAAAATCACTAAAAAATTCAGAACCAAAACCTTAAAATTTAGAAAATATCCAAAAACTTCCAAAAATTCTAGAAAAATCAGAAAAATATAAACTTAGTCCCTGTAGGTCCCCCTTTTTATCTTCTTTATTTTAAAATTAATTTGGGAAAATTTTGATACTGATTGGTATTTTTCATTCCCATTTTAATTTCAGCCAGAATCTTAATTCACTGTTTTCTTTATTTGACTTTTAAAAAATACCAAAAACATTTAGAAAAATCCCCAAAAATCACAAAAATATTAGAAAAAAAATAAAAAGACCAAAAACATTTCATTCCCTAATTTTTGACTATTTTTCCTTTTTTATAAATATTTTATCACCTCTTTTTTTCCTTATCTATATATTCTATTTATAAAAATAAAAAAATAAATATAAAATATAAAAAGAAAATATAAAATCAGAAAATTAAAAATCAAAATACAAAATTTAAAAATTAAAAAAAAATTAAAATTGAAAACCCACAAAAATATTTGCATTGCATAGTGTAGACAATACATCACATTCACACACACACACACACACTTGCTTGATCTATCCTGCCTTGCTCCCTGTGTTCGAACTCTCTACATATTTGCACCTATACATCTTTTATGTAGATTTAAAAATAAATTTGACTCCACTCTTATTCTTCATTGCTTGACTTATATTGTGTGGGTTCATTGTTGACTTTAGTCGGGATTTTGCGTGGTCGACGCGTCGACTGAGTTCCCGCTTTGTGTGGAACTTAAGACCACCGACATCCCGCTAAATCACTCACCGACAGGTCCATCCAGGAGGTACTGTGATTATTGCCAATGGGACGCATTCTCCTATTACTGGTCAGGAGGAGATTAGCCTGACACCTTCTATGCACCTCAAGAATGTGCTGCATGCACCTGATTTCTCTATGAATTTATTGTCCATTAGCCAACTTACAAAAGATTTACATTGTCAAGCAATTTTTGATCCATCTTCTCTCATTTTTCAGGACATCCTTACGGGCAACGTGATTGGGCGTGTCTATGAGCAAGGTGGTCTATATCGTCTCAGTCGGACCCCTTATGCCGAAGCCTCCTCTCTACCTGTTGGATCTATCTCCCCACTACTGTGGCACTTGCACTTTGGACATCTACCGCTTCAGAAACTGTGTCGTGTGTTGCCCCAGGTTTCACCTCAAACGTCCATCCAATGTGAGGCTTGTCAGTTGGGAAAGCACCATCGGTCTACCTTTCCCAGTCGTTAGTGTCGGAGTAGTACCTCCAAGTTTGAGTTGTTTCATGTCGTTATCTGGGGTCCTAGTCATGTTCCTGATCATCAGAGATACAGGTTTTATATGGTTATCATGGATGATTTCTCTCGTGTGTCTTGGGTCTTTTTGTTAAAGAATAAATCTGAAGCGAGGAATATTATCATAAATTTCATCAACGAAGTTCGTAATGTTTTTTCTGCATCTGTAAAGATTGTGAGAAGTGATAATGCCTTGGAATTTTGTACTCATACTCTCTCCAATTATTTTTCAACTCAATGGATTATCCACCAAACATTCTGTGCCTATACTTCCCAACAAAATGGGTTGCAGAAAGGAAACATCGTCATTTACTTAATGTTACCAGGTCGCTTCTCATATAGAGGCATGTCCCTCATTCTTTCTGTGGCGATGCTGTTCTAACGACATGTTATCTCACTAATCGTATGCCGTCGTCTGTCTTAGGTGAGAAGATTCCTTTCTTCCTTGTTTTTCCAGACGAAGAATTTTTCTCCCTCACTCCTCGTGTGTTTGGCTCGGTTGCCTTTGTCCACCAGTGGTCTCCAGGGATTGACAAGCTCTCTCCTAGGGCTGTCAAGTGTGATTTCGTTGGGTACTCCAGAAGACAAAGGGGTACAGGTGTTATGATCCATTGCGTAGGAGATATCTCGTTAGTGCTGATGTTACCTTCTTCAAGTCTGTTATGTACTTCTCTTATACATGAGATCAGTTGGTATCCTCTGGCACTACTGAAGCTATATACTTGCCATCACCATCACCACCTCCACCATCACCAACACCACCATCACCACCTCCTGTTACCGTTCATGTTTCCCCATTGCCATTCCACTATACCCGTAGGCCTGCTTCTGCTCATGGTCACCGCTCATCATCTATCTCACCTGAGGTATGTTCCGATCCCAGTATGAAATTATGATGACGACACTGATGAGATGGATAGGAGAAGATACAGAGAAATGGTGGGCAAGATTCTCTATGTTACTATTACCAGACCTGATATCTCCTTTGCTATGAGTCGGATGAGCCAGTTCATAGAGCAACCACGTCAGGTACATATGGATGCTATACATATGATACTCAGTACCTTCATCTCCAAGTGCAGGTCAATTGTTTAAGAAAGACAAGGAGATTACTATCTCAGCATGTGCAGATGCAGATTACACAGGATGTCCTAAGGATAGGAAGTCCACCACTCGATTTGCTGTGTATGTCGGAGACTCTCTGGTCTCATGGAGAAGTAAGAAGCAAACGGTTGTAGTAAGCTCCAGTGCTGAGTCTGAATATAAGGCTATGGCCCAACTGTACTGATGTGGGTGAAGGTTGTGCTTACAGATCTATATATAAAAGCCCCTCTTCCTATGGCTCTGGAATGTGACAATCAAGCTGCTCTATTCATTGCAAATAATCCAGCATTTCATGAACGAACCAAGCACATTGAGGTTGATTGTCACTTCATACGAGATATGATTTAGAAGGGGTTTATTTCTACATCCTATGTTAGCTCAGGGGACCAAACTGCAGACATCTTTACCAAGGCGTTACTTCAAGGGCCGTTCCATAAGTGTTCGTCCAAGCTGAGCATGATTGACATCTATGCTCCACCTTGAGAGGGAATGTAGAGATATACGTTATTCTCTTTTTGTACCTTTTCGTATTTTCTTTTTCCCGTTGGACTCTTTATGTATTTTACCCATAGGCTACTCTCCTATATAAGAGAGCCTAGGTTGTATGGAATAAACAATTCTCTTATTTTTCCCAACAGTCCACATTATTGTGGTGGGCCAGAGTACTCCGAGAGGAGACTCGTTTCCAGTTGCAGTGACTCTGACAGACGCAGTTCAGAGCACATGCTCTCTAACGAGGAGATTCAGTAGACTCACACTCCAGCCCGTTCGTTCTCCTCACCAGCACGGCATGAGAAGCAACGTCCTCGACAACAACAGTTGTGCGTGTTGGGTTGATATTATCCGTAGTGTCTTGTAGCGTGGGTTGAGTTTCCATCTGTTTGTCCAAGCTGGGCATTGCATGCTCCAGCTTGAGGGGGAATGTTAGAGTATTTGGTTGTGCGCAATATGTATGGAAGATGGATAAATGGATCTCTCCAGGATCCATTTACCCCATCCAAGAGTTTAGTCCCACATCTACCAGTGGTGGGACTTGAAGGCTTTTTGGAGGCTATATAAGGAGCCCCAAACCTCCTGTATCAGTTGAGAAAATGCAATGCATAACCTGGCCTTTGAGGCCTCTCCCGTGTTTTCATCCCGCTGCTTAGGGAGTAGGGTTCCACATTAAATCTTTGTTCTTCCATGTTTATTTATCTTTATTTCCAATTCCGCCTCCACTTCTTATTTTCTAACAATATTTGCGGATTCGTATTTTTAGGGTATAATGGTAAGAATTTATTGACATAATTAGACATGTTTAATGGTAAATATGAACACGAAAGAGGTCAAATTTAAGCATTCATCTTGTATAATTATATCCTAAACGACTAGACCTTTATGAACATATAAAATTGCCAAAATAACAAATAATTTATGTAAAAAATACTTTGAAAAAAAATGCCTCGAGGACCGCCTCCGCCTCGACTGCCTCGAGCAGCTGAGTGGTCGTCTCTCAGAACCATGTTGAGGCGGTCGTTCTGAGGCGATTTCAAGGCACCTCACCTCGAGGCACACGCCTCGTACACCTTGAGGCGTATTTTTTTAAACCATGTGCATGAGTAACATAAACAAGATGAAACTCATGGTAAATAATGTTCCAAAAGAGTTTTGAGTAAAAAAATAAATCAGATGGAACTTTTCATATTTTTTTGATACATCTTTTACACAATACAACAAAATTTCCAAGTAGATAGTCTTTTCTTCAAATCAATTTCATTAAAATCAAGGATGTGAGCTTCTTGGAAGAGAGAAATCTATTGTAAGGTGATGCCTGCAAGATGACTAAGGGTGCGTTTGGTTCGTGGGTTATCCAGGGGTGGATAACCCGGTTTTGTGTTTGTGTGTTTGGTTGGTGGGTTAAGGGTTGGGAGGGTTTGTGTGATGTGATTGTATTGGAATTTGGAAAAGTTGGTAGTTATTATGGTATGATTGTATTGAAATTTGAAAAAGTAGGTGATTGTTGTGATGTGATTGTATTGAAGTTTGGAATAGTGAGTAGAAGTTGAGTATTTTATGATTTTTAGATGATATGATGGTATAATATATATTTTTTTAGTTGGAAAGAGAGTGGGCCCCACTAGTGGGTTGGGAATATGGGTTTTGGGGGTAACCCACCCAAAGTGAGGAGTAACCCCCAACCAAATGCACCCTAAAGGAATCTAACATCCTTGTTACTTGCATGCTATTATTTATTATTTATATTTATAACTGTGGGTATGGAAACCGTGGTTTTAAAGAAGGATATACCACCATGGTATGCCTATTTGTGGACATGCACGTCTTGGACTAATATCCAACAAACGAAGTCAGTCAAAGTTGGAAGTTAAATGTCAACATTTCACGCCTCAAGTAGCACTCCTCTTTAGCCCACTAGTGCATTATAAAGGAAACAGACATGAGAAACGTTCTTCTCATAAAAAGGATGGGTAATAGAAGAAAATAATATGAAGGTATTAACCTCATATATATTGAATCAGACCGAAAGTTTAAATGAAGTTTTAAGCAATGTTTCATCCCTGAAGGTTTTCTAAACACCAATGCAAACAAAGATGCATAACTTCGAATTTTATCAGCTCAGAATGCAGATAAAATGAAGAGATGAGAACCCTTCTCCAACAATACTAGTTAACCCACTTAATAGTCTCTGATGGTAGTGCAGCGTGCGTACCATCCAAAGATCAGGCTTCAAATCCTGGGGTGGGAACATGTGCTCCCCCCCCAGACACACACACCATGTTCCAAAAAAAGGGTCAGAAGGAAATATAATCATAAAAAATCTTGTTGCACTGGCCCGTGCAAAGGTTAAAAGAACATCTACTATAAGCATTCTCCCAGAATAAATACACAACCTGCAAAAGTCTTGAATAAACCCTGGGAAAAAACACTCTATGCAATATGAAACATAAGCCTATATAGTGCAGAAGTTAAGGAATTTAGTTACACATATTTCCATGGTTTCTTGCGACTTTTGTGAGTATTGGTTCACCTTTTGTTGCTTGACATTTACATACCATCCAGTCAAGGAATTATATTGACAACAACAATCAATCATTTTTCCATTTTAATATGCTGAAGTTGATGGATTTAGTTACACATATTTCCACTGTTGCTTGCAACTTAGCAACTTCAACGAAAATTGGTTCAACTTATGTTGCTTGACATCTATACACCATTCAGCCAAGGAATAGTAATGACAACAATCAAGCTATTTCCATGTTCAGTGGGATTAGCTACTTCTAGTTGTTTTTTCCAAGCATATCTAATTTGGATTATACACGAGCTTAAATAAGAAAATTTTACATAAACTCCATTTGAGGCCATTTTTCGCATGTATCAATCGATGCGAACAATTTCTAATTTGAGTACATTCCACACACTTAAAATTGCAGCGGAAGTAAAATTTGGCAGGCATTGCTCAACCACAAATTTGCTATTCAATTCCCATGATGTTAGCATCTGAACTCCGCATGCTTCTAGATTGCAGATAGAACTTCCAGTCCGCCTATGACAATATGAGCAAGTTATTTAACTGCTGTGAATTTCCACTCCATTTATGACAACATGAGCAAGTTATTTAACTATTCTGACAATATTCACAGCTTTCCTCCCAGATTATCTCATGCACAGGTACAACTTGTTTCAGAAGAAAAAGGCAATTCATAATTTCCTGGCTATTAAAACCCACACACTCAAAATGGAAATTATCTAGTTTTGATACAAGAAAATTGGAAAACTAAATGACAGCTTTAATTTTAAAGGTGTGCCATGGATACTTTCATCACTTGTTCAAAAATATAAGAAAAACTTCTTCTAACAATTCTCCTATTGCACATGTTACTGATTTCCAAAACAGTAAACCATCGTATCTCTGTTAAAGCTTATTGTATGTTTGATCTTATTGTGCAAAACTTGTATTGATTGCAAACATTTTATTTTTGGCAATAGAGAATCCAATGTAAAATGACAGCTCCAGACACTGCAGCAGTTAAAAAGTTATAAAGCCAAACAAGGAGTTCCAGTTAAAATCATTGGTGATATAATTAGAGTTGTTAGGCATGACATTACACGATAACATGACATTACTATTATATTCCTTACTAGAAGCATCTAAACCTATTTAGCACATAAAGGATGCCAACTGCATATACTTATAAAAGCTCCATCGGAGTACAGGGTACCAAATGCACATATTTGAAATCCTACAGAACCAACTCAAATCCTCAGAAGAATGCCCTACTCCCATAGTAGACTCTTGTGCCAGTTTCCTTTGATGTCGGTGTTTTCTCTTCCGAACCGGAGTTGCCATTTTGAAGGTCAGTGCTGCTGTGCTCGATATCCATAGGAAGCTTCATTTTAGCAAGTGAGTCAGTGAATTGCTGCATGCTTTTCATATACATGTCGACTATATCCTGCTGCACGATGTTTTGCACTGGCTCTAGATTTATCTGAATAAGTGGAGGTGCAAATCCAACAGAGGTCTGGCTAACAGAAGACTGAACCTCACCTTCTGCAGTTTCCAAGCTTTTCTCCTTTGTGGTCTGAGATTCAGCTGTACCCGACGGGTTTGTTGAAAAATAAGACACTACAGGATTAGCAGCAGGAGAACAAGTAACTGAGACACTGCTCGTAGGACTCTCCGCCTTCAAAGCACTTGCGGCATCTACACTTCCAGCGGAGAAGCTGTCCACGATCCGAATCCCAGCATCAGATTCCAGGCAACAATCGCTTTCAGCGGTAACCAGGTTTCCAGAGCATGGAGATTCCAGATTGTCACATGGAATCCCAAATATCTCTGAAACCATTAGTTGGTTCTCTTTCACGACACTTATGTCAGGGAACTCGACTTTATCAACTTCACGCAGAATAGGACTGTCATTCTTGGAGTCATGTAGATTTCCATCTGCAGTAGATGAAGCTACTGGAGAAGATATAACAAGGACTTCAGGCAAAGGCCCAACATAAGACAGCGAGAGCTGCACGAATCCGGCTGGGGAATGGAAGAGATCGGTGGATGACAATGAGAACTCACGGGTGAAGCTCCCATTTTCAGCAATAATCTCAGAAAGAGGTACCAATGCGAACCCCAAAAGCTGGTCCTCGAGATAATTCTTAACACGACTCAGCATCCATACCTCACATTTAAGTGAGCAATCCATTGTGCATACACTCAACTGGAGGTTCTCATCGAAAAGCGGATTTCTCCCTCCACCATTAATTATTTTCGTTGAGAAACTCACCTCTGGATCACTGGTGAGGCAAATCTTTGCATAGACATCTTGCTTATGATAAATACAGATATTCTGGATCTCACGAGCGTGATGAATGTAAACATTAAGTGTTCCAAGCGAGCAATCTTCTGAGACAAGCATTGGCTCAGGCTGTTGAATGGAGTTTTCGCTTAAGTGACCATTTGGATTGAAGTCATTGCTTGGAGGATTCAGCTTCACCATGTCAGCCATGACAATGGTCGAATTGCCGGATGATGTGATCCGAGTTAACAAAGCACCAGATTAACTGCCAGATCAAAAATAATGGATGGAGTTGGTATTCAATTAAAAAAACAGTTTTTTTCTCCTAAATCAGTTCTGGTATCTAAATCATAAAGCATTAAAATGCGCCAAAAGATAAACTACCAACATCAACAACAAGGTTTATCACAAAATCTCAACAAGTTTTCCAGGCAAAGACTTGTGTATACCATTATTTTAGCTATTGGGAACATATATTGAATCAGAACACACAAAACGCATTTAACTCAAAGGATATCAGAGAAGAGAGTACAGCTTTGCTGTTCAATACCCATCAAAATCTGTAGAGAATAGTTTTTGCAATGATGCGAATCCTTACCGAATTGTGAGATTCTCACGTAACCCTGATCGAATCAATTGCTCCCAACCCCAGATCCGAAGAAGAAGAAGAAGAAAAAGAAGCATCAAAATGGGAGGATAAGTGGTGCGATTCCGTCGTCCTCGCGCCTGACAGTGAAGAACTCGCCCTAGCAGTGAAATCAGGGGTGGGCAAGAGCTTGAGGAGGCAACGAAGAGAAGGTGGGAGGAACCGTCCAAGTCCGAGTGTGGGGGCAGTGGGAGGCTGGTGGATATTTTTCCCAAACCGGGTACCCGAGATCACGTGGTCGAGTGGGGTTTTCTACCGAGTCAGCATTAGTGAGTGGGTTGGCTGCTCGTGGGTTCTCGATAACCACGTTTATATCGACTATATGGGAATTTAGGGTCGAAATAGTCGAGTTGGATCGGATATCTATTAGTTCCGATTATTTTAGATATTAGTCCATTTAAAGATGAATTTTTCAACTGCCACTTGTTGGCTATTATGACCAAGGATGTTGGAGTTGATGGGAGAGATCATGTTAGGAATAAGGATATTCTTCTCTTTTTACTGATATGATTTCTTGATTTGGTTAGATCCCCAATAATACAAATATGTTATAGGATTTCCTTCTAACTTGTTTAGAGAGATATCCTTTGGGCCCGTTCGGTTCGGAAATAAGCAGCAATAAGGATGGAGAATAAAGAGAATAAGGGTCTATTCTTTGTTCGGCTGGAGGATATGAATAAAGAGAATAAGGTGAAATAAAGGTAGGTAAGGTGGGATAAAGATAGGAATAAGAGTGAAATAAGATAGAATAATAGGGAATAGTCGTACCACTGGGAACCGTGTTGGGAGGAGAATTGGCCCCTTATTCTAGGGCTTATTCTTCTACCAAACAGGGCCTTTGGAATTGGATCGCACGTTGTGTGACACATGCCTTATGCAAGGCATACCAGTCACCTTCATAAATTCTTGTCTATCTATATCTCCATCCTCATGTGTTCATAAATTCTTGTCTATCTATATCTCCATATTCTACTTTAAGCCTTCGAAATGCCAACAGTTGTCCTCGCAAAATTTACAGAAATAAGCCTAAGTTCGGTAGAGGGATATGGGATAAGGAAGGATACAGGATAAATGGGTGTTGTCCTTCATTTCTATTTGTTTGCAGGAATGAGATTTCTGAGGGATAATGGTAATTATGTGATATTCTATGTTCGATTGACAAAGAAAGGACAAATGGTATTTGTTAAGTTTTATTGTACTCTGGGAGCTTACATAACACATACAGTAGAAATTTTAGATATGCCACAGCTGCTTCGACATTGAAATGTGTATTGAAGTCAAATGTGAGTATAATATAATGTTCTTTCTCTAGACTTAGTATATATAATACAGAATTTTTTTGAAAGGATGCATTGATTGGGGATTATTGTAGATCTCCTCCATCAAACGGAATGATGTGAAGCAACAATCTGTCGGCTCTGTATATCTGTCACCAACCTACAGTGTATTACAAAGAAACCATTAGACCAGAGAGAAACAACAGACAATTTATTATAGGGTTTTTTATCACTTGTGTCCCTCCGAAATATTGCAATTTCAGTTATGCTCCTATCTTTTTGGTACTATCAGTTGTGCCCCTCACTTCTTGCTAATCTATCATTTGTGCCCTCGGGTTAGTGACCGTCCATCCACAGTGCAAACGGACGTTAACTTTGAGGACATAAGTGAAATGAATTTTAAAAAAAGGGTTCAATGGTCATTTTACACCCTCTTCCTCATCCTCTTCTTCTTCCTCCTCTTCCCCCACCCTCTTCCTCCTCCTCCTCCTCCTCCCTCTCCGCCCGGAACTCCTCCCCCGCCCCCGCCGCCCCCCGCGCCCAGGTCGCCCCCTTGTCGCTTGGGCCGAAGCTGACGCCTGGAACCGTTATGATGGGGAGCTCGGGGCAGGGGGCGAGGGGAGGTCGGGACGGAGGGAGGCTGAGGCGGAGCTCGGGGCAGGGGGCCGAGGGAGGTCGGGGCGGAGGGAGGGCGGAGCTCGGGGCGAGGGAGGGGGGTCCGGGCGGAGGGAGGCTGGGGCGGAGGTCGGAGCGGGGGCGGGGGAGCGGGCGGAGGGAGGCTCGGGCGGAGGGAGGCTGGGGTGGAGCTCGGAGCGGGGGCGTAGGAGGTCAGGGCAGAGGGAGGCTGGGGCGGAGCTCGGGGCGGGGGCGGGGGGAGGTCGGGGCGGAGAGGGAGGAGGAGGAGGTTGGAGGAGGAAGAAGAGGATGTGGGAAGAGGAGGAAGAAGAGGAGTCTGGACAATAATACCCCTCTTAATTGCACCAAGCTTTGAAAAAATCATGGTTAAGTCAACTCATTGACGGTCAATCTGACGGAATGACAAAAGTGATAACGGAGAAAAAAGTGAGGGGCACAACTAATATTACAAAAAAGATAGGGGCATAACTGAAATTGCGATATCTCGAAGGGACAAAAGTGATAAAAACCCTTTATTATAATAAACGATAAAGGAAGACAACAACCATACACAATCCATAAATATGGGTTGTTTCGTGTGAGACATTGACCTTGGTTATCTCATAACCAAGCACATGTCTATATCGGAAACACCATCTTGGTATATATCCCTTTAGAAGTTTCCACCATTTGAAGATTCAATTTCACGGATAGCCTATTCGAAACGTTTCATTTAAATCGACAACAATGGCAATCCCAGCCGATATGTGTAATCTTTCATGCCTCATGCTTGCCACTGAGTGTAACGTGATCAATCAATTGAATTTATCCATCTCAAATGTCCGCATCGGTCTGGTCATCGTAACTATAAATTAAAGAGAAGGAGTCATAACCCGATAACTAGTAACTCATCAATTCCATGCTACACATATAGTAATAATGATACATTGTGTTTGAACTAATGTTGAAGCCTAGCAAAACCACCTATTCCACACAACCTATAAAAACAATATTGGTACAATTATGGATAAACTAAACTACAATACAATATATTTATCACGTCAATTGTATTTGTGAGTGGATGTTGATTGGCTCATCAAGTGCAGGATAAGTCGCTCCTTCTCTCTGGATGTTCTTTTTCATCTAAACATAACTACTAGAAAAGTAATTATTTGTGTTGCATCATTAATGGCAGTCACTAATGATCGATGCCAAAGATAACTTTAATTTCTTATGTTAATAAACAACCGATTTATGGTGCTTGTACATCCATTGCTAACAACTTACCATGTAAAAAGAGTTTTCGGCAGTCGATGTGACCACCGCAAACATGATATATTTAGGTAAAGAAGGTCAAAGAAGGTGGAATTGATAGATTTGGGGGAAACATGCAATTGGAAAATATGTGATTGGTTTGATAGTTCAATATATATGAATTTCTATCTTTGTATCAATCTATCTATGTAGGTATGTATTTGTGTAGGTATATATGTTTGTATCTACCTATCAATGTACTTGGTTATATATTTATGAGTGTATCTACGTGAGCATGTGTAACGTCCTGAGCTTAGGTCCATTTAGGCCGGAATCCAATAAGTTGTCATGTCACTCTGATAGTGGAAAGGGCTACTCAAAGGGATCTAAGCCGGGAGCTTGCAACCGTGACTGTCACTGGGAATAAGTGATTGGTCATCTCGCAATGAGGACGTTGTGAATATAAGGGTGAGAGGTTGTAACACCCATATCCCAAAGATAGTGCCACATCTAAAACTCACGAAGTGTGGGTGTGATTTATAAGTGTTGAGGATTATTACTTGACAACTTGAGCTTAAGTATTTTGGGTGGTTGTCAACGGATCCATTTGAGCATTAACCCAATAAGTTGTCAAGGCCGGTTTTCCTCGATAACGGACCGAAGCCCCAAGTCCGAGACTTACAGTATGTGTGCGTCTATGTACCTATGCATGTAGGTATATATGTATCTATGTATGTAGGTATGTATATATGTAAGTATTTTTTACTTCTATGAATGTAGGTATGCTTCCTTGTGGGTACAAGTATGTATCTATGTACATAGTTGTGCAGATATGTGTCTATGTCTATGTATGTCTATGTACATATATGCATAAGTATAGATATGTAGGTATCTATTGTACCCGTGTGTATCTATGTATGTATATCTATGTAGGTATGTACATATCTTTGTGTATCTACATGTATGTGTATATCTACATAGGCATGTATGTATATATATATATCTTGTATCTATGTATGTACGTATTTATGTATCAATGTATAAATACATACATATGTGCGTATGTATGTACATATGTATATATGTATGTATGTATGTATGTATGTATGAAAGTCTCTAATTACATGGGGGAATGTGCGTATACGTGCATGTGACCATATGATACCATATGTCTCACAACAAAACGTAACTTCTGTGATAATTTATCACATTAAAATTTAATTAATATGAAAAAACATGTCACATTAATTTATAGTTAGATAGTTAAACAAAGTTAAAAATTAACTACAATAGAAATCCCACAAAACTAATCACAGACCGTGCATCCTCCACACCGGATGGTGTGTGACCACGTACATTAGGGGCTCGTTTGGTTACCAGGTTATTCAGGCGTAACTTGTTTATCCCCCCCCCCAACGTTCCTGAGTTGGAATTCCATCACAAACCAATGTGATATCACAGCATATTCCTCATTCCAACCATCCTAATCATTTAAACGGCTACTGTTCACAGCATGTTACTCCAACCCAACCCAATCCAGTTACCAAACAGGCCCTAGGAGGCATGCTAAACACATTAGAAGATTTCATCACTTCCAATTGTATCATACATTTTTTATTTTCTTTCATAAAATTATTGGACCCACTTCGGGATAAGATGTCACGGTCCAATGGTCATGGATTTTGATTTGTACATGTACAAATTCATTTTTTTACAAGTACATTCTCAATAAGGGTTATCTAAGATACTATGATTGGACACAATTTTAGGATCACATAGCTCCATGTTCCCCTCATAAACCAGCCAAATCTACGTAAATGTTCGGTCAACGTATATGATTAAATATTTTTACGGATATCTTATGATTCACATTTGAAGCACATACACATGTCGATACAAGGTGTCGATATAATATTACACATATATTGGCTTCCTTAGTCCGGAGGTCTCAGACTAAGGGGGCCCACAAAGATTTAAAACATAATATAAGATGATTGTTGGTACGCGCAAAGATTTATAAGATTTAAAACATACTATAAGACGATTGTTGGTACATACAAAAATTTATTTTTGAGCATACATTTCGGTAGCATAACTTTATTCCTCTTTGTATACAAAATCAATATTAATCACCTTCTATTATTATCACTTCTGTTACAATACTAAGAGTAAATCATGATTGGTTTATGAGGAATATTGAAGGGTGCATGGTTATGCTGCCGACATTTGCTCAAATATAAACTTTTGCATGCAACAACAATCACGTTATAGTATGGTTTGAATATTTATGGATGGGTTAAAGTGATAACTTTGAAAAAAACAGCTCTCCTCTCATCTCCTAGATTTAGTTTGATAAGTTTAGGCCAACAATATATGATGTAGTCCCTAAATCACCTGGATTATTAACCCAACAAAAAAAGTAACACTGAAAATGGCTCAACTCGCAATGAGAGTGGTCATGTTGGGGGAGAGGAGGTGGATGGTGGTGGGCTATGGTTGAGGTGAGGTGAGGTGAGAAGGGGGTGGAGGAAGTAAGGAGAGGCTTAGGGGATAAGAGCCATGTGTACTAACGCAATCAGTTCTACTAGTACTTAAGCTGGGATAGACATGAGTGTATTGGTATATGTTGCAAACATCCTCCCAAGTTCATTGAGCGATTAACATATGTTCTCTGATCTTGAGTTTGATCTTGTTATGTGGGTTGTATGTGACTTTACTTTTACCCCTCGTAGATACCTCTCTTGTGAAGGAAGATTAGGTCAATAATCGTCTTACAATATGCATTTTATGTACATGTTTACCAGGATTTTACATACATTTTTTGATGTAGTGCACATCGAGACCAATAAACTCTGTGACTAACATCTTTATGCGAGAAATGTTATGGTATTTGTAATTGACAAGTATTCATTAACGAAACAAAGAACGGACTATCCTTCTTACGGGGGGTGGGTGTGTGAAAAATTTATTAGAATGGACAATTCATGATGATCAGAAGAGATTTCGGAAAGAGGCAAACAATGAGATGATTCTTTGTCCATGCATGAAGTGCTTAAACGGTCACATGCAAGGGAGGAACATTTTATTAGGACATGCCATTATAAATAGATCATAAGAATTCTATATCAACTGGTCAGTTCACGCTGAGGAATTTGTAGGGATCTCATCCTTTATGACGCAGAATCTCAGTTTGAAAGAAATGCCCAACCATATAAACTCGTGATTTCTATTGACGTCATTAAGACAAACACCTTTTCTTGTAAATTTTTGTCACTGTTAAAAAGATATTATGTTAGTTCCTGTGGACTTAGTCCATATAGTTTTATACTACATAATTATCTTATTTGATATGTAGTTGCGTGGAAGTACAAAAGATGAGTCCTTTAGAAAAGCTTGAACTTTGATGATGTAATTGATTAATATAGTACGAGATATCGAGCCTTCTATTGTGTGATGTATAGGCAATAATGGAAGAAACTATTGATGAATCCCTGATTTAGTTGCTTTGTATTTTAATTTTATCCTTAATTCCTAATAAATCGAGCGGAGCTTGGACCGGCTTGGTAATTGGTTCCCCTTTGGTCTCTGCAAGGCTATCTATCTACTTGCCTAATACTAGAAAGTCCATAAAAATGGTAAAATAATGAAAATCACTCAAGAAACAAACGTTGGTTAACTTACGGTAGACAATTGAAGACTTCTACTTTTATTAGCTTTAATTTAGTCAAAATATGTGCAGAATGATGTCGTTGCAACTGATTTTTTTGTAAAACAACTTTTTATTTATGGCCAAGAGCGTCGAACTTAGGGAGATGAACTTATTTATAGAATTATTTTGATAAAAAATTATGTGTCTAATTAATTTGAAAATCAATCCTCTAAGTATGGTGCAAAGTGCAATCGTTATATTTTTATGTTTTTTTGAGGACGAGAATGCAAAATTAGCAAAAATAAAATGTGATGTAATGTAGTAATGAGGGTGCAAGTTACCCTAATTTTTTATAAAATGAATCAAGGATAAAAATGAAATAGAGATCAAAATCCTAAAGTGCACTCAACGAAAAATTATGGTCTAATTGAATGATTACTGAAATTCATCAGTTACTCACTATATATTGTCAATTCAAAAGTATAGTTTAAGGTACTTGTTGATTTCAAAAATAAATCCATGGGCACCAATTAGAAATCAATTAATCAATTGTCAGAATGAAATAATTAGAACATTCAGACCAATGAGATCAATCAGTTCTTGTATAGGTAAGGTTCCTAGAATCAGATATCCACATGATATGATGTTTTATGAATATTTTAGATATCAAAATAAATAGATATTGAATTAAGAACCACAAATCAGGGTGTCATTTGTAATTGAATAAATCATTCAACTAATATCCAATAAACACAATTCTGAACTTTACTGGAGAGATTATGAAGACCTTCAAAATGACACTATGTTCGCAATTGCTAGTCGAGTGGTTCAAAAGCTATTAAGTCCACAATCCAAGGTCTTAATTGAATAAAAATAATTAAAAATATTCTCAATTAGGTCTAAAATGTACTTATTTGTTATTAACTAAACCCAGAGAGATTTCTTTTGAAACTACCCCATGCATGGGGACTTCTTTATAATTATGTAGTTCCTTGAGCTATAATTGCAAATTAACCAAGTCACATGCGTTGCTCATGTGACAAGGCCTTCCTATCGTGCTGTTGAAAGGATCTTTTGCTCCATTCAGATTGTGTGGTTACGCCTTAGGCCACGTTCTATATAGGGGTGTTAATCGAATCGAATACATTCGAATCCACCAGGATCTGATTCAATTCATTATAAAAGTTTCGAATCTGAACTCGAATAGAATTTCGAACGAATTTACTAGATTAACTTCGGATTCATTTCATTTTGAGTTTGAATATTCAAATTCGATTCATTTATTTCGAATTTGAAATGTCAATTGATGTTTTAAAGCTTATATAAATAATATGCTATGAAGAATAATATAATATAATATTTTTTTTATGATTCTAATTTGAAAGCATATTATTAAATAAAGTTGAAAAAATTATAAAATCAAGGAAAATACCAAACCAATACAATACAATGAATAAAAATATTTATTTTTTACAATTATTACGTATCCTTTACAATATAAATAGGCTTAAATAGGAATGCCCCCTAGGGGAGCTAACTTGACTTCCCCCATGCAATTTCGCCTGATTTTTTTTATTTTTTTTTTTCGAAAATTTCTTCCGTGGAATTTCATCACCATATTCTATATTATGTCATTAAAATTTCGTGCGAAACAGAGACTCCTACGGCCTCCATCTAGACAAGTCATTTTTTAACGGTAACAGGATTGCTAAAATCGACCCCGTCTGGATGGATGCCGTAGGAGTCTCTGTTTTGCACGAAATTTTAATGACATAATATAAGGATATATTTATGAAAATCCACGAAATAATTTTTCAAAAAAATAAAAATATGGGAAATATGGGGCGGGGGGAGCCAAGTTAGCTCCCCCCATGGCGGCAGTCCCATTTTACCCATATAAATATACTCTTTTTTCTATGAGAAAGGAATGTATACATACAATATAATTATATGAGTCTATCAAAGAGATAGAATATCATTGACGAAAAAGCTGAACACATTATAATTACCATTGCATGTTAAAGCAAGACAAGATCAAACTTATATAAAAAGTTGATACAAAATTAATATTATTATTTGAAATAATGAGAATCGTAAAAAATAACGTAGACAAAACCTTTTTATTAAGCATAGGATCTTCAATATCAAAAAACTAAGCCATGAAAATAAAGTATACGAATTTTTGATGTACAAAGGAACAACTTACAATATGGTGAGAAGAACTTGTATATTATTCATGTGACGATAAATTTTATCTTGAGAATGATAATCATCATAGATAACCATGCAAGAAAAATCAAAACAACAAAAAAAGCAAATGAGATATATCAAGATAAACTTCGAATCATGATAAATGTTAATGAGGAACTCGAAGTAGCAAAACCATCATTTTCACATGCTAGGAGAAAGACTGCATAATCTATCATGGGTTTTATGATCTTTGGCAGATAATGAAAGGGGAAATGGAGAAGGCAGTGTAAGGAATGTGGGAACGTAAAAATAAATATGCGGGTGAGCCGGTAAGGATTTAGAATAACAATATTAAACATTTGATCTTTACTATTAGATTTTATAGCTAATATTTTTTACTCTTTTTATATTCAGTATTTAATCTTTAACTAATAGGATTATACATACATATATGCTTATTAAATTGGGTATGAATTAGAGTACTTTGTATCCACTTAATGTCTCAAAATTTCTGAATAGCATGCTAAGATTGATTATTGTACTTATACAAAGTAATTCATACCTAAGCTACTGTCATTAGGCTAAAATAAGAAGTAAAGAAATAAATTTAGATGCTTTGTATAATTAATGCATGAAGGAGCCACATCTCTAACTCGTACATATTTTGCAGTCAAACCACTTGAGCTTGGTTATAAATAGGGGTGCTCAAAATATCCGAGTTAAACGAGTACCCGACCCGACCCGACTATCTCAACCCTAAATTCACGGGTACCCAAAAATTATATTCGGGTTGGGTACCCGTTAGCAACTAACCCACTCAAACCCGATGGAAAAGCCCATGATGATCCCGGATACCCAGTTGGCAACCCATCCAACAAGTTCGATGCAGCCCCAGCCCCCTGCACTCATCTTTTGAGTTTTTGAAGATTAGGGTTTTCACGATTTCTTGCATATCCTCCGTTGCGATTCTGAAGCTCCTACTGACGTTTCCGCATCTCCTCCGCCACTCCCGATTTCGCGGCTAGGGTTGCACATCCAGATCAAGTTCGTCAGGCGTGACGACGAGGAGCCGTGGTACGCATCCTTTGGTCTCGATGCTTTTCCTTCTACTTTGGATTTGAGGTTAGGAACCAAGCCTCTGATTTCGATGTCTTACAAAACCCCAATAATCAGATGCTTTTTCTTCCTTGATTGACTTCGGTGGTGCTCAACTTTTAGAGTTTTAGGATTATGTGAGAATCTCGCAGCGATGACTCAATATTATCCTTTAAGATGAAGTATTGTATACCATTATAATTATTTTTCAATGATCTCCCAAGAACTGTCCCTGGACATCTTCATTATATTGGAAAATACTTATTCCAGAAAATTGGATCTCAACATGCCATTTGAAACAAAACCCTTATACGGCAGCCTGCAAATATGACATGAATCTAAAAGTTCAAAGAGAAAATAAAAGTAGTTTAAGATGCAATCAACCTTATCAAAATAATGGAAGTAAATAGAAAAAGAGGTGTCATTGTCTGAATGCAACTTGCACGGACATCTAAGAGAATTACATCAGCAGGAAAGCACCATGACAATTTTCAATTCTCCCAAAAAAGATAAGAACATAATTCAATCAGAAAAAGTACCCAATATTGCCCGAGGGAATTTTGATGTCCATGACAAATACATACCCAATTCAAGCAGAAAATTTATACAAACCTTTCTTCATAGAAATTTCTCTAACCTTGGTATCTTTACAAGAAAAAATAGCTGACAGTTCTTTCGAGCTTTATGATGTCTCCCTTGTTATTTTCTCTAAGAAATCTTTTTAGACATTATTATTTCTAGAGATATTGGAGGTTACGTTTTCCAGAGATACATAGGAATTTTTTATTTTGAGAATAAAAAAGGGTTGAGTAATTGAGTATTAAAGACTCGTAGTTTAATTTGGCATTGTCTAATGATGAAACTTGGATGTGTTGGTGAGGCTACATAGAGCCTCACATCTTTTCTATTCCTTGATAAGTATAATATGAATCTTACCTAGATGGTTTCTATTTTCATGCAGTATAGAGGTCCTTTAGGATCATAATGAATTGCATAAATCTTTTTTTTTGTTCTATTCCGTTGCATATATTTTATAGTTCCGCAGGTTACGAGAGAAAGTCATTCTTGAGTTTATTAATTTCAAGGTTCACTTTTCCTTTTATTCCAGTTCTTTTTCATCTGAGGTCTTCAGAGTTCATGTTTATTTGGAGATCTTGTGGTGTTCATGCCCAACTACATTGAAAGCATCTCATGAGGTTCATGACCAAGTATTGTCTATGATTCATATGTATAGGGTCAAACTTATTAAGACTTATAGAAGTTTTTATCTACTTAATTTCCTTTACATATTTCATATACAATTTTTCAATTGGGTTTTCATATGTATTTTATAAAAAGAAGGTTTTCTTACTCTAATATTGCTTATAGTACACAACTCTCAAAATTTCCTCTGTTTTTTTATAATGTTAATGTCACAGTAAGATGGATGTAAGGGATGAATGTACTTTTTTGGATGCTCATGATCTCGTGTATACACCTTCCCAACTTGTGTGTTGCAAGTTGGATGTTGGACTTGTGTTCTATCTATTTCCGATATAATTTAACACTATGCAAACATGTGGCCTTTCTAACTTGCATTGTACATTTTTTCCAATTTTATATTAAAAGTTGATCAATCATTTTACAAAATTCTATTCTTTTTTTAGATGTCATACATGTTTGAAACAAATGATTCAACATCTGAACTTCGATCCTTAGGAAGGAGTCATGAACCTTTAGTTCCAATAGATGAGGCCCAATCGGAGAAGCCACCACATCCCACCAACTCACGAAAGAAAACTGGCGGAAGTTCATCTTCGAGAAGATCTTCGTGGGTATGGGATCATTTTATTATCAAAGATGGTGGAGATATAAATGAAAGAAGAGGAATTTGCAAATACTGTGATGAAGAGCTCAAATGTCCACCATCTTATGGAACCAATAGTTTAAATAATCATTTATTAAGATGTGGAAAATTTGATAGTGGTGCGAAACATAAGAGGCAAAAGACGTTGGTGCAAAAGTCACATTCTCCTATATCTCACAAGATCAATCAAGAAGAGAGAGGGGGTGAAGAGAAGAATGGACGGTAGCCAGTGTAGCTACCTATCCGAGGATGCAAGACCAGTGTAGTCAAGTCATCCAGCTGCATGCTCACATGATATGACTTTGGAACTCAAGCTTGCTTATTGACTTTACAACATATGTACACTCCGGCAGGCATTTTATTTTTGTACAGTCCTGTCCACTTTTTTGGAGTTTTTTTTTCAATACTATATACAACAGCATATACATAGGGAGTTTTTCCTCTTGAGCCAATAGACTATCCCTCTTTTGAAGCTTATTGCAACCCACACTCTCCTATCTTTAGAGTTCCTCATCACTGGACGGGTTGGGATGCACTTCCCACCCTAGAGGAGGACAAGTGTTTCCACTTGTGTGTGTCTCATACCGGCAAATCCAACCCCCTCACCACCCCAACTGAGTTGATCTATGTGAAAGGTGCAGGTGTCCAAGTTAGGTCATTATCAACAAGAGTCGTGCGTGTGTTCCGAAATACTCTACGTAGTCAGTCAAGAATCCATTGAACCAAGTCTCGTGATCCTCAAAGAATTAAGTCAACTAGACCTGAAGTACCTCAATTCCAGTTCCTATAAGGTTCCTGTTATTAGGTAAATTTTAAGGTCCAATCAAGCTCCAATCTTCGGACTTTACTTAGACTTGTTCAACTATCAAACTCAATCCAAAAAATGCCAATGCCATGCAAATGCTATGCAAATGCAGAAAATATTTTTGTGATGTAATTTTCAAAGATTTTGAACTTTTTATGGATTTTTGAAAAGATGATCCATATGCAAAATATTTTTTATTTTATTTTTTTGTATTTTTAAAAGAATTTTTCAAATGTTTTTTTATTTTAATTTTGCAAATGTTTTTGGACTTTTTGAAAAGAAAAGATTTTGGCTAAAAACTAGGTACACATATTTACACAAGGGTGCATCTTATATTTACAAGAAGTGGATTTTAAGGATTTACAAGGGGTAAGTGGTCAATTTTATGAATATATACAATGGATGTTGGTGTGATGTATATATTCCTCAAACTTATTTGAAAAGGTTTTTCCAAACAATTTTGAAAAATTATAGTCCAAAATAATTTTTACAAATATTTTTACAAACATGTACACACATTTGAAAATCATTTTGCAAAGGTTTTTCAAACAGTATATATAGATTTTTTCATATATTTTTGCAACCATTTTTCAAACTATTTGCAAGTTATTTTTCAAACATTTTATTTCACACAAAGAAAATAAAATTCTCAAAACAAATATTTTTTATAAAGGTTGAAAATATATAACAAAATATTTTCAAAATAGTTTTCAAAAGATTTTTCATGAAGATTTTCAAACTTTTTTTCAAATATTTTGCAAAAAATATTTTCACCTGATTTATTAATCAGTAAATACAAAAGAATTTGAGGAATAATCAACATCTTTTTATTAAGGTTTTTAATGAATTTTAAAGAACTATTAGCCATAATTATTAAAAAAATACGAAAGTACGAGTTATGGCTAAAGTATATACGTAGTATATACGACCCCCTATACTTAGCTTGAGATATGTCCTCATAGATCAGAGAGAAAAAGAGAAGACATAACTCGTACTGAGTATAGGAAAATCTAAAGAATAAAGGAATGGAGAGATAAATGAAGGAGAAGTCGACCGTTCCCCCTATACTTAGCATCAAATAATCCTAAGTATAGCATACTATACACAAAGCAGGGAGGGTCAAGGGTGGGAATGAACAGATCGTACCCAGATTGTCTCCCCCTATACTTAGGGTAAGATATCCCTAAGTATAGACAAGAAGAGGAGACAATGGAGAGGATCTAAAAATAGAGAAACTCAGTGTGCACACCCCCTATACTTAGGACAAAGTACGTCCTAAGTATAGAAGACTGTCTACAAGGGGCGACACCTTTTTGATAGATACAGAAGATAGAAAAGGAAAAGAAGAAAAGAAGAAAAGAGATCAGAAGATGGGTATGAACAACTCAGGATGCACATCGCCCTACACTTAGGATAAAGTCCATCCTAAGTGTAGCAGTGATGAAGGGGATGACATCATGTTGGTAGAATAAGAATAAAAGAAGAAAAGTCATTCAAAAATGTTTTGCTCTGCTTTGCCTTCTTCTGCCTCTTCGGAAATATCCGGCTCATCCCTATGGGTTCGTTTGGTTGCAGGGTTGGGCAGGGTTGGGTACTATTCACAGGGCTGGGTGAATAGTAAACTGTGAGGAGGGGGTACCCCTGTGAATAGTACCCAACCCAACCCAACCCTTCCCAACCCTGCAACCAAACGAACCCTATAGATTACTTGAATCGAGTCAACGATAGACATGAATGTATCATGTTCAAGGTAAGGCTTCAGAAGCTGTCCATTGACTACAAATGGATGTGCGTCAGCTGAAAAATTAGATATCAATACGCTTCCATTGTCACACACATGCTTAACCATAAAAGGCCCAGTCTATTCGCTCTTCAATTTGCCTGTAAAGATCTTTAATTTTGCATCAAACAACCACATCTTCTGACCTAGCTCGAAGGACTTGCGGCGGATATGCTTGTCATGCCATGTTTTGACCTTCTCCTTGTACATCAGGTTGTTGTCGTATGCATAATCTCGGGATTCCATAATCTGTTCAGATCCAATTTTCGGGTTTTCCTTGTTTTTTCAGAATCTAAATTGCAAATGTTGATGGCCCATAAAGATTTGTGAATTAATTCAATGGGAAGATGACATGGCTTGCCATATACCAGGAGGTAGGGAGACATTCCCAAGGGTGACTTGTACGTTGTTAGTAAGCCCAAAGAACTGAGTCAAGCAGCTGAGACCAGTTCTTACGATCCGCATACACAAGCTTCTGTAGAATTGTCTTGATCTCCCTGTTTGAACATTCAGCTAAGCCATTGGACTGCGGGTGGTAAGGTGAGCAACACGATGTTCAATGCATAATTCCTGAGTCAGCTTCTTCACCTCTCTGTTAATGAAATGACTACCCCCGTCAGATATGAGAATCTTGGGAATCCCAAACCGTGCTATGATATGATCTCTCAAGAATCGACAGACAGTCCTACTGTCGGCAGTTCGGGCGGGGATAGCCTCCACCCAGCGACTTAAATAGTCGACAGTAAGCAGAATATACTCATAACCCTGGCTGTTGGGAAATGGGCCCATGAAGTCGATACCCCATGCATCGAAGATGTCTGATATCTGAATGAATTTCAGAGGCATCGTGTCTCTCATTCCTATGGTTCCACCCATCTTCTGACAGTTAGTGCAGCATTTGACATAATCATCTGCATCTTTGAATAGTGTAGGCCACCAGAGGCCACTCTGAAGAACTTTTGTTGTTGTTCGTCTGCCTGAATGATGTCCTCCAGAATCTTGGTCATGGCATAAGGCGAGGACACTTGGTACTTCCTCCTGAGGAATACACCTTCTCCAGATACAATCCGCCTCCTCACGGAATAAGTATGGATCCTCCCACTGATAGAAATGGATTTTAGACAAGAACATGTCTATTTTCAACTTCGGCCAATCCTGTGGGATTTTCTTGGTTACGAGATAATTCACGATGTTTGCATATCATGGAAGCGAGGTGACTGACAGAATTGCCTCGTCTAGAAAGGTCTCTGTGATTGGTTGTCGGCTCAGCTCAGGAGATTCCGGCTCAGGAAGCCTCGATAGATGATCGGCCACCACATTCTTTACCCCAGGTTTATCTCTAATTTCCAAGTCAAATTCCTGGAGGAGAAGGATCCACCGAATAAGACGTGGTTTGGCATACTTCTTTTGCTGTAGATACCGGATGGCCGAATGGTCAGTATAGATGACCACTTTGGATTCGAGAAGATAGGATCTAAACTTCTCCAAGGCAAAGACTACCGCTAGCAGCTCCTTTTCGGTCACAATGTAATTCCACTGGACTTCATCGAGCGTTTGACTAGCGTAGTGAATTGCAAATGGTACATTATCTTTCCTCTGTCCAAGTACAGCACCAATGGCATAATCTGACGCATCGGTCATTATCTCAAAAGGCTGAGTCCATATTGGTGGCTATAGGACAGGGGCCTGTGTGATAAGTTCTTTTAGCTGATTGAAAGTAAGGAGCACATGGTCGCCTACAATGAATTCATTCTCCTTGCCAAGCAACTCAGTCAATGGTCTGGCCAGTTTGCGGAAATCTTTGATAAATCATCGGTAAAAACCGACATGGCCCAAATATGACCTGACTTATTTGATTGTTGTCGGTGGCTCAAATTTAGAAATTACGTCCACCTTGGCGGGGTCAACCTCAATGCCACGTCTAGAAACAACGTGACCCATCACGATTCCTTCGGTCATCGTGAAGTTGCTCTTCTCCCACGAGAGCAGAAGATTTACTTCGCATCACTGATGAATACCCATTCATCACTCTTTATTATTTTATTTTAGCTAGAAAACCTTTGCCAAACACATGTATATACTTGTAAATACAAATAATTGTCAAATAGCACGCATTGTGTAAAATTGAATAATTAGCATGTTTTTTTGCATAAATAAAAGAATAAAGAAACAAAAGAAAAAGAGGGAGATATTTCGAATAAATATTGAGCGACCTAATCCCAAGGGAGGGCTCAGCATGGGCCTGACCGCATAAAAACCCAAGTAGAGAGAGATAAGGAAGCTCATTGATGTACATATACCTGTAAATAAATAAAATATATTTTCCTCTAAAATAAAAATAAAAATGGGTTGTATTTATATGTAAATATTTGTAAATATAAAATTAAAATAAAAATGCGAAAACTAAAAACAAATTAAAAATCCCTTCACCCTTGTTGATACACCATGTACATAAAACCCTTCATCTAATTATTTATCCCTATAAATAAGTAAATTAAAATCCCATAAAAATTGTACATATTCTACATTTCATAATGTAAATAAATAAAATAAAAATCATAAAAAAATAAAATAAAAAGAAATAAAAATAAAATCAATCCCAATATTGTATATATACCATATATGTATATAAATAAACCTATTTATTTAGCCCTTGTAATTAAATAATAAAAATAAAATAAAAATATCTTTTTATTCCAAATTTTATTCTATAAATAAATAAAATATAAAATTGGAAAAAATGTAAAAAATACGTAATTAAAAATCAAAAATAAAAAATATTATATTGTATATATACCTATATATTATACTATATTGTACATACCTTATTTTTATTTCAAAAAAAGAAATAAAAATCACAAAAAAATAGTTTATAAATAAATAAACATTTGTCGTATTTTAACTTTTTCCAAAATCAGCCATTTATTATTTTAAATTGAATTTCCAAATCTTTTTTGACGTGGCCGACTCTCATTGGTCCACGGGGGATGTTGACCCCCCGGTCAACTCCCCCCCTGGACCACTGACTTCCGGATCTGAGTTTTTGACCCGACTTCTCGATATTTTCCACGCTCGATTCGACCACTAAAACCCTAAACCCCGGGTCCTATTCCTTCCTTGCAGATCCGACACCTTCGCCCGGGTGGGTTATCGGGGTCCGAGCTCCGATAAGCTCGCCCGATCGTCTTCAAGCCGGACCCCTAGACATATTTAGCATCTTCTCCGCCGTGCATTTCCTTCATCTCTGGTCCTCCCCCTCGATGCCAAGGAACTCCTCCACCTCGCCTGAGTGACAGCGGTGCGATTTGGAGTGGAAGTGAGGCTCGGGCAGCCGGGAAACCTTGGATCCGGTGGCTTCGCCGCTGTGCGCTGCCGCGAGCACGCCCAGCCTCGGGACTCGACGCTCCCTTGCAGGCAATGACCCCCGGAGCTCCCCGAGCTCCAGCACAGTCGGATTCCTCCACCAGGTAGGTAGTTTAGCTTGTAGTTTAGTCTAATTTAGGATTTGCCCCAAATCGCTCCGTCGCCTTCGTCGACCAAATTCACCACTCGCCCCGGAGCAGGGACTTTGGTCCTCCTCCTCCGCCTCTCATCAGAGGACCTCCACACCGCTGCATCTTTCATCCTCCACGTGCGCTAACGGGTCGAGGCAGTTTGCCCTCGACCCCTCTTTCTTCCTGTGCAGGTCAGATCGTCAGGAGGGCCTCATCTGGAGGTCAACAGCTCAGGCACAGGAGTCATCCTCCACCAACGTCGCCAAAGCTCCTCGGAGCTCCCTAGCACCATCGGAGGGGCTGAGTAGCTGCGGAACATCGAGCCGATCCTTCTCCACATCTTAGCAGCAACATCGGAGCTCCCAGCGCGCACACGAGTCCGGCGAAACTTGCCGGTGACGAGTTCTTGGAGCATCCTCTGTGTCCGTCCGATCGCACCCCTTCGCTCCAGATTCACTCCGAGTCGTCCCTTTGAGGAGCAGTTGTTACCGTTAGATGCGATCTGGACCGTCTGAGTCAGCCAGGGTCCAGCCACCGCTAGCGACCGTCAGATCCACCACGTGGCTAAACCCGGAGCGTCTATCAGCCGAAGAGAAGCCCCTCGTCCACAACCGTCTGATCTTCCACGTGGCCTCCTCTTGGCCCATCTGCTAATAAAGGGTAAATTACCCTGTAGGCCCTTCTCTCTTCTACATTTAATTTTTAGTCCTGTAAATATTTTGTGTAGTTCTTTTTATTTTGGTTATTTTGCATCGAGGACCTTAATGTTTTGGATATTTGCTATCTAGTCCCTATGTGTACTGTGCACGTGCATAGACACGTGATCTATTAGACATTTTGCATTTTAAACCCTGCATTTCGGGCGTGTTAATGTTTATATCTTTTAAAATAGGAATGACATTTTAGTCCTTCCAGGCCTGGGTCACATGTGTCGCGCGTGAGATCTTGGACTTTTTGCACTTGGACCCCCTAGACTTCTGTTCTTATTATTTTTAGGCCCCTGGAAGATATTTTTATTATAATCAGGTCCCTGTGACTGTGGGCTCTTGGTTGTTTTAAATAAAATATCAAATTTCATCCAAATCAAGTGAAAATTTGACATGTGGCTCCTGCCACTGTGTAGAATTTTCACTAATTTTTGGGAAATTTCTGGAGCCCTTTTATTATTTTTAAAAATTCAAAAACACCCCTTTTTCTGTCTGTCTAGATTTAAAATTCACAAAAAATTAAAACATTTTTAAAAATTACAAAAAATTAGGTTTTGTCTATTTTTGTGTGCTTGATTTTCTGACCAATTTTGGTAATTTTGGGATTCCTAAAAACTATAAAAATTGAAAAACTTTGAAAATCTCATGAAAATTCTAATAATTAATAGAAAATCCCAAAAATAATAAACTCAGTCTCTGATTTTTCCTTGTTGTTTATATTTTTCAAGAAAATTACCTTCAGGTCATGTCAGGGTCATTTTGCATTTTATTTTGGCCCTTGAAACCTGATTGGACATTGTTCTTCTGTTTTTTCCTTGTTTTATTTTTGGAAAATTCTATAAAAATCAGAAAATTACCAAAAATTCACCAAAAATAGTAAAAAATTCATAAAAATCTAAAAATATTTTTGTTTGAATTTTTGGACCTTTTTAGAGTAATTAAATAATTGCTTGAGTTCGCTTGTTTCATTGCTTTCTTATTTTCTTTATTATTTTAAAAATAAAAAAATTATAAAAATATTAAAAATCCAACAAAATAATTTGTTTTTATTTTTATTTGTTTTTGACTACTTTGTAGGCCGCAAGGCCATCACGTGCTTCCTGAGTTCGACCCTGGGTGTTATACCAGGTTAATCCAATAGCGAGACTGCTAGTTTGATTTTGATTGATTTTTATCTTTATTTGGTGGTCTTAATAATTTTTCTTGTTGAGCTCTGAGTCCCGTGCGACTGAGGTCGCAACGACCTTAGTTATTCCTTTACCTCAGTAGTACGGATCCGCTCATCAGAATGGCGCCGTTGCCGGGGAGCACGACTTAGTAGTCTGTTTTGTTTCTTTTTATTTTGTTTTCTTTTTCACGGCTTTCCGCGGCTCTTTCTGAGTCCGCAGCTTTTCGCGGCTTTTTATTTTTCTTTTATTTTCATTTTATTTTATTTCTTTTCTTTTATCTTTTGTTTTTGCTTGTTTTGCTTGTCTATTTTATTTCCATTTCTGCATATACATACTCTGTTTTCTTTTCTTAGCTTTAGTTGTTTTATTGAGGCTTGACACACTTTGTTGTTTTCTTGCGAGGGCCCGAGGGACCGAGGCGGCAACTTTCGAGGAGCCGGCGCAACCGCGGCTTTCGGAGGCGGCTCCCTTCTGCATGGAGCCGCAGGAGAGAGCGAGGAGGCAGCCGAGTGCGGCTTTTAGTTTAGTTTAGTTAGATTTTATTTTCAGAACTATTTGAAGTGTTGTAATAATACAGGGACAGCAGGACTCTTGGACTTTTGAGACTCTAGGTTTTGTTTCGCCGAGCACCGATGTGCTCGGGGGACCCCTCGGTTTTTCACGGTTTTTATTCGTGGCTTTTGTTTTTCTTTTTTGCTTATTCGGTTTCTCGCAGATTTTCGAGCCCCTAGCCTTAGGATTTTCTGCTTGATTGTGACGTAATAATTAGGATCCAAGCACCCTAATATATCTGCCTGTACCTATAGTTTGGTAATTGGACCTATAATAGAAAGATTAATAAAATAGTCGATTACTACCTTCGAGCCTACGTGCCGCAGCCCACCCTGCCAAGCGCTGTTCCTGAACCCGATTTGTCGGGAGGAGGAGGGGTGGACCGAGACCGGACTTTTTGGATTGGAGGCTGGTGGTCAACTAGCCGTTCTCTCGAGTAGAATTACTGTTTAGGGACTCGGTTTTCCGCCTGCACCATTTAGGTAGTTTATTTTCAGTCTTTCAATTCTGCGCGGATCATTTTGCATGTAGACTGCTGGAGTCAGGTACGCATCTCTTACTCTGCATGCATCATTGATTTCATCGTGCATCGACTTTTTCGACTTCTCCCCCCTGATTTTTGGACTTAATAGCCAGGAGAATCGAAAAATTTGTTAGGCGATTTCTTTTTATTGAAAAATACCTAAAAACAAAAATAATAAAATTTGGAATTGCTAATCATACTTGACCTAAAAGACACAACACTGAAAAATCTGTCTTGGGGAGAGTAACCCCCTCCTTGTTTGGTTTGGATGAGCAAGAGAGTGACACGTACCCTAGGATAGAGCCGCATCCAATTTTTCTTAACTGATTACCAGCTTTTCTGTACGGGACAGTCGGTTGAGAAATATTTGGATTCCTATTTAGCTCACGTAATCGTTCTGAAAGACTGAATGATCACCTAAAATAAAATCGATAAGATAATTGACCGATCCCTTTCGGTCTTCAGCTTTGTGTGCGTAGGTGAATCGGGGGTTTGCTTTTTCATCTTGTGTGATTCCAGATCCCTTCTGTCTTTCCCCCTTCTATCCTCTTCTCTTTTCTCCCACCTTCCCTCCCTTCAGTCTTCTTCTTCTCCTTCACCCCTGGATGATGGATCCCTCTCACTTCGAGCCGACTCTTGCGGCTTCTTCTCCATTCTCTGACCATCAGTCCATTCCACCTTCTAGGGATATCGGATCTCCGACCAACCTCCTGCTCCCTCCCTCCCATCCCATTCGTTACTCTGGGCATGCTGTGCTTGACGTCCGAGGATACCAGACAGAGCGGATACGAGACCCGGATGAGGCCATTGCTGAGTTGAGCGTGCACTCCGTTCGTGATCAGAGAGAGTAGTGGAGATCATCAGGTAGATCCTATCCCAGATTGATGGAGGAGTAGATGGCACAGGGAGCTCAGTCAGCTTCTACACTACGACCATTCAGTTTGGATTTGGATTACACTCAGAGACTGCCGACATTTTCAGGGGAGGCGCACGAGGAGCCTTATCTTCACCTGTCCGCATTCGAGAAGTTTTGCAGAGCACAGAGATATTCAGATATCACTGCAGAGGAGCTGATGAGGAGGACCTTCCCATTTACGCTTCAGGACAGAGCCATGAGATGGCACCGACGATTGGGGAGGACATTCGATTCGTGGGGAGAGTTACGCCGAGAGTTCTTACAGAGATACTTTCCCCCATGTAGAGCAGAGTTTATGCGGTCTTTGATCCCGACTTTTCAGTTGACCCCCAGGAGCCATTGCAGGAGGCATGGCCGAGGTTTCTTGACCTCTTGAGGAGATTTCCAGACCACAAACTTCCATTGACAGACTTGATAGAGATCTCCATGCGGGGGATGACCGCATAGCAGATAGCACTGGCGATTATCACATGTGGCGGTTCACACCGCCATTCCGACATTCACTTACTGGATACCGACTACTTTCACAGAGATCCTCTTCACGAGATACCGTAGTCGGGAAAACACATGAGGATGTTGCAGTACCAATGCGGTGTGTCATTTCACATGAGGATTCAGTTTCTACTCACCATCCCGAGGACTTGGATGCTCCAGCACTAAAGAGTATAGATGGGATGACTGCTACAGCAGAGGTTCGGACCTAGAGTTTACTCGAGTTCCCGTTGGTTTTCCAGCTAGAGTTCGAGGCAGCCCCAGAGTTTCCAGTCGACGAGTCTTGGATATCAGATCTTCTGATATTCCAGGAACAGGAGGAGCCCCCGCTACTACAGCCATTCTTTCAGCCACTTCAGTATCCAGTCTCGGAGGAGTCAGCTTCCTTTCTGCAGAGATACTTCTCGGAGTTTGAAAGTTACCAGGATTCATCCCAGCAGCCACAATTCGATATGGGACACCACTTTGAGACTTCAGATACAGATAGTCCCATATTCGAGCCTTTTGTCCTCTACTTTGCCGAGACAGACATACTTGCTGAGGACCAGTTGACAGCCAGCATCGCCACAGAGCGAGGATCAGCCGCAGACACTTTGTTAGCCTCTACGGTGTTGACCAGTACCTTCTCCTGCTTCCAGATTGCTGAGAGCCACATTTCCGATGATGATGCAGCCTGGTGCACAGAGTGGATACTTGACAGCAGCGCAAATGCCCTTCTAGATCCTGATCCTCTCGTACTCACTTCTGATCTTGCATCTCTCCCTAAGGGTTATCTGCGGGAGGATGCCACACTCGATGAGTACTCGATTTCACCTTCTGAGAGTGTCTCCGATCTGGCGGAGCACGAAACCGAGTCTTTTGATCCTTCTGATTCTGAGTCTTCTCACCTCGACGACCCTCGCGAGGATGAGGCCATCCTGGAGATATTCGATGATCTGCCTGATCTTCTTCTATTTCATGCATCGAATATCAGTTTTCTTAGAGAGTCTCCCGATCTTGATTGTCCACATCTTTTTGAGACACTGATTGACGTAGAGGATTCCATTACTGATCCATCCTTCTCCACATTTGACTTCGTCGGCTCTACACTTTCACTCCAGTCTGATTCCGAGCCGACGATTTCTTTTGTGCTACCGGATCCCGATCACTTATTTCCATATCCTTGGTCGGTAGCAGACACCTGCTTGATTGCATACCTGGGTGTCTTACTTTACACTATTGATTTCGTCGCTGTTCTCACACCGAGACTGCGACGACAGTACGACATTCGCCTTACAGATGCCGTCCTGAACCTTGACACTGCGTTATCTTAGCCTTTGCGCCCAGCTAGGGGCGTAAAAACTAGCGCTTGTTGAGAGGAACCTCAACATTGTACTCTTTTGTATATACATGTTTTGTCTTAGTTTATCTTTCTTTCTTCCGTTCTTGTTTTCACCCCAGGTCTCGCTCAGGATTATCTTTGCTATACTTAGGATATTCCTCATCCTAAGTATAGGGGGGTGGAAACACCGGGTTGTTCTTCCATTCTGTTTCATCACTTCTGTCGTTGCCTATACTTAAGGATTCTTCACCTTAAGTATAGGGGGAGTGATGCCCTCCACCTTGTATATATTTGTCGGTTTTCTTCTTCGTGTCTTTCTACCCCTGTTTTGCTGCCTATACTTAGGGATATTTTACCCTAAGTATATGGGGGTAGACCTTGTACATTCGCCACTCGGTTTTCCCTTTGTGTACAGCATGCTATACTTAGGATTATTTGATCCTAAGTATAGGGGGAAAGCCGAGATCTTCTTCATTTCTATTTTTTTCATTCGTCTTTGTATATAGCCTTCCTTTTCACTTCCCTATATATAGCACGAGTTATGTCTTCTTCATCGCTCTTGACTCTGAGGACATCGTTCGAGCTAAGTATAGGGGGGTATATATATTTCATATATACTTTAGCCATAACTCGTACTTTGTGTGAGTGTGTTAATAAATAAAAATGGCTAAAAACCCTAAATTCCATAAAAATTAAAAACATTTCCCTGTAAATAAACATTCTTTTATTACACATACATAGCTAGTGTACAAATTATTTTTGTAAAAATGTTTTCAAAAACTTTTTGTGTAAAGTTTGTGTAAATATGTGCATATCAAAACTATGTATATAGTACAAAATTTTTCCAAAATGTTTTGAAAATCAAAAGTTTGCAGAAACCTTGTGTAAATTTGTGTAAATATTTTTGCAAAACTTGCATTCATGCATACATCCATGATTTCAAAACATTTTTCAAAAATTTTGCATTTGTTTAAATATTGTGTAAATAGCATCTTTGTATATACTTGTATAGTTTTTCCTGGATTATAGTTGACATTTAAACTAGCTTGGAATTAAATTGGGGAATGGAGCTTGATTAAGATCTTAATCCACCTAATCATAAGAGGAACCTTATAGGGCTTAGGGTTTAGGCTTTTCAGGTCCATGGTGACTTAATTCTTTGAGTCCACTAGGCTATGATCACATGTCATCTCAATGAGCCTAAGTAGAGCACTTAACAACACACACATGACTCATATAGACAATGGCTTGACTTGGACCCGCACTTTACACCGAGCTCTCTACGGATGAGGTGGTGAGGAGGCAGTCTTCCTTGACTTGGGGTAGCATATGAGGGTAGTACTTCTAGGCGGAACCTCTCTTCTTCTTTTAGTGAAGGAAGTGCATCTCAACTTGGTCGGGTTGCCATGAGGTCTAACGACAAGAGTTGTGGGTTGCAATAATGCTTCAAAAGAGGGATAGTCTACTGGCTCAAGAGGAAAAACTCCTTATGTATATATGCTGCACATGTATATGTTGTATAGATGCACTTGAAAAAAATGCAAAAAAGAAAATAATTCCAAAAAAGTGCTGGGTCTGAGAGAAAATGATAATCCCACCGGAGTATGTATATAGTGCAAATAAGCAAAGCTTGAGACTCATGGATTCACCTTATGTAGCTTGCAGCAGGGAGACTTAGCTACACCGGTTGAGCTCCCAAGGATACATGGCTACACTGGCCATGGTCCATTCTCTTCTTCCTCCTCTTCTTGAGCCGGTTGAACTTGAACTTAGAAGGGAATACCCCACTCCTCAAGGAAAGAGTGGTCAGATTGGGGTCATAGAGTTACCTTGTTGGGGAGGGTTGTCAAGTTACTACTCCTGAGGTGGAGAGCTTACCTCACTTACACAATACAAGGAAAGACTCATAGTCTTCAGGGTTTGTGTATGTAGACTTGTTCTGATCTGGATTGTTGAGGAGTCTTGATTATAGATTAGTGGATCTTAGAGGCTACTGAGTTTTAAAATTAAGTCTAAATAAGGTTCCGTCACATTAATAATCCAAAGATCTGATCGAGCTCCATAATTCAATTTAATGAAGGCAAGTTTAATAATCAACCTTGATCCATGCATATTCTCCTCTTTTTCTTTTTCTTTCTCTTTTTCACTTCTTTTTCAAATAAATGTTTGCTACGGGACTAGCAAAGTTAAGTATAGGGGGTGATGAATACCCATTCATCACTCTTAATTCTTTTATTTTAGCTACAAAACCTTTGTCAAACACATGTATATACTTGTAAATACAAATAATTGTCAAATAGCATGCATTGTGTAAAATTGAATAATTAGCATGTTTTTGTGTATAAATAAAAGAATAAAGAAACAAAAGAAAAAGAGGGAGATATTTCGAATAAATATTGAGCGACCTAATCCCAAGGGAGGGCTCAGCATGGGCCTGACCACATACAAACCCAAGTAGAGAGAGATAAGGAAGCTCATTGATGTACATATACCTGTAAATAAATAAAATATATTTTACTCTAAAATAAAAATAAAAATGGGTTTTATTTATATGTAAATATTTGTAAATATAAAATTAAAATAAAAATGAGAAAACTAAAAACAAATTAAAAATCCATTCACCCTTGTTGATACACCATGTACATAAAACACTTCATCTAATTATTTATCCCTATAAATAAGTAAATTAAAATCCCACAAAAATTGTACATATTCTACATTTCATAATGTAAATAAATAAAATAAAAACCATAAAACCCAAAATAAAATAAAAAGGAATATAAATAAAATCAATCCCAACATTGTATATATACCATATATGTATATAAATAAACCTATTTATTTAGCCCTTGTAATTAAATAATAAAAATAAAATAAAAATACCTTTTTATTCCAAATTTTATTCTATAAATAAATAAAATATAAAATTGGAATAAAAATGTACAAAAATAAGTAATTAAAAATCAAAAATCAAAAATATATTATTGTATATATACCTATATATTATACTATATTGTACATACCTTATTTTTATTTCAAAAAAATAAATAAAAATCACAAAAAAATAGTTTATAAATAAATAAACATTTTTTGTATTTTAACTTTTTTCCAAAATCGGCCATTTATTATTTTAAATTGAATTTCCAAATCTTTTTGACGTGGCCGACTCTCATTGGTCAACGGGGGATGTTGACCCCCCGGTCAACTCCCCCCCTGGACCACTGACTTCCGGATCTGAGTTTTTGACCCGACTTCTCGATATTTTCCACGCTCGATCCGACCACTAAAACCCTAAACCCCGGGTCCTATTCCTTCCTTGCAGATCTGACACCTTCGCCCGGGGTGGGTTATCGGGGTTCGAGCTTCGATAAGCTCGCCCGATCATCTTCAAGTCGGACCCCTAGACATATTTAGCATCGGCTCCGCCACACAGTTCCTTCATCTCTGGTCCTCCGCCTCGACGCCAAGGAACTCCTCCACCTTGCCTGAGTGACAGCGGTGAGATTTGGAGTGGAAGTGAGGCTCGGGAAGCCAGAAACCTTGGATCCGGTGGCTTCGCCGTTGTGCGCCGCCGCGAGCGCGCCCAGCCTCGGGACTCGACGCTCCCTTGCATGCAATGACCCCCGGAGCTCCCCGAGCTCCAGCACAGTCGGATTCCTCCACCAGGTAGGTAGTTTAGCTTGTGGTTTAGTCTAATTTAGGATTTGCCCCAAATCACTCCGTCGCCTTCGCCGACCAAATTCACCGTCTCCGTCCAACCATCAGCCACCCCGACTAGACTACCACCTTCGTCAGACTTCTCCGCACCTTCTTCATTCAGCCACCCAACCCTGACTCGCCCCGGAGCAGGGACTTCGGTCCTCCTCCTCCGTCGCTCGCCGGAGGACCTCCACACCGCCGCATCTTTCATCCTCCACGTGCGCTAACGGGTCGAGGCAGTTTGCCCTCGACCCCTCTTTCTTCCTGTGCAGGTCAGATCGTCAGGAGGGCCTCATCTAGAGGTCAACAGCTCAGATACAGGAGTCATCCTCCACCGACGTCGCCAGAGCTTCTCGGAGCTCCCCAGCGCCATCGGAGGGGCTGAGTAGTTGTGGAACATCGAGCCGATCCTTCTCCATATCTTAGCAGCAACATCGAAGCTCCCCAGCGCGCACACGAGTCCGGCGAAACTCGCCGGTGATGAGTTCTTGGAGCATCCTCCGTGTCCATCCGATCGCACCCCTTCGCTCCAGATTCACTCCGAGCCGTCCCTTTGAGGAGCAGCTGTTACCGTTAGATGCGATCTGGACCGTCTGAGTCAACCAGGGTTCAGCCACCACCAGCGACCGTCAGATCCACCACGTGGCTAAACCTGGAGCGTCTTTCAGCCGAAGAGAAGCCCCTCGTCCACAACCGTCCGATCTTCCACGTGGCCTCCTCTCGGCCCATCTGCTAATAAAGGGTAAATTACCCTGTAGGCCCTTCTCTCTTCTACATTTAATTTTTAGTCCTGTAAATATTTTCTGTAGTTGTTTTTATTTTGGTTATTTTGCATCGAGGACCTTACTGTTTTGAATATTTGCTATCTAGTCCCTATTTGTACTGTGCACGTGCATCGACACGTGATCTATTGGACATTTTGCATTTTAAACCCTGCATTTCTGGCGTGTTAATGTTTATATCTTTTAAAATAGGAATGACATTTTAGTCCTTCCATGCCTGGGTCACATGTGCCGCGCGTGAGATCTTGGACTTTTTGCACCTGGACCCCCCTAGACTTCTGTTCTTGTTACTTTTAGGCCCCTGGAAGATATTTTTATTACAATCAGGTCCCTGTGACTGTGGGCTCTTGGTTGTTTTAAATAAAATATCAAGTTTCATCCAAATTAAGTGAAAATTTGACACGTGGCTCCTGCCACTGTGTAGAATTTTCACTAATTTTTGGGAAATTTTTGGAGCCCTTTTATTATTTTTAAAAATTCAAAAACACCCCTTTTTCTGTCTGTCCAGATTTAAAATTCACAAAAAAATATTAAAACATTTTTAAAAATTACAAAAAAATTAGTTTTGTCTTTTTTTGTGTTCTTGATTTTCTGACCAATTTTGGTTATTTTTGGATTCCTAAAAACTATAAAAATTGAAAAACTTTGAAAATCTCATAAAAATTCTAATAATTAGGAGAAAATCCCAAAAATAATAAACTCAGTCTCTGATTTTTCCTTATTGTTTATATTTTTCAAAAAAATTACCTTCATGTCGTGTTAGGGTCATTTTGCATTTTATTTTGGCCCTTGAAACCTGACTAGACATTGTTCTTCTGTTTTTGCCTTGTTTTATTTTTAGAAAATTCTATAAAAATCAGAAAATTACCAAAAATCGACCAAAAACAGTAAAAAATTCATAAAATTTAAAAATATTTTTGTTTGAATTTTTGGACCTTTTTAGATTTATTAAATAGTTGCTTGAGTTCGCTTGTTTCATTGCTTTCTTATTTTCTTTATTATTTAAAAAATCAAAAAAATTATAAAAATATTAAAAATCCTCCAAAAATAATTTGTTTTTATTTTTATTTGTTTTTGACTACTTCGTAGGCCGCAAGGCCATCACGTGCTTCCTGAGTTCGACCCTGGGTGCTATACCAGGTTAATCCAATAGTGAGACTGCTAGTTTGATTTTGATTGATTTTTATATTTATTTGGTGGTCTTAATAATTTTTCTTGTTGTGCTTTGAGTCCCGTGCGACTGAGGTCGCAACGACCTTAGTTATTCCTTTACCTTAGTTGCTCGGGCAGCTCATCATGCACCTCCGTAAGACTCGATCTAAATAATCCAGACATTGATCGAATGAATTCCCGTAGACTGAAAAATCGTCCATAAAGACCTCAAGAAAGTTGCCCACCATGTCTGCAAAAACTGCTAGCATATACTTTTGAAATGTGGTTGGGGCATTGCAAAGCCTGAACGACATCCGTCTGAAGGTATGTACCAAAAGGACAGGTGAACGTGGTCTTCTCTTGGTCTTCAGGAGCTATAGCAACTTGGTTATACCCAGAGTATCCATCCAAGAAGCAGAAGTATTCCTTCGCAGCCAATCTCTCCAAGATCTGGTCGATGAAGAGTTAAGGAAAGTGGTCCTTCTTGGTGGTGAGATTAAGTCTTCTGTAGTCCACACACACTCGCCAAGAAGTGGGTACCCTGGTTGCGATCTCCTCTCCTTTGTCATTCTTTACAATGGTGATCCTTGATTTCTTTGGCACCACATGCAGAGGGCTCACCCATTTGCTGTTGGAGATGGGATAAATGAATCACACATCACACCATTTCTGGATCTCTTTCATAACAACCTCCCGCAGATTAGGATTTAATCTTCTCTGAAGCTCTCGAGAGGGCTTGCAATCTTCCTCTAGGAAAATGCGATGCGAGCATAATGATGGGATCCCATGGAGATCTGAAGTTCTCCAGCCAATCACCTTGCGGTTGCGTTTAAGAACCTCCATCGGATGAGATTCTTGGTCTTCGGTCAGATGAGCATTGATAATGAGCAGGTACTTGTTAGGTTCTCCCGCAAGAAAGGCATATTTCTTATTGGAGGGTAAGGGTTTCAACTCTGGCGGGGTCTGAGCTACTTCAGAAGCGACTTCAGCTATTAATTCAGGCAGTGTTTTTTTCTTCTGTTCAGTGTCCACCATACTCTGTTCTGCCTCCTTATTCAAATCTTGACAGAATGTTTCAATTATTTCCTCTTCATCATAAGATTCTTCAACAATTTGCTCTTGATCTTGAAGGCACATCACTCCCACGGAAGTTTCATCCAGTATATCAGCAATCACCTCATCCTGATCAATAAGAGGAAATTCGACTGCGGTCTCCAATCCCTCCTCGGGGCAGAGGAGTTCATGGATCTCATGTTCATCCAAGAATAAGTTGGTATCTGGAATTTCTGCCAGAAAGTCGCAGTCATCAGAATACTCATTCACCCTTGCGTATGATGCAGATGTTCGTTATGCTGGTGCTCCCTCGGGTAGGGTCTCTACTTTGATTGTTTCGTTGCCAGTGTCAAAAGTGATTTCTCCAGTCCCATAATTCACTACTGTGTTCAACATCCGCAGGAATGGTCGTCCAAGTATGATTGGGGTAAGGAGAAATGGAGCGGGGACCTCCATATCTAGTACCACAAAATCGGTCGGGAACTGCTTCCCCTGGACCGTGACTATCACAGCCTCCAACAGGCCCCTAGGGCGCTTAACGGATTTGTCCGCGAAATGCAGAATCATCTTTGTAGGTTTGAGCGGTCCTAGCATGAATTTTGTAAGCAATGATGCTGGCATTAGATTGACAGAAGACCCGCTGTCGAGCAGTGTTCGTTCAAATTCCTGATTAAACATCTGACAGCGCACAAGAGGTGCTCCCATATCTGGCTTCTTATCCGGGAGGTTGCTGATGGCATTAACTGTGGCCATTGTGAGGATATGCTTTTCAGACTTGCCACCTTTATTCCTGGAGTTATGAGGGTGAGGCATGCGCTTGGTTGTGCATGCATCTTTCAATCCTTTCTTTACAACTGGCATGTACTCAAGAGCTTTCATCAAGGGCATGTTCAATACCAAATTCTGAATAATTTCTATGATGGCAGGATCAGACAAAGCATTTTTCAAATTTTTCATTTTTTGTGTTTTTTCATTGCTTTTGGGAAAGGAATATTTACAAAATCTTCACCAATGTCATTCAAAATAGTGCCCATGTTGTTGTGTACAGGAAGATGGAAAAAAGGAATAGAATCATCTACAAGATGTGGACCAAAAACGGCAGGCTCGGCTTCAGGTGCTGGCATTGGACTCACTGCAGGTGCAAGATTCCTTCTGTCTGAAGCTGGCTCTGTAGCAGGTGCAGACGTCTCCAATGCTGGCCTATCTCCACCAAAGCTGCTGCTATCTTTTTCTTCATTTTCTCATATTTTTTGTTTGGTGGTGCTGCTTCAAAAATACATCGTGGCCCTTACGTCAGCTGGATTGACGATTCCCCGTCAGATGCAAGATGTTTTCCCATCGCTGTTACCGATGGCTTGAGTGTTCTACCGCTCCTGAGAGTAACAACATTAGATAAAAGCAATTTAATTCACCTGATTTGGGTTGGGCACTACCGGCTACCTGCTCCTTGCGACGGAAGTTGTTCGGGTTGGCTTCGACTTGAGCCGGGATGGCTGTTTTTGCAGTCGTCTATCTTCTGGCTCATCTCAGCCATATTCGTCATCAACTATTCGAGGCAGGCAAGGGTCGGATTAATCAGTACAATCTCAGAAGAATCCCCCTGTTGGGGCCTAGAATGCTGGTATGAAGGCTGAGACTGTGATTGGTAACCCTGAGAGAATTGGTGAGGAGGGTTGGAGGAGTATTGCGAGTTCTGCTGGTGATACGGAGCAGCCGGTTGCTGATGATATCCCTGACCGTGGAATCTGGACTGTTGAGGACCGTGCTGATAATTCTGCCTCCAAGTGTTTCCCTGAGATGAAGACTGGTACTGATACGAGGGCTGGAAGGGTCTCCCACCCTGCTGCTGGTGGTGATAGGGCATGTTGCCCATGTTCTGACCCTGAGAATGTCCTTGAGGACGGGTCAGCTGCGCTTCATTGTTCCATACACCATTGATTTCTTGGATCAGTGGCGGGGGTGGAGAGAGCTGCTCGAAGTAAGCAGGCTGGGACTTTGGCTGATATACAACCATCTGTATCTGAGGCTGCGGGGGCTGCTCCGGAACCTACACGTAATACACGTGCTGAATAGATGGGGCTGCGGTAGAGTTGGCTGAGGGTTTTGATGCAATATAGGCTCCTTCTTTTCAGCATTCGGCTCGACAGTAGTAGACACAGCGTTGCACATGTTGGCGTTCAACGCACGAACGAGCTACTCCAGCTGAAGGGAAATCACATCGAGCTTTTCCAAGCCCTGGGTCCTTTTCTCAATCACTGATAATTTCTCGAGGTCCTGCAACCTCTTCTCGATGATGTCCACCTTAGACAGATGGCTCCCAATGATGCTCAAGTGGGAGCTCTCATCCTTGTCTTCAGTGTGAGAAGCCATATTTACGGACTTGCTGATGGCGGTTGGTATCTTCATGTATGCTCAGGACGGGGATTGAGCGGCTTCTCCTTCGACCATTTCCTCAAAGACGTTCCACACCACGTCCTCGTCCTTGTTGAAATGGGAACCGCCGCAAGCGGCATCGACAAGCTTTTGGATCTCAAATGTAAGCCCACCAAAGAAGTGATGCACGAGACTAGTCTTTGGGATTTCGTGGTGGGGACACTTCTCTTGGAGATCCTTGAAGCTCTCCCACGCTTCATGAATAGTTTCATGGGGCTGCTAGCAGAAATTGGAGATACAAGCACGCATCTGATTCAGTCAACCGAGAGGGTAGAATTTGTGGAGAAATGCAGACTTTAACTCCTCCCAGGTTGTGACTACCATCCTTAGGTGGTCGACCCAATATAGGCCCTTGTCTTGAAGGCTGAATGGAAAGGCGGTCATCTTGACTACCCCCAAAGGAATTCCAAGGTTGTGAGCAGTAGCACAGATGCGACTAAACTTCTTGAGATGAATATATGGTTCCTCAGTGGTATTCCCATGAAAAGTAGGAAGCAGAGACAAAAACGGCGGCTTCAGCTCGACGTGGGCGTGGATTTGTGGAATTTGAATCCATTCAATGATACGGCCCGCTTCAGGATTATATGTCTGCTTAAGCGTCAGCTTCGGTTGCGGAGGGTCTGCATCCACTCTATCAAATTTGGGTCCTTGTACTGAAAATTCATCTCCATCACCTTCTGGATGGAACTCTAGGTCTGGCTCATCCTCCTTTCGTCCATCTCTTGCATCAGCCCTCCTCCTCAGATCATTTAGCATTTCTTGGAAGGCGGTCTGGGCTAGGTCTTGGTTAGTCAATTGATGCTGGATGGCTTGTATGGAAGCCAACAATTGAATGTTAACATCATTCTGCGCGGTGTACTGCCCTTCCCCTGGATTGGCTTCAGCTTCAGGTTGGGGCTGTGGTCTTTTTCCTCTTCGACCGGCCATCGTGGATTCTGCTTGACTTGTTGGCTCGGAATCGGGCTCTAGGTCTGCACATAGAAGAATTCCCCGATCAGTATGGATTGCATCACCGGATGTAGAGAAGTATTCTGTGTTAAGGTCAACACAGAATTTTGTTAAGGACGACATTGTGTAAGGAGTGAAATCAAGGGCCATCCAAAACAGATAAAGTTTGGGACAAGAGTGATCCCGGTTTATTGAAGAAGAAGTGGAGTCTGGAAATCGGTTCATAGAGTTCGAATCAGGTTCTCGAGAATCGCCCCGAATTATTAGAGAAGGCGAGCGGATGGAACTGATGTGGGTGTCGACAGAGTCTCGACTGAACTGTCCATTGGTCACCATCTCGGAGGTCAAGCGGAAGATCAATGTAGATGAAAGATACGGGGGTCAACGAGAAACAAAAGGAGTGTAAACAATAGAAGGCTCACGATGAGCGAGGGTCAAATAGGCAGAGAACAAAAATGGCGCAAAGGCGCGATGTTTTTGATCTTGACCTTAATACGACTAATCAATTAGACCTCAAAGCAATGGATTCACCAACTCGACCCGTGAAGCCGTGAAGGTTCGGCAATTATCTTTGTGAGTTTTAGATTTGATTTTCAAGCAATTATCTTATCACGAGTCCTTAGAGTGCTACGCCTATTGGAGAGAGAGTACTGCTAGAAAAGTATCCCGTACTTGTCCTCCTCCTGTGTAACATGTAGTCTGCACTTTTTAAGGTCCTTGTAACCATTCCTGGATCCCTACTCAGCCGAAGAAATAGCGGGAGGAAGCCGATAGGCGAAAGCAATACTTCAGATCTTGCTCGCAACGGAATCACCCGTGAGCGTGCAAGAACCTACTCGGACGCAAGACGATGAGACAAACAACCCCGTGAAGGCATGGCCTATGCTCGACACTTCGGACAAGATCAATGCTCTACACAAATGAGAGTCATCAATGTCGGCCAAGCCCAACTCGTCTACGTACGATAGAAGCGCCAATACTTCGGAAATCCAGGCGATACACAAGGCAGCCACAGACTGGGTTTTGGGCTCTAATCCTTACGACGTCGCTCACCTCTCTGGAAAGGAAACCTTCCTATGCAATCTGAAAACAAATGAGGGTTTTGCTCACCCCAAGGAAATGAGTCCAGTTAATCAGTTTTATTTAGGTCAAGTATTTTTAATAGTCCCTTTTTTTAATTTTTTTGTGTTATCACTTGTTTTGAGTAGATTCAATACAAGCACCTAACATTTTTGTTATTTTCTTTGAGTCCTATTTGATCCAAAAATAGAGGAAGAAGATCGGAAAAGCAATGCAAGGTGGCACCAAGATGGAAATATCACCTTTGTGCCTGGATAATGAATGCTTAGTTAGAAGACTTACAGTGCCTCCCAACTCTCTCCATGCGGGATGCAAAACATGAATTTGTAAACCTAATCTAAATGGTGATATGCACACGGAAATCGTCCTAAGCAAGCAATTGCTACACGTGAAGAACCAAATGCTAAGTACTCAGAATGAAGCCCAAGTCCGGTCTTTGATGCCGATCGATGTCCGCCACAACGGATCTTGCCAGCGCTGTATACGACCTCTAGCGGCACACGGCTTCGAGACTGAGTACTTTCGCAATTAATTATTTCTAAGTCCAAACGAGAAGACTATAGGTGCATGCAATGGTTATTAGGTGTTTGGCCATAGATTACATGATCAAGCAAACCTAAAAGCTAAGGGCTCATTCCACATAAGAAAGAAAACAAAACCGGAAAACAAAATAAAAAAGGCGATGAAAACGTGACAAAACTGTGGTGAGCCCCCAAGTGAACAAACACTTGGAAATTAGGCTCGAATGTCCAAAATCCAGGGTACCTGTATTATTACAAATTAATCAAAATCTCTCTCACACAAAAAATAAAACAGCTAACTATCCTCGCTCTCTCTCTCAAGTCCTTCCGCTCTCTCCTGTCGGCTGTGATATAATAACCGGCTCCGCTTCTCAAGGATGCGTAGGATCACCTAGGCGATCCTTCTCGGTCCGTGGTCCCTCACAAGAAAACAAAAAAGAGATGTCAGACAGTTTACAATCAATTATACAATAGAGACATATAGTCAAAAATGGCTAAGTAGATAAAAAGACACATGTCTACTCTACAAGTTGATGCTCCCCGGCAATGGTTCCAATTGAAAAAACGGAAAGACGAGAGTCGCTAATTAATGTCCTGCCAAATCAGGCTCACTGTCGCTGAGGCGACTACTCAGATGTTCTTGTTTATCAACAATTAACCCACACAATCAATCAAGCAATCAAGAGCAAGGATTAAAATTTATTATACCCTACTAAGAATGTGTAATAGCAAGCAAGTAGGGGTCGAACACAGGAAGCAAAGGAGTAAAGCAGGCTAAACAAAAGTCAAACACCCTATGTCTTATGTGTCACTTAGCCAAAGTGGAACCTATTTTGTGGGTTTTTAACTTTTAAATTTTTTATTTATTTTTTTGATTTTAAAATATTATAATTTGATTTTTAATTTTCTGATTTTTTATCTACATTTTTGTATTTTATATTTTTTATATTTTCTTTTCTTTTAATAAAACAAGGATAGAATTTAGGAAAAAGGGGATAAGGTATTTATAAAGAGAGGTAAAAATACTCTAAAATTAGGAAATAATATATTTTTGGGCTTTTTATGTTTTCTAATGTTTTTATGATTTTTTCTAGATTTTTCCTAGTTTTTTTGGTATTTTTAAAGGCAAAAATACTGAAAACAGTGAATAAAATAGAATACTGAAACTAAAATGACGATGAAAAATATCAAATAGAGTCCAAAATTCCTTAAACTATTTTAACATAAGGATAAAGAAACATAGAAAATTCAGAGACAAAAATTAGATTTTTAGGATTTTTCTGGAATTTTTCATATTTTTATGAAGTTTTTAAGAGTTTTAATATTTTTAGGAGTTTTGTTTTATATTTTAGTGATTTTTGGTCTCAATATAAAAGACACTAAAATACATAAAATATATTTTTTTTAGAAATTTTCATGGGTTTTAATATTTTTGGTATTTTATAATGCAAATAAAGATGGAAATGCTAATTTTTGCTTTTTAATAAATATGAAAATGCAATAAAAATGTAAACTAAAAATATAACATGAAATTAGAATGCAACAGGAGCTTATAGTAATTTTTTGTGAATTTTTTACGATTTTATAGATGCATGAAATAAATAAGAACAACAAAGAGAAAAATCACTACTCGTAGGGGCATTTATGTAAATATCCAGAAAGTTAAGGGCCCAAATGCAATTTGTCCAGAAAATATATAACCAATTACACGATTTAAAGGACTAATTTTAAATATGCAAAGCCGCTAGGATATAGCTGCAAAATGTCTAGGTACACGTGCGCGAACACGTGACCAGTTGAGGACTAAATTGTGATTTCCAAAATTCCAGGGGGCTGAATAGTAAATTTCCAAAAAGTTTACAATGATATTAAAATGTTCTAGAACTGAAACGAAATAAAGGAAGCCTAGGGGGTCCTTGCAAAATGTCCATGCACCACGTGCTCAGATCACGTGCGGTGACGTGGACCAGGACCTCTTTGCAAATGTGAGAAGGTCGGGGGCTTAATCATAAATATTACAAATCTTTTAAATAGCGGAAGAAAGATTCAGTCCTGAATATTTAAGACAAAAAGCACTGGGTGAAACTTGCAAAATACCTAGTCGAGGGGATCGAACAGCGCTCCTCGTCTGACTTGGACACGTGACGTGCCAGATTAGATCGCCCCCAGATGATCTAACGGCTGAAGCGGGTGCGATCCAATGGCCATAACAGACCTGGGGCGAATACCTTGATCCGACGGCGAGGACAGGCGATGGAAGAACATGGAGGAATGCTTGCCGTTGCGAGCTTCCTCTGGTGATGGCGACCTCCTTCGACATTCCTAGCGGCTACAAAATGGTCCAGCTCGCTCCTGCAGACATCCTCAATCGATTGGTGGCTTCAGGAAGTGGCGGCGACCACCAGAGCACCCCCGCGGCGGTGGGGGAGCGAGGCACCTCCAGGTACCTCCGGCGAACTCTCAAAATAGCCTCTAGGTGCGCGATACGCTCCAGGACCTGCAAGAAGAGAGTGAAGGAGTCGGGGGCAAAATGCCCCGACTCCGTAGAGGGTGGAACGGATGTGTAACGTCGAGGGATGATCAACCACGGCCGGAAAGAATTTGAGCTCCGGACTCAGATCAGATCAATGAAGGGAGAAACTCGGGGTACTTTTGTAGCTAATCTAAGAGCTAAAGAAACAACAGAACAAGGGAGAAAAGACCTCACCGAGGGCTCACGGGAAGAGAGCTCCGACGAAGGGATACGCCTCGATTCAACACCTCCTGGCCTTCCCAAGGGGCGCCTTCGATTCCTGTTGTCACTAGGAAGAGAGCACGGGTCTTAGGTTGAGGTTTTGGGGTGGAAGAGCGATCAAGAATGGAAGGGAAGTCGGGGTGAGTTTTTAAAGGGTTGACGAACAAGGTCCAAAGATCGACAAGGATCATGCGAATCGCGGGTCCAATTCCCAAGATTATCACTGGGCGTGTATCATGGATTGGTGGGGAGAAAAATCGCAGAAGGTTTTGACATGAGAATGCAAAAGGTTTGACCTCGATAATTGGTAGAAAGTGATCAAAAAATGCAGTCTGACACCGGCCAGATCTCAATCAGAGAGTTGACCGAGGTCAACCAGGGAAAGAACCTGGTACCTGGAAAAAAGAATTGTAAAATCATTTTAAAATAATAAATGATTTTATTATTTTTAGGTTATTAAATAAAACATGTTTATTATTTTATAAATTATTTTATTATGATTTTTATTTATTTTTTCGAGGTATAAAATTACAAGTTACCTTATATAGCTTATATATGTATATTCTTCTATATATTTTAATATTTATTTTTATTTTGTATATTTAATTTTAATTTTTGTTTATTATTTTATAAATTTATAGAATATTTTTATACATTTAAATATATTTTTATTTTATTTTTCTGAAGTGTTTTGTACACTTAATAAAATATAAGTATTAATTATATAGGTATATGTACAGGTATTATACCTATGTGTTGTATTCAAGTATTTTATTTTTGTGTTTTCTTTAGGTTTTTATTCCTATTTCAATATACATATATATTATAAATAATATTTACAAAATTATGAAAATATAAAATTATAAAAAAAAAGATAATAAAAAAATGACTATTTTAATCTGTACAAGTATACAATAGGGGTCCAAAAACTTAACTTTCAAACCGTAGCTCCGCCAAATGCGAAACCACATTCATTAAATAGCTTATTTAAAATTATATACAATTAAAGGGTGAGTTTGACGTGTTTTGAGTTTTTATTTGTGAGATACAGGTCTGGGAAGTTGGGATTCTGGAATCTTATTGAGATCATAACTTTTTATCTGTATATTATTTTTGAGTGAAATCAATTTTGCATTTTTCTTTATTTAATTATCTACAACTTTCATGACAAAGTTTCTTTATTTAAAGTGTAAAAAGTGGAACCAAAAATAGGCCCCAAAATGAATAAAGAAGGAATAAAATCAAAGGTATTTTTATTGGTTTTTGGCCCTTATCTCCCCCTACTTTATTCCTTGTCGACCTATTCATCTAGATGCCTAGGTCTCAGGGTTTCGGGTCATAAAATATTTATAATATTTTATTCCTTTTCTTTTATTTTCTTTATTTTATAATTTCGGCTTTAAAAACTATATTTTATACAATGTTTACACAATAATGCATGGATGATAAAATGCATGAATTAACAGTATTTACACGCATTTACTAGGGTTTTTAAGGCTAAAATGATAGAATAAAGATGATGAAATGTAGATGCATCACCCGCTCCGATCCATCTCCTTCTTCACCTCGTCGGAGAAGGAGCCCAGGTCCTCCGCTCCCTGTGCTCCGATGGACCTTCACTCCATTCACTACACTCACACAAACACTCCGCACACTTTGGCTATTTGTCTAACGTCTGCAGGTGCAAGCCTCGTCAGTGATCGGAGTCTTTACGCATGCTCCGATCTGCCGCTCCGCCACCAATGAGACTTCATCGACCTGCCAATCTGATCGCCTTCAGCTTCGTCGTACCTACGGCTCCCTCGCGGGAGCTTCCTTGAGAAGATATTGCATTGTTCTGCATTTTAGTATGTACATCTACATTGAGACCTGAAAATGAGAAGATATGCACACATCGAACATTTTTTGATAAATAGATAAAGTAGCTCATGTCCCTATGTTCGACCTTGGTAGATTTGCCAAGCAAAAATACTCCACAACATTCAAAGATTGTGGTTTTTGTTGAACCAAATTTGCCTCCTATACTATAACAATTCCCTGACTATTAAAGAGGCAAATTTAACGTTCATTAGACATTATGCACAAGCTGTTCATATTGAATCTGGAGGTTATAATACAAAATAGAGGGAAAAATGGCGTAAGTGTTAATATTTTCTTATAAGTATATATACAAATGTTGTTACCTTCGCATTTATTCATCCCTTGTATCGACATAACATGTCAAACGCATGAGAAAGCATATGGGCATCGATGATTGCATTGCGTTCTCAAGTAAAAACAACCTAGTCTAAGATGAATAAAATAGATGAGTATATTACAATAATGTAAATAATAATTTAATTGCAGAATACCTCCAAAGCAGATAGTATGACAACCTTGACAGCATAAGGAAGCTGTCGAAAGTCATGCATCGTGATGGGAACACATGCACAAGCAACCTGGCCAAGGTAGATATGAAACTCCGTGGAATTCTCTCCCACTGCATCTCCTCCAACAATATGAACATGTAATGTCTGCATGGGTGCAAGATGATCCAGGAACCTACGCTAAGAAGGTCCCTGTCATCTATGAGATCCGCCACTGTCGGGATCAGAAGATCCTCCATGTAGCTGCTGAGCGGGTTCAAGAACTTCCCGAATACGCCTAGGTCTAGGAGCCATACCTGTATATCAGTCGAATATAAATAAAAAATGAAATACATTTAGGTCGATTACAAGAATTCATGTTATGAAATTTTAATGTAAAACAAAAAATACCATTGCCTCACGTTGCTATTAGCAATATCTTTATCTACTACAGAATGAAAAAAATCATGCAAAACATTCTGCTACGCAACATCATTATCCACTGCATCTTCCTCTTCATTAACATCAAAGAAGTCTCTCGGTGTTGTCCTAACAAGAATAATCCATCCACTAACAGAGTTGTCCGGTACATAAAAAATATGCTCTACCTGACTGGTAAGAGCATACGGCTCATTTGTTTGCAACCGATCTGTTTGCTTTAAAGAAAGAACTCCATTTTTTTCTTATAACTTAGTCCAACATGATCCACATCAAACCAAATGCAATGAAATAGAACACAACTTGCATCATTTGTAAAATTAATTTCTAATATATCAATAATTTTACCATAGTATCCATCAATTTCAGATGAGAGTTAGACCTTCACTGTCACTCCAGAAAGCTGTGTTACTTTATTCTCAATTAACTTTTTTCGAAATCTGAATCGATAAATGATATAGTTAGAATGTTATACTACTATTGAGAATGGGCTCCGTTGGATAAAATCAAGATTATTGTTCCACCATTCATCTTTGGTAACTTTTAACCGTTCAGTACTATCCTTGAACATTTAAGAAAGTTTGATTTCTTAATACTTGTTGAACGATACTCTTTAAAGAAATAATCAACCTCATCTAATTGCATCAAGATATAGTAATGAATAAGGTCTCTTTCATCATCTGAAATAAATCGACGGATACTCTTTAGAATAGCTCGTCCATTTTGTTGGAATATCCAAAGTTTGTTATGATCTTCAGTCCACAACTCGCCATCATTATTTCGTTCAAACCGATCGAATCTGATATGCTTGCGATCATCCATATACTTGTCACAGAATGTAATACATTCTTCACATAAATATCCCTCGACAATACAACCTTTAGATGCAGCTTTTTTAAACACCATATTTTTTAATTTCCTTCGATATCGTTCAATTGGATACATCCATCGATACTATACAGGATCACATATTCGAGTTTCGTTAGCAAGATGGATAATCAAATGTATCATTATATCAGAAAAGGTAGGTGGAAATACCAGCTCCTTCTTACATAAAATGATAATAATATCTGTCTCTAATCGGAACAATACTTCATGATCTAAAGTCTTCGAATACAAGACCTTAAAATTTTGACTGAGTTCGATCAGTGGCTGCATAACATCAGTATGCAGAACTCCCCTGATGGTTAACAAAAAATGAACTTGCATTAATACATTACAATCATGACTTTCTAATAATGATACCTCCTTTTCATCCAATTTGTACATCTGTTTATTTATGACAAAAATCCATCTGATACACTAATTATTTTAATAAAATTAAATATTTTATCTTTATCATTACTGGATAATGTATAAATCGCTTCAGGAATTGTTACTCTAAAATTACTATCTAACTCTGTCGGATGTAGCTCGGGCCAGATACCCAACTATATCAGATCACATCTAGCCCGCAAACTGTCCTTCACAATACTTGAAAAAACAAGATTTCAAGAAATCCATAACATTCTTCTCTGTATGCATCACATCTAAGTTATGACGGACTTGTAAGGTTTGCTAGTAGAATAGTTCTCGAAAAAATATACTTTATTTTCACTATCCGTCAGATAACTTCCTCTTAGATAATCGACCTAGAGAGAAGTTACCCAACTTTTCTTATTCCTTCCATACCATGCTACCAGATCGCTGATCCAAATTTATTCAGCGTCCAAATGACTGCCCATCAAACTTGTAATTATTTTCACTTTTCAACCATCTGTGATTCAGAGGTAAGAAACGATGATGACCCAAATAACAATGTTTCATACTCGCAGTTAGCCATATCGAGTGTGCTTTGTCCATGCAATTTGGACACGTGAGTTTACCTTTTGTACTCCAACCCGATAAATTATCATATGATGGAAAATCAATAATTATCCATAATAAAGAAGCACACATTATACATAATTCTTTCTTTACCGCGCCATACGTCCTCACTCCAGAATTCCACAAAATTTTAAGTTCATCAATCAAAGATTGCATATAAGTGTCTATTGCATTACCTGACCTTTTTGGACCGGGTATCAATAAAGACATCATCATAAAAGAAGATGCCATCGACATCCAGGGTGGGATATTATATGTAACAAGTATTACAGGCCAAATAGAGTAGCCCGTACTCATATTTCCGAATGGATTAAAACCGTCGGAAGAAAGACCTAATCTTACATTTCTTACCTATTGAGAGAATGATGGATATCTTTCATCAAATTTTATCCACTCCTCGGTATCTGACGGATGTCGCATAACACTAGTTATATCTTTTTTTTGATATTACTGTGCCATATCATCAATTTAGTTGTTCTAATCGTTGTAATTGGGGAATCAAAGGAAAGAACCGTAAAATCTTCTCTGTTTTTTTCCTATTCGAATCATGACTCGCATTATTTTATTTGCTAGCTTTGTAGTCTTGACGTGTACTAAATTTGAATATTCTTTCCAATATAAAATGCAGTCATTTGAAAATGCATCAATTTTCTCATAATTTAATCCAAGTGAGCGGAATCTTGACTTAGCATCCTTCTAATATTTTGGGAAACCTTCAAGATTATTTAATAATATTCTAATTAACTGCAACACATTTGTCATCATAACTGTTGTACAATGATTCTTTATTTTTAACTTAAACAAGTCCAAAATAATCATAAATGAGATATTTTAATTTCTGGGATATGATTTTCCGCATCTTTTATCTTTTCATGTAAAGTATCCCGAATCGATTTGGTCCTTTAATCGGAGTTATTTCCTCAAATATTATCCAATATTTCAAATATACTACCACGGTCATCTGTTTCAGACATATATCTTTCATTGTCAACTAAGGCGTCATTGACTTCTGCAAATATTCCTTCACCGTGATACATCCAATTCGTATAGTGAAGCCAAAACCCAATTAATATCAGGTGCTCGTAAACTATATTTTGTTTGTTACTCAGAGTGTTCTTGTTCTAATGCAAGGACAATGAATCTTATATCTTTCGCCTCCTAAAATATGATAGAGTGACTTGCACCGAAATGCTCAATCTAGGAATTCGATAATACCTTTTTTATATATCCAATAATCATCAAATCTTTTGTTCATCCAACTTTTATCTATTTCCGAAAAGTAAAGATTCAAAGAAATAAACAAGTTAATCTCTCGTATGGATCTCTTGTACACTATCGTTTCCTATACTCTAATCATTTTAGCATTATACTCTAAGCATTGCACACTATAAGTATTATATACTCTCATAATTAAAAGAACCAGGTACTGTAATATCCTTGTACTTCGTATCTAAATTAAAGAACTATATAACATTGAAACAAAAACAAAGCATAATCCAATAATGTATAATATTAATTAGGATTAATAACTTTTTCATTACAACTATACATCATGAGTATAACTTATCATCATAAGTATAACAACTACACCAACTATAACTTTAAAAACATCATGAGTAAAACATGAGTATAATGAGTTCAACTAAACTATAGGAACCTTATAACTCTTTTCATTACAACTAAACATGATGACTACACATAAAAATCATGAGTATGATGAATCATCATGACTATACTACACTTTAAAAACATACTTAAAAACAACTATATTTCAAACAATAATGTATTAGAAATGGAAAAAGTTGAAAAGAACACACAATTGAAGAAGAGGACAGTGGGTGCCGTCGATCGAGAGCCGAGGAAGGTGGCGATGAGCTCAGGTGGTGGAGGGTGGCGGAGAGGGAGTAATCGATGGAGGATTCACGAAATGAGGAAGGGATTCGACCGAGGATGGGATATAAGACAATCGGGACGGTCGCTCGACTGTCCCCTATAATAATGATCGTGGATGGTTGTAAGTGGACCGTCACCTATGGGTACAGATATATTTTACATGTCCCGCCAGTACAAACATAGGGGACGATCAGCACAACCGTCCTGTCTATCTATATATATATATATATATATATATATATATATAAGGGACAGTCAAAACTATACCTTCTGAGATATATTCCACGACGTTAATAGTAAATCAGAGGGAACGGTCATAATCGTCCTCTAAAGTTCCTGTGGAAAAAAACAACCAGAAGGTATAATAGGAAGGGACGGTTGCATAACCATCCCTAACGATAGGTTCATCAGGGACAGTCAATAAAGAATATCCCCTGTACTTATTAGAAGGGACGGTTACATCACAACCGTCCACTCAAATCACTGGGGGGATGGTTTCGCGTTGATAGTCTCCATTTATCGTCTCAAAAGTCCGACAGTTTGTAGTGAGCCTCTTCCAACCCTTCTCTGCCTTGAGCTCTCCTTCCTCCCCTCCGCTGGTGCTCCCCCTCCTCCCCTCCACGTCCTTCGCCTCCCCCTCCCTTCCACTGCTCCAGCTTGAGCAACCTCTTCTTCCCGTCAGGTCCTCTAGCTTCCCCTCCCCTTCATCTGGCTCCCTTCTGATGCACAATGACATGCGACAAAAGCAAGAGACATCTCAAGAGTGGTGGTGATATCTGAGCAAAGAATCATGAGCTCTATTATTTTTTGCGAGGCAACGACGAGATGCTATAGGTGGACACGACTAGGCAGGGACGGCGTTAATGAGCTAATATAGTAGTGAGCGATTTCGCAGAGTGGATGCTCGTCGTTGACTTGGAAGGTGCTGGGTTGTGGCCCACAACGATGGTAATAACATAAAAGATCATCACTGACAATGGTTGATCAAACATGCAAGGTTGGTTAGGGATCGTTACACAGAGAAGACCAGCAGGGGATGTTCACATGATCATGGTGGAGTTGAGGGAGACAGATTGATATAGTGATTTTATGGTTTAAATGATGTTCCCTCAAACCCTCTGTTGTGATGCTAACGAAGATGGAAACCAACTTATTCTAGGCCAAGATTCTTATCCTCCCCTCCATATCCTTTGCCTCTCCCTCCCCACTACACCTCCAGCCCAAGCTTCGCCTTCCCTCTGAGCCCCTCGCGGTCTCCAGCCTTTCCATCCTAATATCCACCTCAATATTGTTCTCTGTGTCTCCCTTCCCTTCACCACCTCCCCCAAGTCCATCTTGTTCCCCAACGATTCCATCGGAGGCTCCCCTTCTGTGTCCTCCAACTTTTCTCCCCTCACTTCCAACCCCTCTTGGTCCATGCCCATCCGTTCCAAGTTTTCTCGATTATCTAAAACAATATAGGGGCATAAGTGTAATTCATAGTTTACTTAACCATACCGTTGCTTGAAGAAATCAAGATTAGTTTATTTTAATAACTAACCAACTAATGGAAGGGCATGATGTTAACAGTGCGATAAGATGAGGAACAAGTGATATTGCAAAAAAAAAGCAGGGGCACAACTATAATTGAAAATCTTAGAAGGGCAAAAGTGTAAAAACCCTTTAATTTAATATGTAAAGTATGGCTACTATTATATCAATTTTAAGAATATGGTAATTTATTTTCGAATATCCGAGAACATCTGTAGTTCTATTCATATTCATATTTTAAAACTAATAAAACAATGATAAGTGGTAAAACGTACATTTTTATCGGAGTCCAATCAATTACGTCTACATTTTAGTGCAACATGGAGTGTAGTTACTCTTTATATTTTAATTTTTGATGATTATTAATATGATCTTACTTTAAAGACATGTTGATACATGATTGAAGTGGATGTGTTAATATACTTCTCATGAATGACAAGAGAGGAATCTTAGGAGGAATGACAAGAGAAGAATATGATAAATTTAGTGGTATCTATTTATTTTAGTCTCCTCGTTAGTTAGAATAAAGGGTAGCGGTGCTAAAGCATTAATGATAGGATGCAAATAAACGGTTACATATAAGGATATAGGTGTTAGTAAATTCTCACTCTTTTTAAAATTTAGATAATGATACACTATATCTTTAAAAATGAATACATATATGGAAATAAATAATCATAATTCATATATGAATATTTAACAGATGGATAACTACGAAGAACAAACATTTGTTAACACTTACATTTAGAAGAAATATTTTTGTAAAGTTGAAATTTATGGATGATTAAATCAAAATTACATAAATATTAACACAACAAAATAAAAATAAAATAACATGCTAAATTAAATAATTTGTATAACAAAGAATTAAACAATATAAAGATGTGTATTTCTCTTCCTCCATTTGGAATCGACTCCTGAATACAAATATATTACACAACCTTAAAAAAATCAATATCCGCTTAAAAACGGAGATAATGGGAGATGAATATGTCAGCTTCCGGTTGCATTTCTAATTAGTGGACAGAGGATCACATGTAGGATGCAAACAGTAGAGTAGATATATAGATGTTATCATATAATTATCTGTTTTTAAAATGAAAATAGATGTAGATGTAGATATTGACGATATGAAAATTATGTTGTCATATCTTAATTAACAGATAGATATATAAAAATAATACCTATCTCATATGGATAATACTAAAGCACTCTGTAGATTAGCTCATATATACATGTATTAGATAAATTACACATGATATAAATATATAAGAAATATATTTATTTAATAACAAGTATCGCAAATTTAGTTAAAGAAGGTGCAAAATCATGTAGTATATACTTAAAATAAATCAACAACTATATTTATTAATATATAAAACGGATATACGTATATAGATGAAAACTCAGTATAAAACCGATAAATCCCTGTTCAGTAGGCGCACATGTTGGGTGGACCTGCACGTGTGGGCCCTCGTTTGTTAACATAGAAAGAAAAAGAGACCGGGCATTCTTAAATGGAATTATTAAAGTGTGTCAATGGAGAAATGTGCAGTCTCCTTTTGCTGTGAATGGGAACAATCTGTCATCCACCCATCCATCCTTGTATTGCCTCAGCACTGATGGTGATGTGCCAACCGCATGTGAGAAATAAAGGTGCCAGAAAAAACCCAAAAGGCCTTCGCATGCTAAAAGGTAACCATGCCACATATCAATATGGTCAAATGATTTCTGTCTTGTATTGTGCTTGTTCTCTACTGAATTTTCCATGGAGGACAAGTGATGATTCCATCCTCTTTTGACTTACCAACCGATTGATGAAGAGAGAAAATTCATGAACCTCATGAAGAGAATTATCCACTAGCAACTTGCAAGTCGAAAGCAAAGATGTTCATGGACCTCCGAAAGGGTTTCGGCATAGTTTTTCTTGAAGGGTGACTTTTCCGATGCCTAGACGCTCAAAAAGGTATTGTACCTAGACAACAGTGACTTCACATACCTTTGTAAGAGGTATCCAACACAGCCCCACTTTGTGGTACAAACTCTTTGAGGTCTTTAAACCATACTAGAGGAAGATTGTACCCCATGATTTATTTAAATGCAACTTTGTAGAGGTTCGTGTGATGATCGTCTTCCTAGGATCTGGGTACTTTGCAAACCAATTCTATGTACATACATTCCACATTTGAAACATACGATATAAATATAAGTAGGAGAAATGGCATGAAAGAAGACTGGAATTTATTTTTTTTCCATTAATTAAATGTGCATAATTCAGTAATTGCAATCCATGTCCACAAAATATAACATGTATGCATCAAAAGATGTGCCCATACATACATTGTACAACTCATGTCTCTCAAAAGGCTATAAGTAGATTAAGTAGTAAGTACAAGTAAAAACTAGCTACACGCACTGAACCAAAAGAAGATCGTATAGCCGCACAAAAATAATAACCACAAGCCCTAACCGATCACTGCGGCTGCTTCTGAGAACCTGTAGAATCCAACACAAAGTACATAATGAGCAAAGCTATCAAGTACGATACAAAAACTACAACAAGCAGGGTACTAAAGAAGTGTGAAAAAGAAACAACTAAGGTAAATCCTCCTCATAAAGAAATAAAATCTAATCATTCTCATTAATTATGAATAACCTAAGCTTTGTGTATAGTCCGTGGTCTAGGTTCGTGTGAGATCTCACACTATGACTGTAAGGTAATAAGAATGCCTTAGGGTCGAGATGCCTCTGTGGGAATGTGGTGGAGTACATTGCATCCTAACTAAGTTCCCAACACACCCACTCAGCTTCACTTATCAAATTGTATCTCAGATTTCCAAATCAAATTTCTAATCCGCAAATCATCGCGAACCGTTAAGGTCCATTGTCCATGTATAAAAGTTCACGGTGGTGTAGGACACGAGTCAGGGCACAGATTATTAAAATAATTCATACTATAGTCGAAATCAACACGACCATCTCAATCATCCTTATGCACAGGTGACTTGTATTTCATTCCCAACTTCTTTAAACCATATTTCTCGTAATTTCCTTTTTAGTGATTCCATCAGAATACTAACCAGTACACTCATGTTAACCTTAATTGAACAAGCGAAACATTAGACTACCAACGTGATTACTTGTCACACTCTCGAAGCACTAGCTAAAGGCATGCAAGCTGAGGCTGAACACCATGTGGTGACTCTTCGATGTGCCAAGCAACATGCCTCTCAACCAATGCAACTGTTGATTTTGTGGTGTCAAAGTTTCTACCCAGAGCTCTAAGGGTGAATGCTCAATACCATTAGGCTCCTAACTTCATCTACCCGTTCATCATGAAATCGTGCCCATTTATTCAAATCTTATTCAACAATATACATGAGAGACTCCTACTCCACGAGGGTCAAAACCATTATTCTACTAATCTCCCCGTAATTATTGATTACACGAGATAAACAAAGCCTGACACTCGTCCAATCATAAGAAAGCACTCACTAGAGAGACAATCACAAGGATCAATAATAAAAATCGGAAAACTGATCCCCTGACAGAAAATCACGATATTGGATCAAGAACAGCCAAAATCAACCATTATATATAGCTGGTTAAACAGTTACATATAATTTGCCCTGCCAAACCCAAGCACAATTCTCACATAACCTTATTTAGGACCAAAGAATGACCGCTAGACATTAATTAGTAGATATCCCGAATTCTTACTGAAGTAAATTACAAGTGTTATAAGGAGCGGAGGACTGAGGAAAGGAAACTCTTTCGGAGTATTAATGTCAGGTATGCCGCCTTTTCTAGCTCGAGAGAGAATGAGAGAATGATGGAGAGAGGGATGGAAGGGGGCTCCCGCACTCAAGGCGTTGTTTGATGGCTTCTCCTCTCGTCGGGAGGTCTATTTATAAGGCGCGAGCTCCTCGAACCGCCCCCCCCCATCTCCCCCGCACCCGCATGACGTGGTGCCATCGAATCCGGTCTTCCCGTAACCGCCGGCCGCGAAACGGTCGGAGTACAATTGTTGACCACTAAGGTCATTCACAAGGTTCATTCAAACACGGAGACCTTACAATTCATCCACAGTCTCCACTGCATCTTGCCTTCGAAGGTAACATAATAAACGTAACAATGAACACCACAAAGAAAATAACAATCCCCTTGCTCCACATTACTCACACGACAAAAAAAAGACAGCCTAATAGGGCTTTGCTAATAACTTGAGCACCCGGAACAGATCTGCAACTATACCAAAAATTTCAAAAGCAGCTATGCCAAGACACACCAGTAAATTGTTCAATCCGCAGACATCTCGTAGTTCATATCCATTAATAGGATAATATGCTTCCTACCTTGCTAATATACAACATATAAATTCTCACATCTCTTTCCTCACAATCACACGTGCAATAAGGATATATGCTTCCTTTCAGACCAACGTAGGAAAATCAAATTTCCTACATGTATTATTGCATATGGATTTAATGCAACATCTTTCAAAGAAAAGATTGAAACTTGTGACTTTTATCCAACTTCATGTAATATATATATATATATATATATATATATATATATTATCCATTATACACGTTGATGTGAGCAAACTATATCATGAAGGGGATATTAGTTTCTCAGTGTGTTGACACAGAAATCAAAAGGTATAATTTCATTAATATTTGCACTTAGATAAAAATCCACCGGCCCACATTTTCGTTGCGCACGCAAACGCTCCCATTTAGTGAAATCTGGAATTTCAAGATATGTAGGTAACACTATCTATTCTCTGTTTACATTTTCAGAATAAAACGCCTCCCCAACAATGCAACAAAATTGACGCATAATCATAAACTCCAACAAGGTAAGAACATATACGGGTAGATATAAACATGACTAGGATTCCAAAGCTTTGCGCTCTATAATGTGCATAAAGGATCTTAAAGTTTTACGAATACTCAAGCGGATGTCATCGGTGAAATCATATGAACCCGGTAGCAAAGAGGGAAGAGGACATCATTACTTCAAAACTTGTATCCTCGATGCCTCCGATCATGGACAAATAGCACGTTCGGTACTCCGTTGATGACAAGAACCCATGCACGAGGATGATCTTGTCCTCCTCTGCGCGGCAGTGACTTCAGATCGTCCATCCAACGCACTCCGACGAGCTCTAGCGGTGCTCTGATGAGGTCTCTAGTGAGGGGAGTAGAATAGGAAGTGGTTACTCTTTGGGTTAGGGCTTTGGGCAAGAAAAAGTGATTTTTATGTGGTGGAAATTCGGATCCAGATCTTGATTCGGATTTGAATGGAGCCAGACCTGGACTCACTAAAACGGTCATAACTTCAGTTTCCGAACTCATATTTTGATGTTCTTGTACTAGTTGGAAAGATCTCGGTGAGTATTTGAAAATAGAGTGCTCATTCATTTCATTCGATCACTGGATCAGGGCAGATTTTAGAGAAAAATTTGGATCCCATTTCGAGGGATCTCACGTTAGGATATTTTATGAGAAGATCTAACAATGTCCTTCCTCGGAGATGGCCTCTAAGGTTATCCAAATATCAGTTCTCATGCATTAACACGTAAGTCCTCTGACCTCTATAGATGTACTTACGTTATACCCCTCCTATCCTATAGGGATCCCCTCAAGTGTCCCAAGATCTTCCTCAATGGGGCTGCCCCATTCTATTTTTCGTCAAATTTTTTATTTTTTTTGAAAAATATCGTCATGTATATTCATCTCTATATCCCTCCTATATGCCATTCGAATTTCGTCAGAAACTGAGACTCCTACAGCCTCCATCTAGACATGGTCGATTTAAAAAATTCCCGCGACCGCTAAAAAATGACGTCTGGATGGAGGCCGTAGGAGTCTCTGTTTCTGACGAAATTCGAATGGCATATAGGGGGGATATAGTGATTAATATACATGGTGATATTTTTCCAAAAAAAAAATGCGGAAAATTTGGTGGGGGTAGCCATGTTGGATGCTCCTTGGGGGCAGCCCCATTTTTCCCTATATATATATATATATATATATATATATATATATATATATATGGAGCCTACATCGGGTGATGTAGGTAACTTACCTACATCACCTCATTTTTTTCGTTATTTTTTATTTTTTCGAATGAAACCTCAGTGGGACCTTTTTTCTCATTATTTTTTGTTTTTTTGAAATGAAATCTTCGGGGATTTACATCACCATATACCATCATTGTGTCATTCCAAATTCAACTGAATTCGAGACTTCTATCCCCTCCATCAAGACTGTCAAATTTTAACGGTCTCAGAATTGCTGAAATTGACCCCCTTCAGATGGGCATGTTAGAAATATTTTTCCCACGAAATTTAAAACACATAATCCACTCTATATATTAAGTAAATCCCACTGAGGTTTCATTCGAAAAAATAAAAAATAACGAAAAAAATGAGGTGATGTAGGTAAGTTACTTACATCACCCGATGTAGGCTCCTTGTCCCATATATATATATATATATATATATATATATATATAGGAGAAACTTCAAATGAGGCAGGGTCTCACCATATATATGGTGAGCCACCCTTAATTTAGGCATCTTTCTAATATATTTTACAATTTCTTGTTTCATACATGTAATAAGAAATATTAAGACAACATGTATAGTGAAATAAAATTATGAAAATATTATTATAATGGATGGAAATATTGATTTGAATTTAGATGCTATATTTTACAAAATTCATTTTTTTACAATGTGCAGTTTATATTTTACAAAACTGTCACAGAGTTTTTACTAAATTCGCAGTGGCTTTTACAATTTCAGAAAAGCCCCCACCCCATTTGAAAGGTCCCATATATATATATATATATATATTATTACATGTATGAGGTGGGGGCTTTTCTGAAATATATATATATATATATATATATATATATATATATATATATATATATATATATATATATATATATATATGGGACCTTTCAAATGAGGTGGGGGCTTTTCTGAAATTGTAAAAGCCACTGCGAATTTAGTAAAAACTCTGTAACAGTTTTGTAAAATATAAACTGCACATTGTAAAAAAATGAATTTTGTAAAATATAGCATCTAAATTCAAATCAATATTTCCATCCATTATAATAATATTTTCATAATTTTTTTCACTATACATGTTGTGTTAATATTTATTGTTATATGTATGAAATAAGAGACTGTAAAATATATTGGAAAGATGCCTAAATTGAGGGTGGCTCACCATACATATGGTGAGACTCCGCCTCATTTGAAGTTTCTCCTATATATATATATATATGGGTAAAATGGGGCTGCCCCCTGGGAGTAGCCAACTTGGCTACTCCCACGGTCCCACCCCTATTTTTCCCTCATTTTTTTATTTTTTTGGAAAATAAAAATTTGTATATTCATCACTATATCCTCTAACATTCTATTAAAATTTCATCAGAAACAGAGACTCCTAGACCCTCCATCCAGACGTCTTTTTTTTTAACGGTCACAGAATTTTTTAAATCGACCCTACTTGGATGGAGGCCGTAGGAGTCTTTGTTTTTGACGAAATTTTAATAGAATGTTAGAGGGATATAATGATGAATTTACAAATTTTTATTTTCCTAAGAAATAAAAAAATGAGGGAAAAATAAGGGTGGGAGTAGCCAAGTTGGCTACTCCCTGGGGGCAGCCCCATTTAACCCTATATATATATATATATATATATATATATATATATATATATATATATATATATATATATATATATATATATGGGACCTTTCAAATGAGGTGGGGGCTTTTCTGAAATTGTAAAGGTCGCTGTGAATTTAATAAAAACTCTGTAACAATTTGTAAAGTATAAATTGCACATTGTAAAAAACATGATTTTTTTAAAATATAGCATCCAAATTTAAATTAACATTTCCATCCAATATAATAATATTTTCATAATTTTATTATACTATACATGTTGTCTTAATATTTATTGTTATATGTATGAAATAAGAAATTGTAAAATATATTGAAAAGATGCCTAAATTGAGGGTGGCTCACCATATATATGGTGAGACCCCGCTTCATTTGAAGTTTCTCCTATATATAAATATATAGGGCTTATCCAGAGAGTCCTATGCATATTTGAGTTGCGGTGAGTACCAAACGTGGGCTCGCCAGCGTGTATTTCCATTTGAATGATTGCCCATTTCGAAGGAGCACGGTTTTGGAAGTATTTAATACGTTTGAGCCGTATATATTTCCAATTATATCGAGTCCTTAAAAAAAGAAGACAATTTTGGAAAGATACATTCAAATCATTAATTTCGTACCGAAGAAATAATCATTGTACATTTGATCAGTAATGTACATAATGTACTCAAGTAATTACATTCTGCGAGATCAGTAATACTGAAACAATTGTCAGTATTTTACAACTGTAATATTACATTGTACAGAGATCAGTAATTCATTCATGTTACTCAAGTAATACATATTCAATTCTCAAGTAATTATTATTGTGAGATCAGTAATTAAGTATGTAAATTACTAGTGTCCATACAATAAGTACTGATTACAAATGCCCATTTTACTGAAATCATTTTGATTGTTACTAATGTTATAGTTATTTAATACTTTAAGTCTTACTGAAGCACCTCTTATTTACTTATATAACCTTTTTAATTACAATAATGCATCGAGTGTTACTGATAGCAATACATAAGTTACTGGTCACGTGGTTTTTTATACTTATTCAAACTTACTAATTCCATTATCCTCTTTTACCTACAATTTATTACATGTTACTGATGCTTCTATATATCTTACTTATTTTATTCTTTGTTTTGAATTAATATCGAATCACAACTTCTTTACTTATGTAGCCCATTTATCTACTTGTAATACGTCAAGTGTTACTGAAAGCCACACATAAATTACTTAATTATTGTTATATGATGAACATCCAAATTTCAATTGTTGTCTTATAGTCCATTTAGATGATGTTGTTTTTCTCTCGCTCTTCGTAATAACAACAACTTCTTCAAGACACCAAATTGTTGTATTGTTCTGCAAGAAATAATAAGTTAATTGACCATTTAAAAATATTACAAGAAAGTGGAAAAGAATACACATTACTTACAAATTTTCAGTAACGTTTCAGGAAGATACCTACTTCAGTACTATTTTATATCTGTGAATAGTAAGAATTGTAAAAAGAAAAGTAACTCAGCAATATACTCGCTTCAACAAGAATCATTCAATGACAAGTAACTTGTAATGAATTGTTAGTAACATTTATTATATGACATGTAACTTGTAATGAATTATATTTATAATAGTAATTCAATGTAAAGCATAAGTAATTTGATGAACTACTTAAGTAACTTACTGAATTGAGATCAGTAAGATAAACTTCGGAATTCATATAAGTAAGAATTCACTATTTCGAAAGTAAGTAAATTCATTTTTGCTCAAAAAATCAGTAACTTTTATTTCTATATCAGTAACTAATAGCAAAGGACAAGTAAATATTTAAATTACTCTGGTAGTTTGTAGAAATTTTTCAGTAATAATGACTATAAGGGCAATAACTCAGTATATCTTAAAAGTAACACATGAAAAAGTAACAACTCTGTTAGCGTTAGTAACATAAAATATCTTATAAGTAAATTAAGTAAATACATCAGTAACTCAGTATATCTTCAAAGTAACGTATTAAAAGTAACAATTATGTTAGCAATAGTAACATAAAATATCTTATAAGTAAATTAAGCAAATACATCAGTAACTCAGTATATTTTCAAATTAACACATGAAAAATAACAACTGTGTTTACTGTAACTTTTTATTATATGAAAACAAAATACATTCGATAAAAAATTAATTATTACTAAGGATCATGTATCAAATGATAAATAGATATTATGAACACCACTTTCTCATATTTCAATCATACTTCTCGAAAAAAATATTGCTTACGATAAAAAATATGAAATTTCATAAGCGATCAAATCATGAAATCAAGAAACGATGAAATAGAACAAAAATATCATTAAAACAACGAAATTATGATAGAAATAAGCGATCAAATCATGAAATGAATCACATACCTCTCTACTTGCGTTGAAATGAAAAAAATACCTTGCGTTGAAATGAATCGATAGTTTTAGCAATCATATACGTGTGCCTTGCACTTTTCAAAAAACGTAACGCTATTTTTAGAAAAGTTTTAATTTCCAATTTTGTTTTATTTCCATATGAAAATTAGTTCCTATTTTCTTTGGATTGAATCTTGTAGATGGACGGCTACAATTGGGTGCTCAAAAAAATCCAAATGGGCACAGGGCTCCCTTGATAAATTCCCTATATATATGGATTTAATGGGGCTGCCCCCAACATGGTTGCCCCGTCCCCTATTTTCGACGTTATTTTTTTTTGAAAATATCACTGTATATATTCATCCCTATATCCCTCCTATATGCCATTCGAATTTTATCAGAAACAGAGACTCCTTCGACCTCCATCGAAATAGTGTCGATTTAACAAATTCTGTTACCGTTAAAAAATGATTGTCTGGATGACGATATTTTTCAAAAAAAGTAAAAAAAAACACCGAAAACGGCATGGGGGCAGCCCCATTAACCTCCCTCTCTCTCTTTATATATACATATATAGGGTAAAATGGGGCTGCCCCCAGGGGTAGCTAACTTAGCTCCCCCGCCCTATTTTTCCCATATTTTTTATTGAAAAATAAAACCATGTAAATTCATTATTATACCCCTATATTATGTCATTCAAATTTCGTGAGAGACAGAGACTCCTACGGCCTCCATCCAGACAGAGTCGTTTTAAAAAATCCTACGACCGTTAAAAAATGACGGTTTAGATGGAAGCCGTAGGAGTCTCTGTTTCACACGAAATTTGAATGACATAATATATGGATATAGTGATGGATATTCACGGAAGAAATTTTCAAAAAAAATAAAAAAACTAGGAAAAATGGGAGGGGGCAGCCCCATTTTTCCCATATATATATATGACCCTTCCAATGAGGTGCACCTTTCCTGGTGCGTGGAAAGCCCATCACGAGATCCATTAGATCTCGATCCAGCGGTCCAAAAGGGTATTTTAGTCCATACATTTTTGTTTAAATTTGAATTTAATTTTGAATTTTAAATTTATTTCATCCTTGAATTTTTTCATTTTTAGCATGTCTGATTTGGTATTTTTTGTTGCCTTTTAGTTAATGAAGTTTCGCCAACCTGGTAGCATTTTCGCGCAATGTAGAATAGCAGATCTTTTTGTAAAATCCCGTTGATATTGTAAAAACTATATCCTGCATTGTAAAATAAAATCACAATTAGCAATAGTTATATTATTATAATTGTAATTTTGATAATACTATTGTAAAAATTCATGCACGTTTTGTAAAATCTGTATGAAGATTGTAAATCCACACTCACAATTATGTGCATTTTTCACAAAAATGTACGGTACTTTCGCGCCCTGCAGAATGCCAAGCATCTTTGTAAAATTCGAATCCATATTGTAATTTTGCATCCTGCATTGTAGAAAAAGATCACAGTTAGTAATACAATTATTGTTGTAATTGTAAATTTAGTAATGTCTTTGTAAAATACAGTCTCATATATGTAGGAAACGTCTCGGTATTTGTAAATTCTGATCTGAGATTGTAAAATCCCCCTCTAGAATGTTATCTGAGTTTGAATTCGAATTCAAATCGTATTTTTGGTGATAAATCCGAGACCGAGTCCAACATGACTCGTTCAACTCGGTAGATACTCCCATATGTTACCGTAGGTAGTGTGGACAATATTTATCTCATTTAAATAGTTTTTGCCATATCACGAAATTTAAATAAATGTAAAAAACAGTCTGAAATTTGTAAAAAAATAATTTAAGATTGTAAAATACGATATGAGATTGTAAAAAAAATACTCGAGATTGCAAAATAGGATCTCTGATTGTAAAACATTGGGCACACCCTCCATCTCCAGCATCCTCTCTTCCCGCACCTCCTTCGCCCTTCTCCTCCACGACCCATCTGAAATTTGTAAAGAAATGATATGAGATTGTAAAATACGATCTGAGATTGTAAAAAAATACTCGAGATTGCAAAATAGGATCTCTGATTGTAAAAAACTGGGCACGCCCTCCATCTCCAGCATCCTCTCTACCCGCACCTCCTCCGCCCTTCTCCGCCACGACCCACCTCCTCCATGCACGTCCTCCTCCGTCCACACACCTCTATTCACGCACTCCTTCAATCTTCTCCTACATGATCCACCTCCTCCACGCGCAGCCATCACCCACACACAACGCTGTCTTTATTACATACAAGAAAACAACCTTGGAGAACGCCATCACTGGCCATCGTAGAGCAGCGCATTGCATCCACCGTCTTGCACGCCATTAGTGACGAGCAACAACCTCCTCTCCTCATGCCGTCGTCGAGAGAGATGGAGGAGAGGAACCTCGTGCGACGATCGAGATCGAGAGAGACGAGGGGAGAGAGAGAGAGAGATAGAGGAAGAGAGAGAGAGAGAGAGAGGAGAGAGGATATAATTGTGGAGTATTTGTTGCATTCTAAATTTAGAATATGTTAAAATGACCATAATAGGTTTTTCAACATTAAAAATATATTAATAAGGAGCTATTAATGACAACCATCGGATTGATTGCGTATGGCTAGGATGACATGCTTTCCATGCACCCAGGAAAGGTGCACCTCATTTTAAATATTTCCTATATATGGGATAAATGGGGTTGCCCCCAAGAGGGAGCGAACTTAACTTCCCCCGCCCATTTTCTCTATTTTTTTATTTTTTTTTGAAAATTTCTTCTGTGAATATTCATCACTATATCCATATATTATGTCATTCAAATTTCGGGTGAAACAGAGACTCCTACGGCTTCCATCCAGGCAGTCATTTTGTAACGGTCACAATATTTTTTAAATCGGCCCCATCTGGATGGAGGTCGTAAGAGTCTTTGTTTCGCGTGATATTTTAATGACATGATATAGGGATTTAATAATGAATTTATACGGTTTTTATTTTCAAAAAAATAAAAAAATATGCGAAAAATGAGGCGGGGGAGCTAAGTTAGCTCCCGAGGCATACATATTTTTCCCTATATATATAAAGAGAGAGAGAGAGGAGTGATCCTGTGAGAGCAAAAAACTGTGAGAGCGTGAGAGGAGTGATTCTGGACTACTAGATTCAACTAGGAAGGAGAAGACCAGGAGAGAGAAGACATATCTAGTGGTCCAGAATCACTCCTCTCATGCTCTCACAACTTTTTGCTCTCACATGATCACTCCTCTATATATGTGTGTGTGTTAACGGGAAACCCACGAGAAGGGATCTCGATTCATCGGAGTCTGGATGGATTTCACATTACTTGCTATCACTAGTTATGCTACTTCTTCCTCCTTCACTAATCTATATAAAAGAGTAAAGAATAGAATGACAAGGAAATGCAATACCTTTTAACTTATAGTTTGTCAATAAATCTTCAGAGCTTAAAAATACTAAGAAACATGCAAGTTTTATTTAGTTCGAATAAGGTGAATTTATCAATGAGGATAAGTTTATTACTACTTGGAATAATCATCTTTCTAACTATCCCTCGAATAGGTAGGTTCCCATTAATATGAGAACTTATAATGATTTATATATGAATTGTTATCTGACGCACAACCGTTCGCTGTCAATGGATAGTTGTCGAAGCCATACATAGAGCATGACACATTCATGTCCATTGTTGATTTGATTGAAGTGGTATTCTAAGAAGAGCTTATATCATCAACAAATTTAGACAACTGAGCTACAAAAAGATCATTTTTGTTTGTTCTTTTCATTTTTTTCCTTTCCTTCTTTCTTCCGCTTTATTTATTCATCCCTTTCACCAATACTATACTTAGAATATAGTTCAGCCTAGGTATAGGGGCGATGAGTGACTTGAGTTTTTCTTTTCATTCTCTCGCTTGTCTATCAACTTTTCAATATTCTATCTATACTTAGAGATATTTTATCTTAAGTATTATGGGAAGACAAGCTGAGTTGTTGTACAGTCTTCTATGCTAAGGATTAGTTGATCCTAAGTATAGGAGGATGATCAACATCTTATTCTTTGATTGGGTCATTACAGTATAGATTCTTCTATACTTAGCGTGAGCTATATCTTCTGTAGTTGCTCCTTGGTCACTATGAGGACGTAGTTCGAGCTAAGTATAGGAAGATCGTTTATATGATATTGTAAAAAAATATTTTAGATTGTAAAAAAAAGATATGAAATTGTTATGAATTTATAAAAGTAACGATAAACGTAAAAAAGCAACATGAGTTTGTAAAAAATAATATACAATTAGTAAAAAAAGACGTGATATTGTAAATAATGATTTGAAAATGTAAAAAATGATCTGAGATCGTAAAAAAATCCGCCCCCTTCTTCTCCCATTAGCGGCCCAACATTAGATCAAGGCCACCGTCTACGATGAGTACTTCCATCGTCGCTGCTCTCCAAGTGGGGCTCGTAGCATCCCCCAGCTGGCTACAACCATCATAGGCGGTGCTGCAGTAACTAGACGGTGCTCCCCGATCATCGTTGCAGCAACAAGATGGAGCTCCGCCTATTGTGGTGTTGCACCACAAGCCAATGAAAATCGAAGAGGCAGATGCTTCACACATCTTCATGCGTTCCAACGTGCACTGCCACACCATTCACGATTCCCCATCTCTCCCTGCATCCCATAAAATAGACTAGATTACCAACCCGTACGAACGAACAAATAGAACGACCGGCTAAACATTGTTGCAATTCGACTGTTGATGTTGACGATTCCCCACGGTTGACTTCATAAAAGAAACACCACCCACACGTGTTACAAAGATTGGTCATGGTGAAACGCCTAAGAATATGCGAGTCCCTACGAACATAAAAAACATCTGCAGAATAAAACTGTATGGATTCTCTCATGTTATACACGATTATAATGCGATGGATTCGTTTTTTTTAATCCAAAAAAGGGGGAAACACATGGAGGTGTCCACCCCATTATATTATATTTAAAATTAGATTTAGAACAACCAGGACTTGAGGAGAGTCCGAGAGCAATGGACTACATTTTCAACATAGAACCTCTCTGCACGGAAGATTACACCATTTCTATCAAGCCAAGTAGCCCATAAACCTGCAATTGGTGCCAATCTCTCAGGATTTGGATGAAAACGTGAGTTGAGGAGAGATTCCCAGAATGACACCATGTTGCTATAATCTACCCAATTCACATTCATCATCTGCCAGAAGACTTTCATCTTTTCACAACCCAGGAACATGTTTTCAGTTGATTCCAAGTTAGAACTGCAAAGAGCAAATGAGTTATCCTCGTAACGAAATATGTGAGCCCGCCTCTCTCTCTCTCTCTCTCTCTCTCTCTCTCGTAAGAAGCCTCTCATATCTTAGGAGTCATAAGAATATTCTAATGCATGTCGATAGCTTCAGTTCTCAAATCATTCTGCAAACCATAACAAGGTCCTCCTGAAGTTGCTCTGCTCCCTTGATCAACTTAGAGCAGGCCTTCTTGATAGAGAAATCACCTTCTCTCCAAACTCAGTGGTCACTACCAATGTTGGGACCCTCAGTCCTAGATAAAGACTCCATCAAGTCTTGATAATCTTGCATTCATCATTCAGAGAGGGCACCAGTGAAAGTAAGTCTCCAAGCCCCATCCTCCCATAACTCAGCCACACGAGCACTTTTTTCCTCCGCTAGAGCAAATAAATGTGGGAAATGAGTCTCCAGAGGTCCGCAATTCATCCAGTCATTGTTCCAGAATAAGAAATTACAACCATCACCTAATCGTGGCCGAAAGAGAAGAGGAAGATCTGAGATAATAGCTCGAATACCCTTCCATAATGACGTCTCAAATCGAAGTGACGAAAATCACTAGCAGAGTGCACATCGACCCCATAGATGCTGCAAATGAATTTACTACCGATGTCCTTTTCACTCCAAATTCTCGCCGCCCATTTTACAGAAGTGCACGGTTCATAAGCTCCAATCTCACAACACCAAGCCCCCCATCCTCCTTTGGCAGCGTAACTGTCTGCCAATCCACAAGATGTAGAGCATGGCCATCACCTCCCACCCTGCCCCAGAAGAACCTTCACATGATCTTCTCAAGCCAATTGCGAATCCCCACTGGAAGAAGTCTCGTCGACATGAAAAAAATTGGGATCGCCGCCAAAACTGCCTTCATCAGAATCAAGCGACCACCCCGAGAAAGCAAAGAGCCCTTTCAACATGCCAGCTTCCTTTCTAACTTCTCCACCACCGGTAGCCAATCGGAGAGAAGAATGCGATCGCATCCCAACGTCAGTCCCAAATATCTAATCGGTCTCGCACTGCATGGGCAACCCCCCGACCTCTTCCTCAGAAAGACCAAAAGGGATCATGATGGACTTATCTTTGTTAAGTCTAAGGCCAGACAACTCCCCGAAGATCTCCATAACCATCGACATTCCCCTCACCTTAGTAGCCGCTCCCTCAACAAAACAAATAGTATCATCTGCATATTGGAGAACTAGAATAGAGATGTCCCCCAAAGAATATCCTTTCGTGAGATTGTGCGTCACTATCTGCCTCACCATACAAGGTAATACATTCGCTTCTTGGACAAAGAGAAGCGGTGTAAGATGACATCCCTGACGAATTCCCCGCTGGGGTTGGAGGTATCCACAATCGGGATGACCATTCACTAAAATCGAGTAAGATACAGTGGTCACACAACTCTTCATCCAAGAGATCCACAGATCCGGGAATCCCTTTTTGTGCAAGATAGACCACAAGAACCGCCAATAAACACTATCATAGGCCTTGGAGAAATCCACCTTCCACAGCACCCCCCGTATCGGATGATGAATCCTCATTCATCACTCTTTATTCTTTTATTTTAGCTAAAAACCTTTGCAAAATACCATGTATATGTTTGTAAATATAATAATTTATCAAATAGCATGCATTGTGTAAATACCAATAATTAGCATGTTTTTGTGCAACAATAAAACAATAAATAAATAAAGAAAAAGAAGGAAATATTTAGAATAAATATTGAGTGACCTGAACCCAAGGGAAGGCTCAATATGGGACTGACCGCAAAATAAAATAAGTAAAGAGAGATATGGTAACTCAGCCTTGTACATAAAACCCCTTTTAGCGTAAATATTTTTTTTCTAAAATTACAAATATTTATGTGTTCCCCATATTTTCTATATATTTATAAAAATAAAATAAAAATGAGAAAAATAAAATAAAAATAAATAAGTTCTCTCTCCTCAGTGTACATATACCATGTACATAAAATAAAAGACATATTTGTTTTACCCTTGTAAATAATTAATAAAAATCATTTTATATTCCAAATTTTATGGTGTAAATAAATAAAATATAAAATTGGAATAATTGTACATAAATAAAATAATAAAAATAAAATTAAAAAATACATAGGTACATATACATGTATATAATAATAATATAATGTAAATACATATTTTATTTTTCGAAAAAATAAATAAAAATCACTAAAAAATACTTTGAAAATAAATAAACACTTTTTATTTTGTAAATATTTTTAATTAAATCGTTTTCTATTTTATTTTGATTTTTCAAATCTTTTTCCAATGGAATTTTTCCATTGGTCCACAGGGGATTTTTGATCCCCGGTCAACTCCCCCTCTGGACGACTTTGCTTCGCGGCCGCGTCCCGACCCGACTTCTCCCATTTATGCAGACGTTATCCGCCGCCCATTTACCCAAATTCCGGACTCCGATTGCAGCTTCTTCATCCGAGAATCACGCTCGAGGTTCATCTTAGGGATCCGTGCATTGGATTGTGCGCCCGACTCTCGTCTTCCCGGACCCCTACCGGTATATAGCTTCGCCTCCTCCCACCATTTCACACACCTTCGGCCACCGTTTCAGACCCCTGTGACTTCCATTCCCTTGCCTAGACTGACAGCTAGACGAAGGGTGTTGTAGAGAGGAGAGGAGACGTTTTGCCCTAGGTCTGGTGGTCTTCACCATCGCGCTCCGCCATCGGCGAGCTCGAGCCTCTGGAGGTGTCGCTCCATTGAGGCGAGGATCCCAGGAGGTCACCCACCTCCAGAACAGACGTCTGCACCCATCAGGTAGCCTCGATATCCCTTAGATTAGCTTTAATCTTGATTCTTAGATTTTGCGCCGCCGGCCTTCGCCGGCCAATCCACTCCGCTCCGACCATCCTTTCGATCATCCGACTGTAACATCACCTCCACGAGACCTCTCCGCATTTTCTACGCCCCTCCGATCATCTTGGTTCGCCCTGGAACCAAGACTTAGGTCTCCTTCACCGTCGCCTTGCCGGAGACCACTGCTCCGCCTCATCCGATCACCCCCTTCGCCCGCTAATGGGTCGAGGCAGTTTACCATCAACCCCTCTTGCTTCCTATGCAGGTACCAAGGCTTGAGAGCCTCATCTGGAGGCCCATCCACTCAGGACAGGAGCTTCAGGTGCTCGATGTCGCCGGGGACCCTCTAGGTCCTCCCACCCTCATCGGAGCACACCACGAGCTACGGACATCCTCGAGCTTCCATTCCCACATCTCAGCAGCCGCAGAGGACCTCCTGATCGCGCGTATTTGACCGGTGAAACTCACCGGTGACTTGTTCTTTGAGCATCCTCCAGCACCGTTCGATCGAACCCCGCGCTCCAGATTAAATCTCCACCATTCATCTGCGTGGGGCTTTCGACCGTTGATCCATTTGAGGATCGAATCCGAGACGTCTATCGCCGAAGAGGCAGCCACCATCCATAGCCGCCAGATCTTACACGTGGCCCCCCCTTCAGCCGTCGATCGTTATAATGGGGTAATATCACTTAGGCCCCTGTTCTTTTTGCTTTTATAGTTTATTCCTGTAAATATTTTATCTAGTTGTTTTTATTTTGGGTAAATTGCATGTAGGACCTTGTGTTTACTTTATTTATGAATTAGTCCCTGTGTATGTGGTGCACGTGCGTCGATACATGATCCGTAGAACTTTTGCATTGTTTATCCTATAGTTTTGAGCTGTTACTGTTTACACTTTTATAAATAGGAATGACATTTTAGTCCCTGTGAGTGCAAATCACGTGCGTGACTCGTGTGTTTCTGGACTTTTTGCAATATTGGCCCCAAACTTTTAACACATGTTATTATTTGGCCCTGCAACTTAGTTTTCTTTGCACTTTGGTCCATGTGTGCTGTGCCCTTTTCATTGGTTGAATAAAATATCAAATAAAATCCAAATCTTGTGAAATTCGGATACGTGGCTCCTGCCACTGTGTAAAAATTTCACAATTTTTTTGGGACATTTTTATTACTATTTGCTATTTTCAAAAAATTAAAAACCCTTATTTTTATTACTGTTAGGAATATAAAATCAATTAGAAATAAAAAAACTCATTTAAAAATTACAAAAAATTAGGTATTGTTTGTTTCTATGTTTTTGAGCTTTAGTTCGATGTTTGTTGAATTTGGATTTACAAAACCCCAAAAAATATAAAACCCTAAAAATCTTATAAAAATTGTTAAAAATTCTATAAAATTCAAAAAAATACAATTTTGATTTCTGTAGCTTAGTTTTTATTTCTATTTTTTTCATAAAAATTTCCTTCAGATTTTTAGAGGCTAATTAGATATTTTTAATTAGCCTTTCAAATCTGGTTGCTCAGTAGTTCACTGTTTTTACCTTTTTTGATTTTTATAAAATCAATTAAAAATTGTAAAATTCTGAAAAAATTACCAAAAACGCTTAAAAATATATAAAACACAAAAAAAATTTTATTTGAATTTTCTGAGTTGTTTGGAGTGTTTAATAAATTGTGGTTTTGTGTGATTTTTGCCTTCTTCTTATATTTTCTTCATAATTAAAAATACAAAAAAATTTAAAAATTTATAAAATCCACCAAAAATACCTTTTTTATTTTATTTTATTTTTGACTACTTCGTAGGTCGATTCGGCCAACCCATGCTCCTTGAGTTCGACCCTGGTCGCTATACCAGGTTAAATAAATAGCGAGACCGCTCTTCTGATTTTCGATTGTTTTATTTCTTTTGGTGGTCTATTTTTCTTGTTGAGTCCGAGTCACGAGATCCGGGTCGCAACGACCCTTGATCGATTTTATCCTTACCCGGAATTGTGGGATTTTCGTCTCATCAGAATGGCACCGTTGCCAGGGAGCATGGCTTAGTAGTCTTTTATTTTCGTTTTTGTTTGGTTTTTAGTTTCGCGGCTTTTCTCGCGGCTTTTCGCGACCTTTTGTCTTCTTTTATTTTCTTTTTATTTTCTTTTATTTTATTTTTGTTTGATTTTATTTTATTTGTTTATTTCCATTTTTGCAAATAGTTGCCATTTTATTTTATTCTATTTTCCTTTGCATATTTTTATAATAATCTGGTCTGACACTCTTGTTTGATTTCTTTGCGAGGGCCTGAGGACCGAGGCAGCTTTCTTCAGAAAGCCGAAGCAACCGCGGAAGTCGGAGGTGGCTCCCTTCTGTACAGAGCCGTAGGAGAGAGCGAGGAGTTGAGCAGGAGAGAGGAGAGGATTAGTTTAGGATAGTTAGTTTTCTTTTCAGCAGACCATATTATTATAATAATACAGGGACATAGACTCTCAAATTGTGATTGCGTCGAGCACCGATGTACTCGGGGGACCTCACCGCGTTTTCACCGGTTTTTTATTTTCGCCTTTTATTACTGCTTATCTGATTTACGCAGATTTAGCCTTAGCCGTAGGATTTTCTGTGCTTGCGTCGTAATTAATTAGGACCCCAGCCTAATTAGATTGCTTGCTCCTATAGACTGTCTAATTGGACTTGATTAATTAATTAATAAAGAAAAAGCTAACCTGGTCACTCGAGGGGTCATGTGCCGCTAGAGGCCGTATACAACGCTGGTAGGATCCGTTGTGGCGGACACCGATCGGCATCAGAGACCGGACCCCGACCCCTCCCGTTGACCCGTTAGCTATTGTTCTCCCCATGTAGAAATTACTTCGTCTAAGGCCGTTTTCCTCGTGCATCATATAGGTAGTTTACTTTCTGTCTTTACTTTTATGCGCGGATCACCCTGCATGTAGAGTGCTGGAGTCAGGTACGCATCTCTTACTCGGCATGCATCATTGATTTCTCCGCGCATCAGATTTTTCGTCTTCTCCCCCGTTTTCTGGACTTAAATAATTAGGAGAACCCGAAAAATTCATTAGGCGTTTGTTTGCTTGAATAATGCTTAAAAAAGAAAATTCATAAAATTTGGGACTGCTAAAGCAAATTGGACCTAAAAATCACTTCACTAATTTTTTTTTGCATTGGGACAACAACCCCCACCTTGTATGGTTTGATTGGGCAAGAGAGTGACCCGTACACTAGGTAGAGCCATACCCGACCCTTCTTCAGACTACTGCTTTTGGGCTAGTCGTTCTCAGTGAGGATCGCTCCGGTTTCCGATAAAGCGGGTCGCGATACCCTTAACAGAGCTACCCAATCGGGTAGCCGATAAACGGTCCGCGGCTTGTACTGGTTGGGAAAGATCTAGTTCGAGATCAGGATAGTCTCCTGGGGGCGTTGGATTCCCAACAGCTCGCTTAATCGCTCTGTTAGACTAATATCACCAAAATAAAAAAGACAAGATAAAAGACCGAACTCTTACGGTCATCAGCTCGCGGCACGTTGGTGAATTGGGGGTTTAACTGTTTCATCCTGTTTGCTTTTCAGATCCCATCCGCCTGACTCGCCAGATCATGATGATGGTCGGAGGTCCCTTAGGCATCCTCTGGCTGCACCGCTTACGAGCACTCCGGCCCGTTCATCTAGGTCGGTTCGTGAGAGTCGAGAACGCTCTCCGAACCCGAGTTTGCTTCCATCCTGTCTCCCCCGACCACCTTTCTTCTGACAGTCCTGAGGTGCCCGATCAGATTGAGCAGCAGACATATTACATTTCGGCACCTGAGCTTGTGTCTTTTGCCTTTGCAGAGACCATGGCCGCAAGTAGTGATGACCGCACCGGAGGCCCCAGACCAGAGCAGACATATGTATTGGACCAGGGTACGATTAACAACACCTTGATAGCTTCCCTCGAGACGATGCAGCAGCAGATCAGGGATCAGGGAGCTTTCATGGTGGAGATGAGGAGAGAGATGGAGAGGATGAGAGCCGACCGCGAGCAGCGCAGGCCCGCAGGAGACGAGTCAGAGATACCAGATCAGCCTGATGAGCCAGTCCAGCCGGCAGTAGCAGCCAGACCGATGCGGGAGTTAGACAACCCCGGATCGACACTTACACACCGGTGGATCATTCTTCCAATGATCGTGGGGCACTTCAAGTTTCCCCCGCAGACTATTCAGCTTCTTCCCCGTTTCCACGGGCTCGCGACTGAGGAGCCGCATCTGGATCTCCAGGAATTCAAGATAATCTGCAGCACCGTCCATGATCGGCAGGTGGACGAGGATACCATTCAGATGATTGCCTTCCCCTTCTCCCTGGTCGACAGATCATCCAACTGGCTGAAGCATTTGGGGAGATTCGTGACTACCTGGGAGCAGCTCTGCATCGAGTACTTGAACAAGTACTATCCACTCGGGCAAACCAATGCAGCGAGGGCCCTGATCAGCAACTTCTCCATGCTCCCCAATGAGCAGTTCCATGAGGCATGGGAGAGGTTTAGAGAGCTCACAAACAGATGTCCGTACCATGACATCTTGAAGCCGAACCTAGTTCATAGCTTCTTTTGCGGGCTGACACCGAAGCTGCAGGGCTTGGTGAAAGCTTCTTGTGGCGGTTCCTACTTCGCCAAGGATGAGGATCAGGTCTGGGCCATCTATAAGGAGATGGTCGAGAACTACACCGTGATGTCCTAGACTCGACTCTACACTCAGGGACGCCCCCAGCCACAGATCGTGCAGTTTCAGAGGATAGCACGGGTCGATGCCGGTCCATCCACTTCGTCGGCGGCAGCATCACAGCCTGAGTCGATGGCCGCCGATATGGGCATCATGAGCGAGAAGCTGGACCGGATCGAGCTGATAGAGAAGAAGCGGGCATGACGCAGATCGACCAGATGGCACAGACGCTGAGAGACCTGAAGACACAGATCATGTGTCTCCAGGAGGCACAGACGGTTTCTCAGCCCTATCTCAGGTCATGAGGAGATCCGAGCAGCAGTGGTAGCTCGTCCCAGCACTCCAGTCAGCCTAGACAGGTTCACCTTGTACAGGCGGAGTCGTACCAGCAACCACCGCAGTACGTCCAGTCACCACCATCTCAAGACACTCAGATGATTGTGTATCGGCCGGATCAACCCCTAGAAGTACTCCCCCCGCCCTCTTACGAGCAGGAGCCGTTGGTGGATGTCAACGGGATTTGGTATGACTGACCCCAGCCCGGTATCCGACGAGACCATCCCGGATTCTGCTGGTCGGTCGGAGGCACCGGTTCCCAGCAGTAGCCTCCAATTCAGGGTGGCCAGTACGACCAGTAGCGTGAGTAGCACTAGCAGCCCCCAGTTCAGCAGCAACAGTCATCCCACTACCAGCAGTATGGTCCTCGTCCCTATCAGCAGGGACAACCTTGGAGGCGAGAGCAGCCTCAGCAGCAGTATCATCAGCAGTACCCCTCTTACCCTCACCAGAAGTAGCAACAGCCTCACTACCAGAGAGGCCACCCGTCCGGTTCTCATGGGCCAACCTATGAGAACCCCGCCTTTGATGATCTAGCTCGCCTCATGTCTGAGTAGCAGGCTACCTTTCGACGGGAGATGGACGAGTTCCGTCAGGAGATGAGGGAGATTGTGAGAGGGAAGGCTGCCATCCCTGCCCAAATTGAGTCGAACCCCAAAAGTCTGAAGAGGAAATCTTAGCAGGTAGAGTTCACTGAGATTACCACTCCTAGTGCTTCATTTGGTGATATGTCTGCATACATGTTTGATGCTGATTTTGTTACACTTAGGAGCGGTAGGATGCCAGCAGGCGGTGCCTCGTCTGAGCGACGACTCGATGCTACTCCAGGAGCGCCAGGCGAGAATAGGGGTGCTAATCGAATCAAATACATTCGAATCCACCTAGATTCAGATTCAATTCATTATAAAATTTTTGAATCCGAATTCGAATCGAATATTAAACGAATTTCTAATCTAAATTCAAATTCAATTCGTTTGGAGTTTCGAATATTCAAATTCGATTCATTTTATATCGAATTAGAATTTATTTAATAATATAACTAATAATAAAAAATATATTAATAACACTTTAAATTTCAAAGAATTGACTAGACTTTGTAATACTAATTTGTGAAAAATATTTGGTACAAATAAAGAATTTTTAATATAAATAGTAAAATTCAAAGGATAATATAAATTGCATTAAAGTACCTAACTTTTGTCGTTCATGTATGTCTCTTGCAATCCTCATGTGTTATTTTTGTACCTATGGTGAAGTGAATATATAAATAAAAAATAATTATTGACATCTTGATAAACCATTGATCTTTTCTTTTTATACCTATGATGGAAATTCAATCAATGCATCTCCACCTTTCAACTGGCACTCCATCAACTTTTTCATTCTCTTTGGTAAATGATTCATAAATCATTGATCTTTTCTTTCTATCAATCTTATTAATTATTTTAGGAATCGATTTTCTATTTCTTCACTCTTCTTCTACTTTTCATTAATATCATCATCATGCCCAATGACTCTCTATCTTGAGAAGATGGTATGTTTGAATTAGACTTCTAAAAATAAAATGAAAATACATACTCAAAACTATATTTTAAATTCCATACCAACATAGAAATACAATATATAGATTAATAGATATACATGTTCAAAATAATATCCAAAAGATTGTGTTCCACATTTCTCTGAAGAATCCTCCATATCCCCCCCCCCCCCGTTGTGGCATATCTCCATGATATTTGAGAAAAAAAGAATCACTAAATTTCATCAGAACCATAAAAGGTCGATGTGAACTGACTTATGGAGCTGAATCCAGCATCTGAGGTGTATAAAAACCGGCAGACCATACTGAGAACTCAGTTAGTATGGCTCTGATCTTCAATTTTCTAATATTTAACATTTTTTCTACATCAAGCATGAACAGTTCATGCTTACCTCATTGCAATGCACTCTTATGGGGGCATAGTTGGGCTTATTAAAGTTTATGATGATATTTCCTTCTTGATAACCTTGTCCTCTTGTAATCTTGGTGAGAAATGGAATTTAGTTTCAATTATGATCTTTTGCATATTTAGCCATTTAGGCAAAGCTCGAAATCCTTGAAATCTATGCATATCTTAATTGTCTCTAAGATATTATTTGTATTCAAATGCTTGGTTTCCCTTATCATAAGATCTATATATTATGATGGATGGGAGGATTAAGAGTGTGATTAAGGAAAAGATTCTTAGAAATTTGAAATCTATGACCTTAGGATGATTTTTAAAAATTTAGTATGTGTTCGTTTGCAGATGATGTATTCTAGAATCACAAAAATTATTTGGATAGAATTTAAATCTTAAGATTTTATGGTAAAAGGGGTGTATGGTAATACCAGTAGCTGTGGGAGTGATGGAGAGATGCTGATGACGTTGGTGAGTCTAGAACCAGTATCATTATCGACGACGAGGGAAAGAAGAAGCTGGTGGTGGGGTTGGCTACTGAGAGGGTGATGTTGTCTGTTGTGGGAGCAAGAAGAAGCGGGAGACTAGAGCCAACAACGTTGGAGAGAGAAAGCAGGAGTGAGAGGCTGGAGCCAGCAATGTTGGAGAGAGCGAGCAAGAGATGGAGGCTGGAGCTAGAAATGTTGGAGAGAGCGAGAAGGAGCAAGAGGTTGGAGCCGGCGGCGTCGGAGAGCAGAAGCAAATTTTAGGATTTTTTTCTCATGAGTGAAGAGGGGAGAGAGAGAATTTAGGGGAGTAAAGAGGGGGTATGGTGTATGCAATGGGCATCCCGAAATTGGGATGTTTAGAATAAAATGATCAAAATTTTTATTTATTATATTAAGCCGCGTATCATGTATGGGGATTTTACAAGATATATACTACATTTATTTACATATATATATATAATACTTAATACCATATCATATATGTGTGTGTATCAAATCGAATTGTTATCAAACGAATCCAAGTGAATTCATATTCGATTCATTTGGGAATCATATCCAAATGTTAAATTCAAATTCAGTTCATTTGATTTCGAATCGATCTTTTTTCGAATTTTTATCGAACGAATCATAGTCAAATTCGAATGATTCAACTCAATTAGTAGCCCTAGGCGAGGAGGAGAGCTGTGCTGATGCCGCTAGAGATGATGACGGTGGTGCTGACGCCACCACGGATGTTGATCCAACCGACGGTACTGAGGCCGTCGTTTCACCAGATGGAGGAGGTGGTACTGATGCCACTAGACTTGTTGCCAAGCTAGAGCATGATACTGATGCCGCGGTTCCAGATGCCGACAGTGGTGCTGAGACCACCATTACTACTACTGCTAGTCCTGTTGTTTTTCCTTCTGTGCATGTAACTCAGGATATTTCTGTGAATAAAGAAAAGGGTTTGATTTTTTCTGATCCACCTGTGGTGATTGATGATGTATGTATGTATGGATTCTGCCGTGCTTGAGCAGCCTAGACCCTCTCATAGACCTTCATTTGAGAAGGACCCAGCAGTCCCCTTCACCCAAGCACTCTGCTTGGCTAGGGGGACCAAAAAAGACCCAAAAAAGTCCCACCAGCTAGAGTTCAGCAAGCATATGATAGACAGATTTCAGATACAACTGACTCTACATGAGGCCTTGGAGCACATCCCTCTCTTCCAGAGATCACTTAGAGACATGACCATAGTTTGGAGGAAGAGGAGGAACCACCAGTCAGAGATTCATGTGCTCACTCGTGCCACATGCTTCGTGATTCAGAACCATCTGACAGCCAAGAGGCCAGATGCAGGAGCCCCGTATGTCAGATGCCATATTCAGGAGTAGTGGTTCGATCGTACTCTATTAGACAGTGGGTCTTTGATCAACCTACTTCCGGCAGCCCTACTCGACTGCTTCGAGTTGGGCCCTCTACGACAGAGCAGGACAGTCCTTCAATTTGCTGATCGATCTATCAAGTGGTCGGAGGGGTTGCTGAAGGACGTTGTCATCACGATTCAGGGCCTGAAATTCCAGTGGACTTCGTTGTGTTGGACGTGGACATCCTTGAGTCCGTGACCGATACCCCCACTTTAGGGCGCCTGTTCTTGGCCACAGCCAAGGCAGTGTCCGATCATGATAGCGTGAAGGTATACTTTCGCGTCAAGGGCGAGAGTATACAAATAGAGACGATCGAGGAGACTAGAGCCAGAGATTCAGCTTGCTCCGAGCCGACTTCAGATTCAGAGCAGATGACAGAGGCAGGGAGATACATCCACTAGGACTGCGACTTTGTGATCAGACGAGGCAGTTTGGGCAGACCCAGTAGCACAGGCCATCCTCTCACCTTCAGAGTTTGTTGATGCACAGATGATAGCAGAGGAGAGCTTGGAGAGCGCATTCCTGGTCCAGGATACATCTCAGGTAGCAAAGCCGGTTGTCGATCGTGAGGTAGATTTTTGTGATTCTGATACAGATCCCTCAGCGTCAGATTTCGACTAGGCTGAGTTTGATGACTTGATACTGTGTCTGACTTCCACAGAGCCTACAGCTAGGGAGGAGGCTGATTCCACACAGAGCAGAGACACACTAGCAGAGCAGCCTTCGCCAGATTCAGATTGCGAGCGAGAGTTTTCATTCTCCCATGCAGATTTGGCTGCATTCACTCAGACCTTTCAAAGGCCAGATCCACCAGCACCGTGTTGCCCAGAGCTGAAGCCGCTTCCATCATCGCTGAAGTATAGAATCCTTGCGGGCGAGCATGAGATGTACCCAGTCATTATCTCAACGGATTTGACTAGAGAGCAGGAATCCCATTTGATGGGGGTTCTTGAAAAGAACCGCAAGACGATTGGATGGAGTGTAGCCGATCTCCAAGGGATAAGTCCAGCCCTGTGCTCCCACCATATCTATCTCGAGGAGGACGCGAAGCCGTCGCGTGAGTTCCAACGACGGCTGAACCTGAACCTTCGAGATGTTGTCATGAAGGAGATCTCGAAATGGTGGAGCACCGATTTTATCTAGTACCCCATCTCCGACTCCAGGTGGGTTAATCCGTTGCATGTGGTGCCCAAGAAGACAAGCATCACTACAGTTGTCAGTGAGTCTAGAGAGGAGATCGCTACCTGGGTACCCACTTCTTGGCGGGTCTGTGTGGACTACAGACGATTTAACCTGGCCACCAAGAAGGATCATTTCCCCATGCCCTTTATTGATCAGATTATTGAGAGGCTGGAAGGGAAGAGCCATTACTATTTCTTAGACGGGTACTCCGGATACAACTAGGTGGCCATTGCGCTAGAGGACCAGGACAAGACTACCTTCACTTGTCCCTTTGGGACATATGCTTTCAGACGGATGCCCTTTGGATTGTGCAACGCTCCAACAACATTCCAGAGGTGCATGTTGTCCATCTTTTCGGACATGGTGGGGGAGTGCTTGGAGGTCTTCATGGACGACTTTTCGATTTACTACCTGGTGCTTTCTTGGGAGAAGAGTCACTTCATGGTGACTCAAGGGACGATGCTTGGCCATATCATCTCCAACAGGGGCATGGAGGTTGATCCGAACAAGGTGGATATCATTAGGAAACTCAGTACACCATCCAATTTGCGGCAGTTGCGGTCTTTCCTGGGGCATGTCGATTTCTACCGACGATTCATTCATGATTTCAGCCGGATTGCCCGACCGTTGACTGATATGCTAACGAAAGACACCGAGTTCATTGTGGATGATAAGTGTCTAGCGTCATTTGAGACTCTCAAGAGTCTAGCTGTAGAGGCTCCTGTCCTTCAGCCGCCTGATTGGTCTCTCCCATTCGAGATCATGACAGATGCCTCAGATTTTGCCGTAGGGGCCGTGCTGGGATAGAGGAGGGATGGAGTGCCCTTTGCTATTCACTATGCTAGCCGGACTTTGGATGCTGTCCAGCGGAACTACACCATCATTGAGAAGGAGATGCTAGCCGTAGTGTTCGCCCTAGATAAGTTCAGATCTTACATCATTAGATCTAGAGTGACCATCTTCACTGATCATACCGCCATCAGGTACCTCATGGCAAAGAAGGATGCCAAAGCCAGATTGATCAGATGGATCCTTCTACTCCAGGAGTTTGACATAGAGATTAAGAAAAAGCCTAGAGTCAAGAATGTGGTGGTGGATCATCTCTCCCGATTGGAGTATTTTGAGGATTCTGAGCAGATTGAGCCTATTTGTGAGACCTTCCCAAATGAGGCGATCCTTGCTATCGCCTCTCTCCCATGGTACGCCGATATTGTGAACTTTCTTGTCGCCAAGAAAGTCCCACAAGATTGGCCCATGCAGAGACTTGAGACCTTCCTTGCAAAGGCCAAGTTCTAACATTGGGAGGATCCCGTCCTGTATCATGAAGGAGGGGATAGCGTCCGGCGTAGGTGCATTCCTCAGGAGGAGCACCACAGCGTCCTCACTTACTGCCACAAGCTTGAGGCATGAGGACATCACTCTGGGAGGAGAACGGCACAAAAAGTGCTCCAATCCGGCCTATGGTGGCCTACTCTCTTCAAGGACTCTGATGAGTTCGTGAAGAGGTGTACTGACTGCTAGAGGATGGGCACTTGTGGACAGCATGATATGATGCCGATGCAGCCCATTCACTTCTGTGAGGTTTTTGACGCATGGGGCATCGATTTCATGGGTCCATTCCCTAGGAGTCAAGGATTTGAGTACATTCTGTTGGCTGTGGATTATATTAGTCATTGGGTTGAGGCCATCCCCGCCCGAACCGCAGATGCTAGGACTTTTTGCAGATTTTTGAGGAAGAATATCATTTCATGGTTCCTAGAGTTTTTATATCTGACAGGGGGTCTCATTTCGTCAACGACAAGGTAAAGGCCCTTGCTAGCGAGTTCAGCACAGACCATCGAGTAGCCACACCGTACCATCCTAAGACCAATGGTCTTGCTGAAGTATCGAACGGGGAGATCAAGACTATATTGCAGAAGGTCATCCGCCCTGACCGAAAGGATTGCAAAGCTTTTGGACTCGATCTTGTGGGCATATCAGGCATCCTTCAAGACACCGTTGGGTACATCTCCCTTTCACCTCGTTTATGGAAAGCCCTGCCATTTACCTGTTGAGCTTAGACATAGGTCACTCTGGGCAGTCAGAGATATTATCATGGATCCAGTGAGTGTAGGAGATTATAGGAGGGCAGAGTTAGCAACCTTGGAGGAGCTTCGTGATGCAGCCTTTTCGAGCAACCTACAGTACAAGCAGAGAGTGAAGGAGTGGCATGATTCTCATATCAGCCACAAGCAGTTTGAGCCAGGACAACGAGTATGGTTGTTCGATGCCAGGTTGAGATTATTTTCAGGGAAGCTACATAGCAAATGGAAGGGACTCTATTTGGTTAGAAAGGTACACGACAATGGGAGTATTGATATATCTGAGTCACCTTCTGAGAGTACCTTTCATGTTAACGGGCAGCGGCTCAAGCCATATCTAGATGATGAGCCGCTGGTCGTTGACGTTGCCCCGATTCATTTTGTGTGAGATGTGATCTCTTGACTCATATCTATTGCATCTCACGCCTGATTATCATTGTTCTCTCGACTTGTATAGATCCAGTTGTCCATATCACACTATTCTTCAGTCCAACACCCCATTTGCATCTTTGACGTTGCTATACTTAGGTGCACTTTACCCTAAGTATAGGGGGTGTGAGACTTTTGAGTTTCTTTTGATTCATTTCTACCTCTGTTTTGCTGCCTATACTTAGGGATATTTTACCCTAAGTATAGGGGAGGTAGACCCTGCACATTCTCACTCGGATTTCCCTTTGTGTACAGCCTGCTATACTTAGGATTATTTGATCCTAAGTATAGGGGGAAACCTCGAGTTTCTTCTTGCATTTCTATTCTTTCATTCGTCTTTGTATATAGCCTTCCTTTTCACTTCCCTATACTAAGCACGAGTTATGTCTTCTTCATCGCTCTTGACTCTGAGGATATCGTTCGAGCTAAGTATAGGGGGTGTCGTATATATTCCATATATACTTTAACCATAACTCGTACTTTGTGTGAGTGCGTCAATAAATAAAAATGGCTAAAACTTAAAAATCCATAAAAATAAAAGATTTTCCTTGTAAATAAAATTCTTTTGTTGCACATACATAGCTAGTTGTACAAATTATTTTTGAAAAAATATCAGTAAAAATCTTTTGTGTAAATAGCTTGTATATATTTTGATATCAAAATGATGTTTATAATGCAAATTTTTTGTAAAATGTTTTGAAAATCAAAATGTTTGCAAAAACCTTGTGTAAATCTGTGTAAATATTTTGCAAAACTGACATTCATGCATACATCCATGTTTTCAAAACATTTTTCAAAAAATTTGCACGTGTGTAAATATGTTGTAAATAACATCTTTGTAAATATTGTACAGTTTTTCCTGAATCATAGTTGACATTTAAACTCTCCTGGAATTAAATTGGAAAATGGAGCTTGGTTAAGATCTTAATCCACCTAATTGCAAGAGGATCCTTATAGGGCCGAGGGTTGAGGCTTTTCAGGTCCATGGTGACTTAATTCTTTGAGTCCACTAGGCTATGATCATATGTCATCTCGATGAGACTAAGTAGAGCACTTAACAACACACACATGACTCTTTCAGACAATGGCTTTACTTGGACCAACACTTTACACCGAGCTCTCTACGGATGAGGTGGTGAGGAGGCAGTCTTCCTTGACTTGGGGTAGCATATGAGGGTAGTACTTCTAGGCGGAACCTCTCTTCTTCTTATAGTGAAGGAAGTACGTCTCAACTTTGTCTGGTTGCCATGAGGTCTAACGACAGGAGTTGTGGGTTGCAATAATGCTTCAAAAGAGGGATAGTCTACTGGCTCAAGAGGAAAAACTCCTTATGTATATATGTTGCACTTTGTAGATATGTTGTATATACGCACATCAAAAAATGCAAAAAGAAAAGAATAACTCCAAAAAAGTGGTGGGTCTGATAGAAAATGATAATCCCACCGGAGTGTATATAGTGCAATAAGCAAAGCTTGGTATTCATGTTCCATCTCATGTAGCTTGCAGCAGGGAGACTTAGCTACACTGGTGAGCTCCCAGGGATACATGGCTACACTGGCCATGGTCCATTCTGTTCTTCCCCCTCTTCTTGAGCCGGTTGAACTTGAACTTAGAAGGGAATACCCCGCTCCTCGAGGAAAGAGTGGCCATACTAGGGTCTTAGAGTTACCTTGTTGGGGAGGGTTGTCATTTTGCTACTTCTGAGGTGGAGAGCTAGACCTCACTTACACAGTACAAGGAAAGATTCATGGTCTTCAGGGTTGTGTATGTAGATTTGTTCTGATCTGGATTATTGAGGAGTCGTGACTATAGATTAGTGGAACTTAGAGGCTGTTAAGTTTTAAACCTAAGTCCAAATAAGGTTCCGACGCATTAATAATCCAAAGATCTAACTAAGCTCCATACTTCAATTTAATGAAGGCAAGTTTAATATTCAGCATTGATTCATTCATTTCCCCCTCTTTTTCTTTTTCTTTTCTTTTTCACTTCTTTTTCAAATAAGTGTTTGCTAAGGGACTAGCAAAGTTAAGTATGGGGGGTGATGAATCCTCATTCATCACTCTTTATTCTTTTATTTTAGCTAAAAATCTTTGCAAAACACCATGTATATGTTTGTAAATATAATAATTTATCAAATAACATGCATTGTGTAAATACCAATAATTAGCATATTTTTTGTTCAAAAATAAAAGAATTAAGAAATAAAGAAAAAGAGGGAAATATTTAGAATAAATATTGACTGACTTGAACCCGAGGGAGGGCTCAATATGGGCCTGACCGCAAAATAAAATAAGTAGAGAGAGATAGGGTAACTCAGCCTTGTACATAAAACCCCTCTTAGCGTAATATTTTATATTCTAAAATTAAAAATATTCATGTGTTCCCCATATTTTGTATATATTTATAAAAATAAAATAAAAATGGTAAAAATAAAATAAAAATAAATAAGTTCTCTCTCCTCAGTGTAGATATACCATGTACATAAAATAAAAGACATATTTATTTTACCCTTGTAAATAACTAATAAAAATCAATAAAAATTATTTTATATTCCAAATTTTATGATGTAAATAAATAAAATATAAAATTGGAATAATTGTACATAAATAAAATAATAAAAATAAAATTCAAAAATACATAGGTACATATACCTGTATATAATAATAATATAATGTAAATACATACTTTATTTTTCAAACAAATAAATAAAAATCACTAAAAAATACTTTGAAAATAAATAAACACTTTTTATTTTGTAAATATTTTTAAAAAAAGTCATTTTCTATTTTATTTTGATTTTTTAAATCTTTTTCCAATGGAATTTTTCCATTGGTCCACGGGGGATTGTTGACCCCGGTCAACTCCCCCCTGGACCACTTTGCGTCGTGGACCGCGTCCCAACGCGACTTCTCCCATTTATGCAGACGCGATCCGCTGCCCATTTACCCAAACCCCGGCTCCGATTGTAGCTTCTTCATCCGAGATTCATGCCCGCGGTTCATATTAGGGATCCGTGCATTGGATTGCGCGATCGACTCTCGTCTTTCCGGACCCCTACTAGTATATAGCTTCTTCACCTCCTCCCGCCATTTCACGCACCTTTGGCAACCATTTCAGACCCCTGTGACCTCCATTCCCTTGCCTAGAGTGATAGCTAGACGAAGGGAGTATTGTAGAGAGGAGAGGAGAAGTTTGCCCCAGGTCTGGTGGTCTTCACCGCCGCGCTCCGCCATCGGCGAGCTCGAGCCTCTGGGGGTGTCGCTCCATTGAGGCGAGGATCCAAGGAGGTCACCCACCTCCAGCACAGACGTTTGCACCCATCAGGTAGCCTCGATATCCCTTAGATTATCTTTAATCTTGATTCTTAGATTTTGCGCCGCCGGCCTTCGCCGGCCAATCCACTCCGCTCCGACCATCCTTTCGATCATCCGACTATAGCATCACCTCCACGAGACCTCTCCGCATCTTCTACGCCCCTCCGATCATCTTGGTTCGCCTCGGAACCAAGACTTAGGTCTCCTCCATCGTCGCATCACCAGAGACCACCGCTCCGCCTCATCCGATCATCCCCTTCGCCCGCTAATGGGTCGAGACAGTTTGCGCTCGACCCCTCTTGCTTCCTATGCAGGTACCAAGGCTTGAGAGCCTCATCTGGAGGCTCATCCACTCAGGACAGGAGCTTCAGGTGCTTGACGTCGCCGGGGACCCTCCAGGTCCTCCCGGCCTCATCGGAGCACACCACGAGCTGCGGACATCCTTGAGCTTCCATTCCCACATCTCAGCAGCCACGGAGGACCTCCTGATCGCGCGTATTTGACCGACGAAACTCGCCGACGACTTGTTCTTCGAGCGTCCTCCAGCACCGTTCGATCGAACCCCGCGCTCCAGATTAGATCTCCACCATTCGTCTGCACGGGGCTTTCGACCGTTGATCCATATGAGGATCGAATCCGAGACGTCCATCGCCGAAGGGGCATCCACCATCCACAGCCATTAGATCTTACACGCGGCCCCCCCTTCAGCCGTGGATCGTAATAATGGGGTAATATCACTTAGGACCCTGTTCTTTTTGCATTTATAGTTTAGTCTTGTAAATATTTTATCTAGTTGTTTTTATTTTGGGTAAATTGCATGTAGGACCTTGTGTTTACTTTATTTGCGAATTAGTCCCTGTGTATGTGGTGCACGTGCGTCGACACGTGATCTGTGGAACTTTTTCATTGTTTATCCTATAGTTTTGAGCTGTTACTGTTTACACTTTTATAAATAGGAATGACATTTTAGTCCACGTGAGTGCAAATCACGTGCATGACTCGTGTGCTTCTGGACTTTTTGCAATATTAGCTCCAAACTTTTAATGCATGTTATTATTTGGCCCTGCAACTTAGTTTTCTTTGCACTTTGGTCCCTATGTGCTATGCCCTTTTCATTGGTTGAATAAAATATCAAATAAAATCCAAATCTTGTGAAATTTGGTTACGTGGCTCCTGCCACTGTGTAAAAATTTCACAAAATTTTTGGGACATTTTTATTACTATTTGCTATTTTTAAAAAAATTAAAAACCCTTATTTTTGTTACTGTTAGGAATATAAAATCAATTAGAAATAAAAAAACTCATTTAAAAATTACAAAAAAATTAGGTACTGTTTGTTTCTATGTCTTTGAGCTTTAATTCGATTTTTGTTGAATTCGAATTTACAAAACCCCAAAAAATATAAAACCCTAAAATCTTTATAAAAAATGTTAAAATTCTATAAAATTCAAAAAAAAATGCAATTTCGATTTCTGTAGCTTAGTTTTTATTCCTATTTTTTCATAAAAATTACCTTCAGATTTTTTGAGGCTAATTAGATATTTTTAATTAGCCTTTCAAATCTCGCTGCACATTAGTTCATTGTTTTTGCCTTTTTCGATTTTTATAGAATCAACTAAAAACTGTAAAATTCTGAAAAAATTATCAAAAACACTTAAAAATATATAGAACACAAAAACAATTTTATTTGAATTTTCTGAGTTGTTTGGAGTGTTTAATAAATTGTGGTTTGTGTGATTTTTGCCTTCTTCTTATATTTTCTTCATAATTAAAAATTACAAAAAATTTTAAAAATTTATAAAATCCACCAAAAATACCCTTTTATTTTATTTTATTTTATTTTTGACTACTTCGTAGGCCGATTCGGCCAACCCGTGCTCCTTGAGTTTGACCTTGGTCGTTATACCAGGTTAAATATATAGCGAGACCGCTCTTTGGATTTTCAATTGTTTTATTTCTTTTGGTGGTCTATTTTTCTTTTTGAGTCCGAGCCGCGAGATCTGGATTGCAACGACCCTTGATCGATTTTATCCTTACCCGGACTTGTGGGATTTTCGGCTCATCATCTGACGCTGTTGCCAGTTTGCCACAATCTCAGAGGCCATCGCTAAACTCTCACCAATATATCTCCCTGCTATGAACGCTGATTGCACTAAAGAAATCATGTAAGAACCTCACTGAGTCTCTCTACGAGAACCTTTGCAATAATCAAATAGATAGCATTCGAGAGAGCGATAGGTCGTAAATCCTCAACACGTTCGGACCCCTCTTTCTTCTGAAGTATATTAACAAATCCTTGTTGATTCTGTTGAAGCCTGCATTTCCAGAACTAAACTCCTCCAGGATAGCAAAAACATCATCACCCACAACCTCCTACTACTCATTGTAGAAAAGAACTGGGAAACCATCTGGACCAGGTGCTTCCTCATCATTTAAAGCTGAAACCGCCTGCTTTAGCTCCTCCCTTGTGAAAGGTCTAATCAGATGCTCTCTCTGCTCAGGAAGACGTCTGCGCGTCCCAAATCCCATCCATCTCCACGGTCTTGGAGACACCAATCTCGAGAGAGCTTTAAAGTAGTCCAATAGCACTTTCCCAATCTCCTTCTCTCCCTCTATTCTTGACTCTCCCACAACCACTGCCCGGATCAGATTTCTTCGTCTCCTTCCACTAACCACCACGTGAAAAAACTTTGTATTCGCATCGCCTTCCTTGATCCATCTCTGCCTCGATCTTTGCTTCCACTCCACATCCCTCTTCTTATCCTCTAAGGCAATGGTGCTCATATAACAATTTCTTTCCTTCAACTCTTCATCTGTCAAATCTCTAGAGCCTTCTAATTTGTCCAGCACTGAAATCCCCTCCTCCTCCATTGTTCTGGTTGCTGTTCTGGTTTCCCGCACCTCCCGCTTAAAAACACTCAGTCTCTTTCGAAGGCTTACTAATTTCTGTGATAAACGAAAAGCAACCGAACCATCTCCCTCCATCGACTGCCAATGATCTGTTACCAACTCACGACAACCATCTTCAAGTAGCCAAGCCTTCTCAAATCTAAAAAAAGAGCATGGGACATCTCCATCACCATTATCCCAAATGAGAGGTGAATGGTTCGATCTAGATTTCGGACACGACGAAACACTACACAAGGGGAACATATGAAAAACCTCCGAAGACACCAAGAAACGGTCCAATTTCGAACAGGACCCAGAATTTCTCCAAGTGAAGGCAATATCGATCGCATAATAACCTCCAACTGCATATCTCCAACCAGATCCACAAAACCATTTGATCCAGGATCTTGTCCACCCCTAAGGCCTGGTCTGTCAGCGGATAGCAAGGTGACGTTGAAATCACCGACCACAACCCAAGCAACATCAGGGAGTGAGGCTCTCACATCCCGCAACTCAGTCCAAAGGTTTCCACGAAGCGAGTGATTAGTTGGTCCATAGACGTAAGAAACAACAAGACTGGAACCAAAGCGTTTCATGAGAAGTTCGATCGTCAGCACAAACTTAACCCTTCTATCTGATAGAGATTTGAATAGATCCTCATCCTAAGCAACTGCAATACCACCAGCACTACCGACATCATTTAGCATCGAGAAATTTTTCATGCGCTTCAAAACGAGAGATTTCCACAGCAAGTCCAGACAGTCATTGAGCTTAGTCTCCTGCAAAAGAACGATATCCGCCATCCAATCATTCAGAAGAGATCCCACAGAAACTCTCTTCTCAGGGTTTCCCAACCCCCACACATTCCAGGAGGCCATCTTCATTAATTAGCTACACCTCTCCCGATGACGGGGACCACTCCCGCCACCTTTGCCGCATTTAGCTTCGTAGATCCACTTGTTAATTCCTGAAGAGCATCATTTTGGATCCTCCTTGTTTCTTTTGGATTTCCCCTTTCGAGGTCCGTACCTCTTTATGTGGTTCTGCATGCAATCGCCCTCATTTGTCCCCTCCACGGATTCACAGGAGGCCACAGCCGTATCTGAGTCACCCTCCCCCTCACCCACACCCATCACATCCTTACTATGTAGCACCACGGCTTCATGATAAACATTCACCAAAGAAGTAGCTTCTGGAGCAAAATAGCATCGCAAATCCACCGCTAACTTCCCAGCACCGCCGCACTCCATCAAAAGAGGGGGGGTCTGAAGGAGGCACACCACCAACATCATTGTTGCAGTCGGCCCCCTACAGATTTGAGAGCATGCCGAGAGATGATGAAGGTCTCTCCGGATGCATTATAGAGGGTTGCAAACCATCATCGAAGGGAGCTCCATGGGAAACAGGTAAGGGAGAGCGGTTACCGAGCAGACCCGAGCTCAGGTATCCCACGAACACAGACAATTGGGCCAGCTTGAAACCCCACGCACACTTGGCTTTTGGACAAAATCCACGTTGGCATCATGATCATGAAATTTTGTTACCGCCCCAGAACAAGCCCCTCGCAAATGCTCACGTTCGGCAAAACAGATGGCCCCCTTTGAAAAGTCACGTTCGGCATTAACGACTCCATCCAATTGAAAGTCAAGACGTTTGAGATTGCCCCTTTTGGTGCCTTGACCAGTGAAATCTCTGCCAAAATGGATGGCATCCGAGGATCGATCTGGTATCACCGTCATTGAACGCGTCCAGCACCTTCACCTCCCAAGCACCGCTCCGACAAAGCTCCGCTGTGATCGTTGGCGGGGGAGGAAAAACCTCCTCAACACAAATTCGAAAAGCTGCAAGGCCCACCCCAAGACACAGCTGAGTCGGTGGAGACCTCGAATCCAGATCGCGATCGTCACCACCACCACATCCGAGTATGGTCGCAAACCATCCAAAAGCAAGACCAGGTTTTCCCCTACACCCGCAAAAAGCTCTTTCAACCTTTCCTCGGATCGCGAGAGGAATGGAACTCCTCGCAGATGTAGAACAAAGCGGGTGGGAGACATCTCCCCATCTGTGAAGGAAGGCCGTCTCCAAGCCGCTCTCATATCACCCCCGCCAGACAGAACCTTATCAACTTCGCTCGTCGATAGCCTTCGAGCAAGGACTATCCCTGGAGAAAGCCGGATGACATCTCCCTTGAAAGTTCCCCCGATAAAAGATGTTAAATCTGTGGCTATCACCTCCAAAGGATCCTCCATTTTGCCAATCATCAAAGAAAACCGCATGGGGTTAGGAGGTTCCCTCATCACCACTTCTGCAAAAGAGCGCTCTCCAGGAAAAACCTTCGGCAACCAGCACTTCGTCGCAATCGTCCGAGAATTTGAAAGCTTTGACGCTTGTTGCCCATGATTAACAATGCCATTTTTGTTGGGTAAATGGCGAGACCTTGCACAGGCGAAACTACGATGACCAACTCCATCGCAATAAAACACCGGACCTCTGCCACGCACGAGATCTCCCGATGGCCCAGCCGACCGCAACGAAAGCACTGGGTACCTTTTCGACGAAACCTCCTATGGGTGACTGTCTTCCAACCTTCTTCCTCTACGTGGCTCAACAGAGAAACTCTAGCTTTCGGTCGCCACTCTCTACGGCCCTCTCTCATCCTTCCAACCTCAATTTCTCTGTCAATGCGATGGATTCATACGTACATTGTTTGTGTACCGATGAATTGATGTGCACAACAAGCATCTTATATCACGTGCGTCGTCCATCGTCGTCTTGCTCTGTTACGTGCGTCACAACCAACTCTACCGACGTCGTGCTCCACCATGTGGAATTCATGCTACTATTGTTTGTTGTGGGAAGAGAAACCCCTAACAAGAGTTCTCAATGAATGGACCAAGAATGGAATGTGGGTTGTAACATTCTATTTTTAGAATGAGACAAAAAGACTATAATGGATTTTCAACATAAAAAATTAAGATTAAAAAGGAATTAATCGTAACCATTGGATTAATTACATACGGATGAGATGGTGGGTCTTCCTTGCACCCAGGAAAGGTGCACTTATTGGATATATTTACTACACACACACACTTTAGCAATAACTTGTAATTTCGTGTATTTTCAACAATATATCTAATATACATCAGTAAGGGTAATTAATAAAAAATTAAAAATATGAAATAATCGAGAATCAACGGGTTGTCGTGTGTGCTCACAAGGCGAGGGCACAGTCGTTGAAGTGACAAATCATGAAAACTGTTAAATCAACAATTAACCCACAATATATAATCAAGTAATGAAAAGTATATGGGTATCAAAACTTATTATAAAACCCTACAACAAAATGTGTATAGTGGACAATAGGTGTCGGGTGTCGAATACAGGGAACAATGGGTGTAGAAGGTATTATTTATTGCTAAATAATATGTGTATGTATGTATATAACTGCACAATTGATGAATACCCATTCATCCCTCTTTATTCTTATATTGTAGCTACAAAAACCTATGCAAATGCATGTAGATATGTGTAAATACAAATAATTACCAAAAGCATGCATTGTGTAAAAACCTATAATTAGCATGTTTTTGTGCAAAAATAAAAGAATAAAGATTAAAAAGAAAAAGAGGGAAATATTTAGAATAAATATTGAGCAACCTAACCCAACGGAGGGCTCAGCATGGGCCTGACCGCATAAAAGCCAAAGTAGAGGGAGATATGGGCTCAGGTGTAAATATTTATGTAAATAAAATAAAAATATTTTCCTCACTAAAAATATGCTTGTAGATACTTGTATATATTTATAAATATAAAATCAAAAGAAAAAGTTAAAAATCAAAAAGATCAAAAATACACCTTTCATCATGTACATAAACCACATCTATGTATTTATTTAACCTTGTAAATAAATAAAATTATTTTCCAAACTTTTTGTAAATAGTCTCTATTATATAGTGTAAATAAACAAAATAAAAACAATTAAAACAAAAACAAAATAAAAATAGCAAAAATTAAAAATACAAAAAAAAAACACATTGTACAAACACCATGTATATAGATGTACCTATATATTTATTTTACCTATGTAAATAAATAATAAAATAAAATAAAAACACCCTTTTATTCCTTATTTTATTCTATAAATAAAAAAAATATAAAATAAGGATAAAATTGTATAAAAATAATAATTAAAAATCAAAAATCAAAACCCTATATATTGTACATATACCTATAGATAGTACATACTATGTATATAGCTTATTTTTATTTCGAAAAAATTATTAAAAATCACCAAAAAATAGAAAAAAATAAAAGAAAAATATTTCATGTTTTGAGTTTTGGCTGAATCGGGCCCTATGTACCCTCATTTGTCACTTCAATATTCATCCACTTGGCAGCTTCTCATTGGCCCACGGAGATGTTGACCTCCGGTCAACTCCCTCCGCGGACCTCCTTCTCCAGCGGATCTCGCGCCCGACCCGACTTCTCCTCTTTTTCCGCGCTCGATCCGCTCGCCATCTCCGCAAACCTCGGGTCCTATCTCTTCTTCTTGCATCCGAGACCCTCGCCGGGGTATCCACATCGAGATCCGCGCTTCTCACAGCCCTACCCGACCAGCCCTAGCCGGACCTGCACCCACTTAAATACCCAGCTCCGCCACCCATTTTATCGATCTTTGGCCATTTGCTTCGTTCTCCAGTGAGCTCCAGAGAGTGTGTGAGGTGACAGCTCGCATCCCCGACCTGTTGCAGCGAGGAGAGGAGGTGAATCCATCGATCCGGCGACGTAGCCGCCGCAGCTCCGCCACCCGCGTGAGCTCCGAGCCTCGGGCCGAGACGACCCTCGAGGCGACGACCAGGAGCATCCCCATCTCCTTCCCAGTCTCTCCGTTCACCCAGGTAGTCACTTAGCTCCGCCGTTTCCTTTAATTTCCATTTTCGCCCAATTTGCGCCGCCGTCGTATTTCCCTGATTCCGACCACTCCCTCGTCCATCTCGATCATCGGAATCGACCCTCACGTTCGCCTTCGTCCGACGCACCTTCTCCACCCACTCACTCAACCCAGCTCGCACAGGAGCTGGGAACCGAGCTCCTCCGTCTACCCCCTTCACCAGAGCTCGCCGTCCCGACGCACCAGCCACCCCCACTTCGCCTAACCGGGTCGAGGCAGTTTGCCCTCGACCCGTGAATCTTCTGGTTCACTTTGCAGGTCGAAACGAGGGCCATCTGAGGCTCTCCGTCATCCAGCCAGGAGACCCAGCTCCGCCGACCCCGTCCGAGCTCCCCGGAGCTTGGCTCGATCATCGGAGCCCACCGGCAGACGCGGGAGCCTTCCACGATTCTTCTCCGACCTTCAGAAGGCTCCCAGGAGGAACATCGCGCACGCACGAGCCCGGCGAAGCTCGCCGGGGAACTGTTCTTCGAGGATCCTCCGTCGCCGTCGATCGCCCTCTCTCGCTCCAGTTTTAATCTGGGCCGTCTATCCCTGGAGCCACCAGAAGCGTCAGATCTGAGGAGAGACGATCCAGAGTGCCACTGCCAGCCGCCGTCCGATCTACACGTGGCGCGCATCCAGCCCATCCGCTTAATAAAGGGTAATTTACCCTTAGGCCCCTGTCTTTATTTTATTTCATTTTAGTCCTGTACTTATTTAAGTCAGTTGTTTAGTTTTAGGGTAATTTACATAGTGGACCCTGAGCTTTAGTTTATTTGCATTTATACCCCTACCAGTTGTGGACACGTGCTTCGACACGTGAGTTGTTTGGGTTATTTGCAGTAGATACCCTTGTAGTTCTGGATGTTATTAAATGAATGAAAGTTTTTAGATATTTGCATTTATACCCCTGTGCGTGGGTTATTTGAGCATGTGCGATATTTTTTGGGTAATTTGCAGATAAGGCCCCTGGACTTTTGGTACCTATTACCAATAAGTCCTTGGGACTTATTTTTCTTACATTTAGGTCCCTGAGTGCCCCAGGCACGTACGTGGCACGTGTTTTGCTGGGTATTTTGCACCAGGACCCCCAGGAGTTTGGGTATTTGCACTTTGGTCCCTATGCACAGTGCCCTATCTTTGCTTTTGAATAAAATACCAAACCACCTCCAAATCCAACGAAAATTTGACACATGGCTCCTGCCATGGTGTAGGATTTTTGTGGATTTTTGAGGACATTTTTTATTTCGTTTGATATTTTTAAAAAATCAAAAACCTTCATTTTTGTCACTGTCTAGTTTGAAAAATCAAAACAAAAAATATAAAAACTCACTTAAAAATTCTATAAAAATTATCTACTGTTTGTTTTACTTAGTTTGATTTTCTAGCCAATGTTGGCTATTTTTCACTACTGGAAAACACTAAAAATTTAAAAACACTCAAAAAACCATAAAAATTCTAATAAATAAATTAAAAATCCGAAAATAATAAAATTGGTACCTAAATTTTCCTTCTTTCATCTTCTTTACAGGAAAATTACCTCCAGGCCATTTTAAGGCCCTTAGATATTTTATCTAGGGCTTTTTGGCTCGGCTGGACAATACCCTTTATTTTAGGCATTGTTTGATTTTTAGAAAATAAAATACACATCAGAAAATTCTCAAAAATTCACCAAAAACACTAAAAAATATAAAATACATAAAAATATTTTTGTTTGAATTTTTGGTTGAATTTTTGTGCATTTAATAATTTGTTGAAGTGTGTGCCTTCTTTGTTTTCTTATTTTCTTAATTGCTAAAAAAAATCCAAAAAATATATAAAAATAATTGAAAACCACAAAAAATATTTTCTTTCTTTATTTTCTTTATTTTTACTACTTCGTAGGCCTCTCGGCCAACCCGTGCTCCTTGAGTTCGACCCTGGGTGCTATACCAGGTTAATCACATAGCAGGACCGCTATCTCGTGATTTTATTGATTTTATCTATTTCGAGTGGTTCATTTTTCTTGATACACATCGCCTGATTGCTTGGGTCGCGACGACCTATTTTCAGTACCTTATAACCGAGTGATCAGGCCAGTTATCAGAATGGCGCCGTTGCCGGGGAGCACGGCTTAGTAGTTTTTATTTTCTTTTAGTTTTTATTTTCGTGGCTTTTCGCGGCTCTTTCAGAGCTCACGGCTTTTCGCGGTTTTTGTCTATATTTTATTTTTGTTTTATTTTGTGTTATTTTCAATTTCTTTTATTTTTGTTTTGTTTTACTTTGAGTGTTTATTTTATTTCACATTTTTGCACATATACCCTTATTTTTCATTTCCCTTTATTTTTCTTTTATTATTATTTGATTATCTGGTTCTGACCACTCTGCTATTTCTTGCGAGGGCCTGAAGACCGAGGCGGATGATTTCGAGAAGCCGACGCAACCGCGGGAGTCGGAGGTGGCTCCCTTCTGTACGGAGCCGCAGGAGAGAGTGAGAGAGAGTTGAGTGGGAGAGGAACTTTTATTTTTATTGCATTATTATTGTAATAATACAGGACACTCTCAGAGACTTGGACCGTGTGACTTAGCGGGTCTGTTTCGGCGAGCACCGGTGTGCTCGGGGGACCCTTAGGACTTTCGCGGTTTTACGCGGCTTTGGTTTTATTTTATTTTCTTTCTGCCTTTTCCGGTGTTTACGCGGTTTTTGCTCGAGCAACTAGACTTAGGAATTTCTGGTGATTGTGCCGTAATTAGTAGGATCCCCACACCTAACTGATTGCCTATTCACATAGAACGTTAATTGGACCTACTAAAAATCATTAATAAAAATAACCGACTCATTTTCCTTCGTAGCCTACGTGCCGCAACCCGTCCTGTAAAGCGCTTTCTCCTACCCCCGATTTGTCGGACAGAGGAGGGACGGGCCAAGACCGGACTCTTTGGCTTGGAGGTCGATGACCAGTTAGATGGTTCTTGCGCTAGAAATTGCTCATCTAGGACTCAGCTTTCCCGTTGCATCATATAGGTAGTTTATTTTCAGTCTTTCAATTTTGCGCGGATCACTTGCATGTAGAGTGCTGGAGACAAGGTACGCATTTCTTACTCAGCATGCATCATTGATTTTATCGCGCATCGGCTTTTTCGACTTCTCCCCCTGTTTTGGACTTAATAATCAGGAGAACCGAAAAATTCGTTAGGCCTTTTGTTTTGATTTGAAAAATATTAAATAGAAAAACCATAAAACTGGGACTGGTTAACTCTATTGATCTTAAAAGACACTCACCCTAAAAACTTTGTCTTGGGGAGAGCAACCCCCTCATTGTATGGTTTGGATGCGCGAGAGAGTGACCCGCACCCTAGGTAGAGCCCTCCGATGCTAGTCCCGACTGATTACCGACTCTTCCGTGCGGGCCAGTCGGTTGGGATAGCATCGAGTATCCTAACAGGTCACGTAAGCGCTCTGATATTTTGTGTGTTCACCTAATAAAATCGACAAGATAATTTGACCGAACTTTCACGGTCTTCAGCTCGCGTCGCGTTGGTGAACCGGGGGTTTGTTTTGTGATCATAGTTTCTCCAGATCTCATCCACCCTACTTGCAAGATCAAGATGATGGGTAGACGCTCTCTTAGGCAGCCTCTAGCTGCACTGCTTTCGGGCACGTCGACCCAGTCATCTAGGTTGGCCCGCGAGAGCCGAGACCAGCTCTCCGAGCCCGAGTACGACTCCACCCTGTTCCCCCTCGACCCCCTTTCTTTCCGACCTGAGAGACACGAGCCTGAGGAGAGATTGATTGATTTGACAGCACCTGAGTTGGGCTCGTTTGATTTTGCAGACGTCGCCAGGGCCGGCAGTTCAGATGATCACTCCCGTCAGCCAGAGCACTTTGTATTAGACCAGGGAGCGATCAACTCCACCCTGATCGCATCACTTGAGACAGTCCAGCAGCAGTTACGCGATCAGGGAGCATTCATGATTGAGATGAGGAGAGAGTTGGAGCGCCTCAGAGCAGAGAGAGATCAGAGCGAGCCTGAGGACGGCCCAGATGCAGAGGCACGAGCCGCAGCAGCAGCAGCAGTAGCAGCCGCGGCCGTCGCAGCGGCAGCCGCCGCGGCAGGAGGACCACCACGACCGATGCGGGAGTTGCACAACCCCGGATCCACACTGATGCACCATTGGGTGGTGGTACCTGCTATCGTGGGGGACTTCAAGTTCCCCCCGAACACCCTGCAGATGCTTCCCCGTTTTCACGGGCTTGCCACCGAGGAGCCCCATCTCCACCTCCAGGAGTTCCTGATGATTTGCAGTACTGTCCACGACCGCCATGTGGACCAGGATACGATTCGGATGATTGCCTTCCCCTTCTCACTAGCAGACAGAGCAGCCACCTGGCTGAAGTATCTGGGGAAGTTCGTCTACACCTGGGAGCAGCTCCGCACCGAGTACTTGAACAAGTACTATCCACTCGGGCGGACGAATGCAGCGAGGGCCCTGATCAGCAACTTCTCCATGCTCCCCAATGAGCAATTTCACGAGGCATGGGAGAGGTTTAGAGAGCTCACGGACAGATGCCCGCACCACGACATCACGAAGCCGAACCTTGTGCAGAGCTTCTTCAGCGGGTTGACACCAGAGCTTCAGGGTCTGGTGAATGCTTCTTGTGGCGGGTCCTATTTCGCCAAGGACCACGACCAGGTCTGGGCCATCTTCGAGGAGATGGATGATAATTATATGGTGATGTCCCAGACCCGGCTGTACACACAGAGACCCCAGCCGCAGTAGCCAGGATCCGTGCAGTACCAACGGATAGCACGGGTCGATGCAGGTCCATCTAGTTCGTCCGTAGTCGCAGCAGCACAGGCAGAGTCGTCCGCTGCGGATATGGGTATTATCAGCGAGAAGTTGGACCGCATGGAGCTGATAGAGAAGAAGCAGTGCCAGAGCATCGCGCAGATGGATCAGATGGCACAGACTTTGAGCGACATGAAGACCCAGCTCATGTGTCTCCAGGAGGCACAGACGGCTTCACAGCCCCGTCTTCAGTCGCGAGGCGACTCCGGCAGCAGCAGCAGCTCGTCCCAGCGCTCCAGCTCCCTACAACAGCCTAGACAGGTTCATCTTGTACATGCGGAGTCGTACCAGCAGCCGCAGCCCACTTACCAGTCCCCACCATCTCCAGACATGCAGATGGTGGTATACCAGCCGGACCAGCCTCTGGCAGTACTCCCGCCAGCCCCCTACGATGCAGAGCTGTTGATGGATGTCAACGGGATTTGGTATGACCGCCCCTAGCCTGGAATCTGACGAGACCATCCCAGATTCAGATGGGGGAATGGAGGTACCCAGCCCCAGCAGTAGCCAGTCGGTCAGGGAGGGCAGTATGGCCAACAGAGGGATCACCAGCCGCAACAGCAGCCCCCAGCCTACCAGTCACACCAGCAGTCATCCTTCGATCCTCGTCCCTATCAGCAGCAGGAACAGTCGTGGAGACGTGAGCAGCAGGCTCACCCAGCATACCAGCAACATCCCTCTTCGTACCCCTCTCAGCAGCACCACCAGCAGTTCCAGCAGCCTCAGCACCAGAGAGGCTACCCGTCGGGCTCCCATGAGAGCCCCGCCTTGGATGACGTCGCCCGCCTCCTCACGGATCAGCAGGCCACATTTAGACGGGAGATGGACGAGTTCCGCCAGGAGATGCGGGACCTGGTGAGAGGGAAGGCCGCCATTCCTGCACAGATCGAGCCGAACCCGAACAACCTCAAGAGGAAGTCTGAGCAGGTAGTTTCTACTGAGCATGCCACTCCTAGTGACCCATTTGATGATACATCGTCGGATCTATTTGATGCTGATTTTGTTACACTTAGGAGAGGTAGGACACCAGCAGGCGGCGGCGCCTCGTCTGAGCTACACCACGAGGATACTTCAGAGGCGCCATCTGAGGAGGAGGAGAGCGGTACTGAGGCCGCTCCAGATGATGACGGTGGCACTGAGGCCACCAAGGATGCTGATTCCACCGGCGGCACTGAGACCGCCGCTTCACCAGTCCGAGGAGGTGGTACTGATGCCACCCGTTTAGCCGAGCCAGCCCGCGGTACTGATGCCGCGAGACGTCCAGCAGCAGCAGCAGTAGAGTCAGCCCATGGTGGTACTGAGGCCACCGGTGTTTGTCGTGATAGAGATGTTGTCTTTCCTTCAGTTCATGTACCTCAGAACACTGTTGTGAATAAAGGAAAAGGTTTAGTTTCTTCTGGTCCCATTGTGGTGCTTGATGTATGTGTGGATCCGGCCGTCGAGCCATCTAGGCCTTTTCCTAGTCCTTCTTCTGCGAAGGACCCTGTGATCCCCTTCCCTAGAGCCCTTCAGATGGGGAAGGGGAAGAAAAAAGAAAAAGATCCAAAAAAGAGAGAGATTGAGGAGTTCAGCCAGAGCATGATAGACCGATTCCACATCCAGCTGACCCTCTAGGAGGCTTTGCAGCACATCCCCCTTCTCCAGCGATCTTTGAGAGACAGGACCACATTCAGGAGGAGGAGGAGGAACCACACTTCAGAGATACATGTGTTGATGAAAGCCATGTGTTTTACGATCCAGAACCGTCTGCCAGCCAAGAGGCCAGATTCAGGGGCCCCGTATGTCAGATGCCAGATCAGTGAGCAGAGGTTCGACCGTACTCTACTAGATAGCGGATCGTCGATCAACCTTCTTCCGGCAGCCCTTCTCGACCGCTTCGAGTTGGGCACTCTTCGACAGAGCAGGACAGTCCTTCAGTTCGCTGATCGATCTGTCAAGAGGCCGAAGGGGTTGTTACGAGACGTTATCGTCACGATTCAGGGCTTGAAATTCCCCGTGGACTTCGTAGTGTTGGACATGGAGATCCCTGAGTCAGTGACCGATACCCCCATCATCCTCGGTCGTCCGTTCTTGGCCACAGCCAAGGCGGTGACTGATCATGATAGCGGGAAGGTGTACTTTCGCGTCGAGGGCGAGAGTATACAAATAGAGACGGCCGAGGACTACAGAGCTAGAGAGAGAGCACGCTCAGAGGCTAGTACCGATTCAGAGCAGCTAACAGACGCAGAGCCAGATATCCACCAGGACTGTGATTTTGTGATCACAGACGACGAGGCAGCATGGGCAGATCCTGCAGCACAGGCCATCCTCTCATTTTCAGATATAGATGATGCCGAGATGATAGCAGAGGAGAGTCTGGAGAGCACAGCCCTGGTTCAGGATACCATTGAGGCAGCAGAACCGGCCCTTGATCGTGACACAGATTTCAGTGATGGTGGTGCTGAGGCCACCTTGCCTTACGGTGGTACTGATGCCACCGCGGTTGATACAGATCCCTCGGATTCAGAGTCTGATTGGGAAGATTGCTATGATCAGATGCCAGATCTGAGTCCCCCTGAGCCTACAGATGAGGAGGAGGTAGATGCAGAGCAGATCAGAGACAGCACAGTTGAGCAGCCTTCTCCCGATACAGTTTGCGAGAGTTCGCTTTCTTTCTCCCAGGCAGATTTGGCAGACTTAGCAGCATTCACTCATTTCCTTCCACAGCCAGATTTGCCAGCACCCAGCATTCCAGAGCTGAAGCCGCTCCCTACTTCGCTGAAGTATCGATTCCTTGCGGGCGAGCCAGAGATGTACCCAGTCATCATCTCCGCCGATCTGACTGGAGAGCAGGAATCCCGTTTGATGGGGGTTCTTGAAAAGAACCGCAAGGCAATCGGATGGAGCGTAGCAGATCTCCATGGGATTAGTCCATCAGTGTGCTCCCACCATATCTATCTCGAGGAGGGGGCGAAGCCGTCGCGTGAGTTCCAGCGGCGACTGAACCCCAACCTGAGAGAGGTCGTGATGAAGGAAATATCGAAATGGTGGAGTGCAGATTTTATTTATCCCATTTCCGACTCCAAGTGGGTTAGCCCCTTGCATGTGGTGCCCAAGAAGACGGGCATCACGACTGTGATCAGTGAGTCGGGAGAGTAGATTGCTACACGAGTACCCACCTCTTGGAGGGTCTGTGTTGACTACAGGAGACTCAACCAGGCCACCAAGAAGGACCATTTCCCCCTGCCTTTTATTGACCAGATCATTGAGAGACTGGCAGGGAAGATCCATTATTGCTTCCTGGATGGGTACTCGGGCTACAACCAAGTGGCCATCGCTCCTGAGGATCAGGAGAAGACCACCTTTACCTGTCCCTTCGACACATATGCTTTTCGACGCATTCCATTTGGGCTATGCAATGCCCCTGCGACTTTTCAGAGGTGCATGTTGTCGATCTTTTCGGACATGGTAGGGGAGTGTTTGGAGGTCTTCATGGACGATTTCTCGGTCTACGGCGACGGATTCAACTCCTGTCTTGACTGCCTAGACCGAGTACTCCAGCGATGTATCGAGTATCATTTGGTTTTATCTTGGGAGAAGAGTCACTTCATGGTGACTCAAGGGACGGTGCTTGGCCACATCATCTCCAACAGGGGCATGGAGGTTGATCCGGCCAAGGTGGATGTCATTAGAAAACTCGCACCGCCGTCCAATTTGAGGCAGCTACGGTCATTTCTGGGGCACGTTGGATTTTACAGGAGATTTATTCAGGATTTTAGCAGGATTGCCCGGCCGTTGACTGACCTCTTGACAAAAGACACCGAGTTCCTTGTCGATGACAAGTGTCTTTCGTCCTTCGCGACTCTCTAGCAGTGTGTTATTGAGGCTCCTGTCCTCCAACCGCCTGATTGGTCTCTCCCATTCGAGATCATGACGGATGCCTCCGATTTTGCCGTAGGGGCAGTGCTGGGACAGAGGAGGGATGGAGTTCCATTTGCCATCCACTACGCTAGCCGCACATTGGATTCTGCCCAGCGGAATTACACGGTCACAGAGAAGGAGATGCTAGCCGTAGTGTTCGCCCTAGATAAGTTCAGATCGTATATCATCGGATCTAGAGTGACTTTGTACACAGATCACACCGCCATCAGGTACCTCATGGCAAAGAAGGATGCCAAGTCCAGATTGACTAGATGGATCCTTCTACTCCAGGAGTTCGACATTGAGATCAAGGATAAGCCTGGAGTCAAGAATGTGGTGGCAGATCATCTCTCCCGTTTAGAGCAGCCTGAGGAGACTGAGCAGATTGACCCTATTCGAGATACCTTCCCAGATGAGGCGATCCTTGCTGTCGCCTCACTCCCGTGGTACGCCGATATTGTGAACTTTCTCGTTGCTGGGAAAGTCCCACAAGAGTGGCCCAGCAGGGACTTGAGACCTTCCTTGCGAAGGCCAAGTCCTACCATTGGGAGGATCCCATCCTTTACCACGAAGGAGGGGATAGCGTCTGGTGTCGGTGTATTCCTCAGGAGGAACACCATAGCGTCCTCACTTACTGCCACAAGCTTGAGGCAGGAGGACATCATTCTGGGAGGAGAACGGCACAGAAAGTGCTCCAATCCGGCTTGTGGTGGCCTACCCTCTTCAAGGACTCAGATGAGTTCGTGAAGAGGTGTACTGACTGTCAGAGGATGGGCACTTGTGGACAGCGTGATATGATGCCGATGCAGCCCATTCACTTCTGTGAGGTTTTTGACGCATGGGGCATCGATTTCATGGGTCCATTCCCTAAGAGTCAGGGATTCGAGTACATTCTGTTGGCCGTTGATTTTGTTAGTCGTTGGGTGGAGGCTATCCCCGCCCGAGCCGCTGATGCGAGGACAGTTTGCAGATTTTTGAGGAAGCACATCATCACACGGTTTGGGGTTCCACGAGTTCTGATTTCTGATGGGGGATCTCACTTCATCAACGACCAGGTGAAGGCACTTGCTAGCGAGTTCGGCATAGATCATCATGTTGCTACACCTTACCATCCACAGACGAATGGTCTAGCCGAGGTGTCGAATAGGGAGATCAAGACTATATTGCAGAAAGTCGTCCGCCCTGACCGAAAGGATTGGTCACAGCTTTTGGACTCGGTCTTGTGGGCATATAGGAAGTCTTTCAAGACTCCATTGGGCACATCTCCCTTTCGCCTCGTATATGGCAAGCCGTGCCATTTACCTGTTGAGCTGAGGCACAAGTCACTTTGGGCAGTTACAGATATTCTTATGGATCCAGATGGTATGGGAGACCAGAGAAGGGCAGAGTTAGCTGCCCTGGAGGAGCTTAGAGATACAACATTCTCAAACAGCCTACATTATAAGGAGAAAGTGAAGGAGTGGCATGATTCTCACATCAGCCACAAGCATTTTGAGATTGGACAGAGAGTATGGCTGTTTGATGCGAGGCTACGTTTATTTCCAGGGAAGCTACAGAGCAAATGGAAGGGACCCTACTTGGTCAGAAAGGTACACGACAACGGTAGCATCGACATATCTGAGTTGTCTTCTGAGAGTACCTTTAGAGTGAACGGCCAACGACTCAAGCCATTTCTAGATCATGAGCCGCGGGTCGCTGATCTTGCCCCTATTCATTTTGCGTGAGATGTGGTCTTTGACTCACATCTAATGCATCTCACGCCTGAGTTTCACTGATCTTCCGCCTTGTATAGATCCAGATGTCCATATCACTACATTCTTTAGTCCTACATCCCTTTCTTTATCTTGTGATTATGCTATACTTAGGGTGCACCTTACCCTAAGTATAGGGGGGATGTGAGATCTTTTGGGTATTTCTTTTGTTTCTGTCTACCCCTGTTTTTGTTGCCTATACTTAGGGATATTTCACCCTAAGTATAGCGGGGGGGGTAGACCCTGTACATTCTCCACTCGGTTTTCCCGTTGTGTACAACCTGCTATACTTAGGATTATTTGATCCTAAGTATAGGGGGAAGACCCGAGACCCTTTTGACTGTTTTATTTCATTCTTCTTCTTCGTATATAACCTTCCTTTTCACTTCCCTATACCTAGCACGAGTTATGTCTTCTTCATCGCTCTTGACTCTGAGGACATCGTTCGAGCTAAGTATAGGGGGGTGTGTATATATTTCATATATACTTTAGCCATAACTCGTACTTTGTGTGAGTGTGTTAATAAATAAAATGGCTAAAAATCACAAAAATTAAAAATTTTCATGTACATAATCTTCTTTTATTTACACATAAATAGCTAGTGTACAAATAATTTTTGTAAAAATGATTTCAAAAATCTTTTGTGTAAAGCTTGTGTAAATATTTTTGTATCAAAATTATGTATATAGTACAAAATTTTTCCAAAATGTTTTGAAAATCAAAAGTTTGCAAAAATCTTGTGTAAATGTGTGTAAATATCTTTTTGCAAAACTTGCACTTCATGCATCATCCATTCATGATTTCAAAGCATTTTTCAAAAATTTTGCATGATTGTAAAAATTTGTGTAAATAAGCATCTCTTGTACATATGTATATAGTTTTTCTGGATGATAGTTGACATTTAAACTAGCCTGGAATCAAATTGAGAAATGGAGCTTGATTAAGATCTTAATCCACATAATTTCTAAGAGGAACCTTATAGGGCTTAGATTTAAGGATTTTCAGGTCCATGGTGACTCAATTCTTTGAGTCCACTAGGCTATGATCACATGTCATCTCAATGAGCCTAAGTAGAGCACTTAACAACAACACATGACTCATAGAGATTATGGCTTTACTTGGACACCAACACTATGCACCAAGCTCTCTACGGATGAGGTGGTGAGGAGGCAGTCTTCCTTGACTTGGGGTAGCATATGAGGGTAGTACTTCTAGGCGGAACCTCTCTTCTTCTTTTAGTGAAGGAAGTGCATCTCAACTTGGTCTGGTTGCCATGAGGTCTAACGACGGGAGTTGTGGGTTGCAATAAAGCTTCAAAAGAGGGATAGTCTACTGGCTCAAGAGGAAAAACTCCTTGTATATATGCTGCACATGTATATGTTGTATAGATGCACTTGAAAAAAAAATGTGCAAAAAGAAAAGAACTCCAAAAAAGTGGTGGGTCTGATAGAAAATGATAACCCCACCGGAGTATGTATATAGAGTGCAATAAGCAAAGCTTGGTTTCATGTTCCACCTGTTGTAGCTTGCAGCAGGGAGACTTGGCTACACTGGTCAAGCTCCCAAGGGTACTTGGCTACACTGGCCTTGACCCATTCTCTTCTTCCCCCTCTTCTTGAGCCGGTTGAACTTGAACTTAGAAGGGAACACCCCGCTCCTCGAGGAAAGAGTGGCCAGATTGAGGTCATAGAGTTACCTTGTTGGGGAGGGTTGTCAAGTTGATATTTCTGAGGTGGAGAGCTTAGACTTCACATTCACAGGACAAGGAAAGATTCATGGTCTTCAGGGTTTGTGATTGATGACTTGTTCTGATCTGGAGCATTGAGGAGTCTTGGTTATAGATTAGTGGAACTTAGAGGCTGTTGAGTTTTAAGCTTAAGTCTAAATAGGGTTCCGACACACTAATAATCCAAAGATCTGATCGAGCTCCATACCCCAATTTAATGTAGGCAAGTTTAATAATCAACCTTGATCCATGTACATCCTCTTTTTCTTTTTCTTATTTTCTTTTTCACTTCTTTTTTCAAATAAGTGTTTGCTAAGGGACTAGCAAAGTTAAGTATAGGGGGGTGATGAATACACATTCATCACTCTTTATTCTTATATTTTAGCTACAAAAACCTATGCAAATGCATGTAGATATGTGTAAATACAAATATTTACCAAAAACATGCATTGTGTAAAAACCTATAATTAGCATGTTTTTGTGCAAAAATAAAAGAATAAAGATTAAAAAGAAAAGGAGGGAAATATTTAGAATAAATATTGAGCAACCTAACCCAAGGGAGGGCTCAGTATGGGCCTGACCGCATAAAAGCCAAAGTAGAGGGAGATAGGGGCTCAGGTGTAAATATTTATGTAAATAAAATAAAAATATTTTCCTCACCAAAAATATGCTTGTAGATACTTGTATATATTTATAAATATAAAATCAAAAGAAAAAGTTAAAAATCAAAAAGATCAAAAATACACCTTTCATCATGTACATAAACCACATCTATGTATTTATTTAACCTTGTAAATAAATAAAATTATTTTCCAAACTTTTAGTAAATAGTCTCTATTATATAGTGTAAATAAATAAAATAAAAACAATTAAAACAAAAACAAAATAAAAATAGCAAAAATTAAAAATACAAAAAAAACACATTGTACAAATACCATGTATATAGATGTACCTATATATTTATTTTACATATGTAAATAAATAATAAAATAAAATAAAAACACCCTTTTATTACTTATTTTATTCTATAAATAAATAAAATATAAAATAAGGATAAAATTGTATAAAAATAATAATTAAAAATCAAAAATCAAAACCCTATATATTGTACATATACCTATAGATAGTACATACTATGTATATAGCTTATTTTTATTTCGAAAAAATTATTAAAAATCACCAAAAAATAGAAAAAAATAAAAGAAAAATATTTCATGTTTTGAGTTTTGGCTGAATCGGGCCCTAGCTACCCTCATTTGTCACTTCAATATTCATCCACTTGGCAGCTTCTCATTGGCCCACGGAGATGTTGACCTCCGGTCAACTCCCTCCGCGGACCTCCTTCTCCAGCGGATCTCGCGCCCGACCCGACTTCTCCTCTTTTTCCGCGCTCGATCCGCTCGCCATCTCCGCAAACCCCGGGTCCTATCTCTTCTTCTTGCATCCGAGACCCTCGCCGGGGTATCCACATCGGGATCCACGCTTCTCACAGCCCTACCCGACCAGCGCTAGCCGGACCTGCACCCACTTAAATACCCAGCTCCGCCACCCATTTTATCGATCTTTCGCCATTTGCTTCGTTCTCCAGTGAGCTCCAGAGAGTGTGTGAGGTGACAGCTCGCATCCCCGACCTGTTGCAGCGAGGAGAGGAGGTGAATCCATCGATCCGGCGACGTAGCCGCCGCAGCTCCGCCACCCGCGTGAGCTCCGAGCTTCGGGCCGAGACGACCCTCGAGGCGACGACCAGGAGCATCCCCATCTCCTTCCCAGTCTCTCCGTTCACCCAGGTAGCCACTTAGCTCCGCCGTTTCCTTTAATTTCCATTTTCGCCCAATTTGCACCGCCGTCGTATTTCCCTGATTCCGACCACTCCCTCGCCCATCTCGATCATCGGAATCGACCCTCACGTTCACCTTCGTCCGACGCACCTTCTCCACCCACTCACTCAACCCAGCTCGCACAGGAGCTGGGAACCGAGCTCCTCCGTCTACCCCCTTCGCCGGAGCTCGCCGTCCCGACGCACCAGCCACCCCCACTTCGCCTAACCGGGTCGAGGCAGTTTGCCCTCGACCCGTGAATGTTCTGGTTCACTTTGCAGGTCGAAACGAGGGCCATCTGAGGCTCTCCGTCATCCAGCCAGGAGACCCAGCTCCGCCGACCCCGTCCGAGCTCCCCGGAGCTTGGCTCGATCATCGGAGCCCACCGGCAGACGCGGGAGCCTTCCACGATTCTTCTCCGACCTTCAGAAGGCTCCCAGGAGGAGCATCGCGCACGCACGAGCCCGGCGAAGCTCGCCGGGGACCTGTTCTTCGAGGATCCTCCGTCGCCGTCGATCGCCCTCTCTCTCTCCAGTTTTAATCTGGGCCGTCTATCCCTGGAGCCACCAGAAGCGTCAGATCTGAGGAGAGACGATCCGGAGCGCCACTGCCAGCCGCCGTCCGATCTACACGTGGCGCGCATCCAGCCCACCCGCTTAATAAAGGGTAATTTACCCTTAGGCCCCTATCTTTATTTTATTTCGTTTTAGTCCTGTAATTATTTAAGTCAGTTGTTTAGTTTTAGGGTAATTTACATAGTGGACCCTGAGCTTTAGTTTATTTGCATTTATACCCCTGCCAGTTGTGGACACGTGCTTCGACACGTGAGTTGTTTGGGTTATTTGCAGTAGATACCCTTGTAGTTCTGGATGTTATTAAATGAATGAAAGTTTTTAGATATTTGCATTTATACCCCTGTGCGTGGGTTATTTGAGCATGTGTGATATTTTTTGGGTAATTTGCAGATAAGGCCCCTGGACTTTTGGTACCTGTTACCAATAAGTCCTTGGGACTTATTTTTCTTACATGGTCCCTGAGTGTCCCAGGCACGCGCGTGGCACGTGTTTTGCTGGGTATTTTGCACCAGGACCCACAGGACTTTGGGTATTTGCACTTTGGTCCCTATGCACAATGCCCTATCTTTGCTTTTGAATAAAATACCAAACCACCTCCAAATCCAACGAAAATTTGACACATGGCTCCTGCCATGGTGTAGGATTTTTGTGGTTTTTTGAGGACATTTTTGATTTCGTTTGATATTTTTAAAAAATCAAAAACCTTCATTTTTGTCACTGTCTAGTTTGAAAAATCAAAAAAAATTTATAAAAACTCACTTAAAAATTCTATAAAAATTATCTACTGTTTGTTTTACTTAGTTTGATTTTCTAGCCAATTTTGGCTATTTTTCACTACTGGAAAATACTAAAAACTTAAAAACACTCAAAAACCCATAAAAATTCTAATAAATAAATTAAAAATCCAAAAATAATAAAATTGGTACCTAAATTTTCCTTCTTTCATCTTCTTTACAGGAAAATTACCTCCAGGCCATTTTAAGGCCCTTAGATATTTTATCTAGGGCTTTTTGGCTCGGCTGGACAGTACCCTTTATTTTAGGCATTGTTTGATTTTTAGAAAATAAAATACACATCAGAAAATTCTCAAAAATTCACCAAAAACACTAATAAATATATAATACATAAAAATATTTTTGTTTGAATTTTTGGTTGAATTTTTGTGCATTTAATAATTTGTTGAAGTGTGTGCCTTCTTTGTTTTCTTATTTTCTTAATTGCTAAAAAAATCCAAAAAAAATATATAAAAATAATTGAAAACCACTAAAAATATTTTCTTTCTTTATTTTCTTTATTTTTACTACTTCGTAGGCCTCTCGGCCAACCCGTGCTCCTTGAGTTCGACCCTGGGTGCTATACCAGGTTAATCACATAGCAGGACCGCTATCTCGTGATTTTATTGATTTTATCTATTTCGAGTGGTTCATTTTTCTTGATACACATCGTCTGATTGCTTGGGTCGCGACGACCTATTTTCAGTACCTTATACCCGAGTGATCAGGCCTGTTATCAACAATATTCACCTAATGTTTTAGGGGGTTTTTAAATTATTTAATAACATTATTTTTTAATTGTATTTTTTAGTTTTAAATTTTATAATTTATATTTTTTATTCTGATTTTAATTTCTTTTTCTTTTTAATATGTAATAAGTATATGTATATATCAATATATGTACTAATATATACAATATAGGGTATATATATGCAATAATATATTAAACGTATAAAAATAAGAAAATACAAAAAAGAACAGTCCCTTTTATTTTTCAAAGGGTTTAAAACTATATTTATGTTTTCATAATAATTATTAATAGTATAAGCTATATATAATAATATATATGTATATACAAGTTATATAGTGTATTTTATTTATAAATATAGATATTTATAGTCAAAAATTATAAAATAAATTAATTTTGTATTTTTGAATATTCTTCTATTTTAATGAATTTTAGGGAATTATTGCTAATTTTTTTTGTATTTTTAAAATTTCAAATAGTCCAAAGCATGGAATATTTAAACATGTTGAGTTGTGTTGAGATTTAAAAATATCAAATGGGTCCAAAATTTATCAAACTAATTTTAATATGTAGTAAATAGTACATATAAACTAGGAGATAGAAACTAAATTTTATGGGGTTTTTGCAACTATTTTATAATTTTTAGCGTTATGAAGGTTTTCCTATTTTTGGCGTTGTTTTGATATTTTTGTGATTTTTGAGTTTTAATTAATAATATTATTTATTTATTTTAGAATTTTTAAGAGAGGTTTTATATTTTTCTGTATTTTCTAAGGTAAACAGGAGATAAAAAAGCTCCTTTTGATTTTTCATAAATAGCAAATACAAGAAAAATGTTAAATAAACCATATGATGTGAATAAGAATCCAATCAGTCAATTTCTCATATTTTTGCAAAAAGTTTGGAGCACATGAGTTATTTTTAGATAATATAAATGCACAAAATAAAAATAATCATGCTGACAAGGGTATATTTGCAATTTAAAATAAATGTGAGGTTTTCAATGAAAAGTACCCCAAAGTTTTTTAACTGGAATTTGATTTTTAAATACTAAACTGTAACTACAAAACCCAGAGGGGTACAAGCACAAAATGTCCCCTCACATGGGGGGCACGTGAGGTGACCCTGTAGAGGTCTGATTTGCAATTTTCGATCATTATGGGGCTTCGATGCAATTTATCCTTAAACTATTACACGTACTAAATAACTTAGACAACCATTTATGAAACACTAAAAGTGGAGGGTGACTTCGCAAATTACCCCTCTCAAGCAGATTTGATCCGGTCGCTATCTTCTCGCCACATGGAGGATTTGATGACCGGGGAAGAACACCGGTTCGATTTAATTGCACGGCTACGATTAGATCTGGGCTTAGATGATGATCCAATGGTTGTTGAGGCCCTTGGAAGAACTCCAATGAGGGTTGGCTTTGATCTTGAGGTTCTCCAGCCTCCAGCGTTGATTCTTCGATCTGGCGAGTGCTAAACATTCATGGTGGGGCTCCGTATGTGCATGTGTCTTCGGATGAGGTCCAGATGGCCTCTTGCTCGATCTGAGGCTCAATCTTTCTCCATGACACCTGGAGCTGCTCCATGTGTGATTCTTGGCTCTAGGGAGCTCTAGATAGCTCCTAACCTGCACCAAAAAATACATGGCTCAAGGGCTTGCTCCTCAGCCAAATGTTAAAGCTGAAAGCACGGGATGAGTGGTGGGAGAAGAGGTCCATCGAAAGTTTGGAATGAGAGCTCGCTTCCTAGATACACGATGGATCTGGGATGGATAAATGTCGAAAAGTATGAAGAAGGCAAAGGGGAATCAAATGAGATGGAGATGGTGGCGAATAACAGACGATTAACGAGTGATTTAGCTTGGAGCTCAAGCTCCAAGTCAAAAGGGGGTTTTCTGATTACTCCTAATTTAAGAGTTAAAAGGGAGAATTATAGGCTGGAATCGAAAATAGAACTACAATATTACCTAGGAACAGAAGTAAAGGGCATCGACTTGGTCGGGCAGCCAAGGAAGCAAAACCGCTGGAGAGTTCCTCTCGTAGTGGATTGACCTTTGCCTCCGACTACTACTCCTCGCTATAAATCCTCCCGATCGATTGTTGTCCCAAAAGAAAGAGATTATGTGGATCTGAGGGGCTAAAAGTGGTCGAAGAGAGATCGAACAACAAGTGGAGGCGGATGAGCTCTATTTATAAGCTGAACAGAGATGGTTTTGATCGATTCGATGAAGATTGCAGAAATCTCAGGCATTAGCGTGAATCAAGGATATCATGTCTTCAAGAATCACTCAGAATGCTAAGCCTGGGAATGATTGGCTCGAGTGGGAACAAGGGTGAAAACTTGGGTCTGACAAGTCCAACGCTCGAGAAGGAGAGTGGGGGGTCAGTTGACTGGGGTCAACAAATGTCTGAATCTGGTTGGTCCACGTGGACCAGCTAGACAATTCTACCTTTAAAATCTATAATAAGTAATAGATAATTTAATTAGTTTTTACTAAAACATGAAAATGTTTGTAATTTAATGTAGTATTTTATGCATATTTTTATTTATTTTTTTGAGGCTATTTAATATAGGCTAATATTTACATGTATACATATACGTAAATATGCATGTATTTTTGTATTTTTATTTTAATTTGCATTATATATTTTATTATTATATACAAGGCATTTTATATATTTTAAACTTATTTGAATACATATTTAGGTATTTTTGGTGTATTTTCCTGAATTTATTTGTATACTTAATTGATTATGTGCATATATCTTATATGTATATATAGGTATACTTTATCTATGTATTGAAATACATTATTTATTGTATTTTCTTTTTCATGGTTTATTTTATTTTAGTTATGTACATATGTCTTGAATAATATTTATAAATTTATAAAAATAAAAGAAAGTAAAAAATATATTGAATATAATATACATGTATATTGCACAATAAGGGCATAAAACCTAACTTTTGCATCTTAACACAAAATCGAATGAAACCACGTAATTAAATAACTTATTTAATTTTATAAACAGTAAAGCTAGTTTGGTCCATTTTAAATCTATATGGAGTAGATACCGGTTTGCAAAGCGAAATTAATTTTATATTTTTTTTTGTATATTTATGTATAATATTGATTTTCAAAGTTTTATTATTTAAGGTGTAAAAATAATAAAATAAAATATGCACCAAAATGCAATTATTGATGAATTAAAAATTAGGGTTTTATATATCTTATGTACAATTTCTTTGCCCTATCTCCCCCTACTTTATTCCTTGTCGGCCAAGTCATCATAATGATTGGGTCTCGGGGTATAGGGTCATTAAACGCCTGGGGTCTTTCTTTCTTTTTCTTTTATTCTCTTTATTTTTTTTAATTTTAGCATTAAATACAATATTTATAGAGTACTTTGTACATTATTTTTATGTAATTTGTAGAGTGTTTATTTTTAATGATATATGCATGCATTTAGATAGGGTTGTACAGCCAAAATGAAAGAATAAAGGTGATAAAATGAGGATTCATCACGGCCCTATACTTTCCTTTTCTAGTCCCTAGCAAACACTTATGCTTATAAGTGCAGAAAGAGAAAATAAAGAAATGAAAAGGAAAGAAATTAGATTATTTTTAATTTTAAAACTTTTCCTCATATAATCAAAGTTTGGGGCTCAGTCAGACCTTTGGAATTTTGGTTTGTTCAGCACCTTATTGAGAACCAAACTTGAAACACATCCTTTGAGAATCACAATAACTCTGCTCAAGTCTCCTCAAAAGCCAGTCAGAACAAGTCGATGTCGTACGTAGTCCCTTATGACTATGACTATATTTTTTTACAATGTAAGTGATGTATAGATCCTTTCGGCTGAAGCGGTAAAAGTCAAGCTTCTCCAACATGGTGACCCTAATTCCCGAATCCAACAACTCTTTCCTCGAGAAGCGGGGTATTCGCTTCTAAATTCAAGTGCAATTGGCTCAAGAAGAGGAGGTAGAGAAGAGAATGGATGGTAGCTAGTGTAGCTACCTATCCTAGGATGCTTGACTAGTGTAGCCAAGTCACCCAGTTGCAGGCTCACATACATATTCGACTTTGAAGCTCAATCTTCCTTAGTGAATACACATATATACTCCTACACAAATCAATTTTCTTTGATTCTTGCCTTTATATTTTTTTGATGTTTTTGGATTTGTATTTTTTAATACCATGAACAACAACATATACATCTAAATTTTTTTCCTCTTGAGCCAATAGAGTATCCATCTTTTGAAGCATTATTGCTGCCCACAACATTCCGTCATTAGACTTCATGGCTATTGAATTGGGTTTGGGCACTGTGGCCATAGAATTGTGACTTCGTATGTTTCCATTTGCTTCTGTCTCATGATGGAAAATCCAACCCTCTATCGCTTCAACTGAGTTGAGCAAAGTGTAAGATACATATGTGCAAGTTAGGTCACTATTGATAAGAGTCATGCATGTGTTCCGAGTTATTCTACTTAGGCAATCAAAACAACACTGAACCTATTCTTATTTTCTCAAGGAATTAAGACTAGTAGATCCGAAGCGTCTCAATTTAAGTTCACATAAGGTTCATGTGAGTAAGTAGATTACGGTCCAACTAAGCTCCAATATTTAGATTTTATTTAGACTAGTTCAATTATCATTATCAATCCTAAGAATGCATACGCTATGTACAATGAAGAAAATATTTTTATGAAACAATATTCTGATTTTTGAACTTTTTATTGATTTTGAAAAGGTTATGCATATTTTTATGCAAGTTTTAGAAACTATTTTGACAAATTTTATGGGTATTGGGATTTTGCAAAGTTTTAGGGGTTTTTAGAAAACAAAAAGGGTAAGTACAAGAATTATGTGCAAATATTTTCATAGGAGTGCTTCTGTTATTTAAAGGAATTATGTGAATAATTTTACACTTGGGATTTATGGAAAATTAAGTAAATTATTATTTACATGTTTTTATTCTATAGGGTTTGTAAAGATTTTTTATTTATTTCAATATGTCTATGGTTCTCAAAATAATTTGAAAAATATTTTGGTAAACATTTTGAATTCTTTATTTTGAAATTAATTTCAAAAAGAATTTTTGAAGACATTTACAAAATTTGAATATCCTTTTGTAAAGATTTTTCAAACAATATGTCTTGGTTTTTCAAAGTATTTCTGCAACCATTTTCCAAACCATTTACAAATAGATTTTCAAAAAATTTTATTCAAGTAAGAAAAAAATTTTACAAACAAAATATTTTTACAAAGGTTTGAAGACATTTCATAAAATATTTTTCAAATAGTTTTTCAAAATATTTTCAAAGAATTTTCCAACTATTTTTCAAACATTTTGCAAAACATTTTTAACCGATTTTTTTAACAGCAATTACAAAGAATTTTATGTGTTTAATTTTATTAGTTAGACAATTATTGAAAATACGAAAGTACAAGTTATGGTTAAAGTATATACAACATATATACGACCCACCTATACTTAGCTTCAGTTATGTCCTCATAGGTCAGAGAGAAAAAGGAAGACATAACTCATGCTAAGTATAAGAAAGTCTATATCACAACGATTGAATAAAGAATGAGAAGTCAACCGACCCCCTATAATCATAAGTATAACAGAATGTGTAGAAAGCAGGGAGTGTCGAGGGTGGGAATAAAAAAATCATCGGCTCAACCTGTCTCGCCCTATACTTAGGGTAAAATATCCCAAAGTATAGACATAATATCAAGAGTTGAGGAGACAGACATGGGATCAAAGAATGAACACCCATATTCACTCATTTCCATACTTAGGATGAAGCATATCCTAAGTATAGCTGATGAATGGGATGTGTGAACTTTTGGGTAGAATGAAAGAAATGAATTCGAAAAAAGAAAAGAAAAAAGAAGAAAAGAGTAACTAATCAAAAATGTTTTTGGGTGCAATATTCGAATCTGTTGATGCTGCGACTTGAAGTTCATCTTGATAGACCACATGTATAGAATCAACCATGGACATGAGTGTATCATGCTCGAGATATGGCGAAGGGTTGTGTATCAACATACAAACATGATATCACAATACTTCCATTGGCACACAGATGCTTTACTACAAACGGCTATGTCCACTTGCTTTTCAAATTCTCCGATAATAATTTCAACTTTGCATCGAACAACCAAACCTTATGTTCGAAAGTCTTTCGCTGGATGCACTTGTCATGCCACTTCTTGACTTCATCCTTGTACATCAGGTTATTGCCATATGCATAGTCTATGAATTCAAGAAATTTATTCAGATTAATCATTTTTTTGCTTTCCTGCCTTCTTTAAATCCAAATTGCAAACATTTATTGTCCCTGAAGATTTGTGAATTAATTCTATAGGAAAATGACATGGTTTGTCATAGATCAGGAGGTAGGGAGACATTCCCATAGGTAACTTATACGAAGTCCGAAAGCACGAAAGAACTAAATCGAGCAATTGGGACTAGTTCTTCCTGTCGAGATGCATAAGCTTCTGAAGAATTGTCTTAGTCTTCCTATTTGAACAGTCTGCCAAGTCATTAGATTGTTGGTGGTATGGAGAAGTAACCCGATGCAATATTTTCGGATCAACTTCTTCACTTCTTTGTTAATGAAATGGCTACCCCCATCGGATATCATAATTTTTGGAATCTCGAACCTTGCAATGATATTTTCTTTCAAAAAACGACAGACAGTTCGATTGTCGGCGGCTCGGGTTGGGATAGCCTCCACACAATGACCGATATAATCGACAACGAGCATAATATACTCAAAGCCCTGGCTATTGGGAAATGGGTCCATGAAGTCAATGCCCCATGCAACAAATACGATTAAAATCTGAATGTATTTCAGTGGCATTGTGTCTCTTATTCCAATGGTTCCGCTCATCTTCTGATAGTCAGTACAATGTTTAACGAAACTTCTACATCTTTGAAAAGAGTCGTCCACCAGAGGCCGCATTGGAGAACTTTTGCTGCCATTCTTTTCCCACAGTGGTGTCCTTTTTCTCAATTATGACAATGCTTGAGGACACTGTGGACTTCCTCCCGTGGAATGCACCTTCTCCAGATACAGTCATCCCACTCTCAAAGAAAATATGGATCCTCCCGCTGATAGAAATGAATATTTGATGAGAATTTGTCAACATTCAGCTTTGTCCAATCTTGTTGAGTTCTCTTGAAAATAATATAGTTCATAATATTGGCGAACCAGGGGAGATAGGTGACTGATAAATGTTTTCTGTCTGCTCGAGTATCCATCTAAGAAACAAAAGTACTCTTCGTGACCAGTCTTTCTACTACCTAGTCGATGAAGAGAAGCAGGAAATGGTCCTTCTTGGTCCGCTAGATTTAGATGTTTGTAATCAATACAGACATGTCAAGAGGTTGGATCTCTGGTTGGGTTCTCCTCTCCTTTGTCATTCTTCACAATTGTGATCCTTGATTTCTTTGGCACAACATGCAAGGGACTCACACCATTTTGTAATTTCATTCATTACAACCTCCCAGAGATTAAGATTCAATATATGCTGGAACTCTCAGGATGGCTTGTTATCTTCCTCAAGGTAGATGTGATGGGAACACAATAACAAATTATTCCCATGGAGATCTGAAATTTTCTAACCTATGACTTTGCGGTTTCTTTCTAGAACCTCGAGCAGACGAGACTCTTGTTCCATGGTTAATTGGGAATTGATGATCATCGGGAACATATTCTGCGCACCCGCAACGAATAATTCATGTTTATTGGAAGTGGTTTAAGCTCTGGTGGGGTTAGAATCACTTCAGTGGCTACTTCAGCAACTGTGCAGGACAGTGGTGTCAGATCTTTCAACTGTAAATTGTCCACCATTGGCAATTCAAACTCTGAATTTAATGTAACACAAAATTCTTCAATGATATCATCTTGTTCAAAGAAATCTTCAAAAATTTCCTCTTCCTCTGCTAACTACAGGTGGCCAACAATTATTTCTTCTAGCAAACTCAGCAAAAATCTCTTCTTCAAAGACATATGGGAACTCGACTGTGTTGTCTACTATTTCCTTTGTGGAGAGGGATTCGTGTATCTCAATATCATCCATGAATAGATTGGAATCTCGAATTTCTACTAGAAAGTCACAATATTCGGTTCACTGCTCTGTAGGCTGATGAATACCCATTCATCACTCTTTATTCTTATATTTTAGCTACAAAAACCTTTGCAAATACATGTAGATATCCGTAAATACAAATAATTACCAAAGTGCATGCATTGTATAAAATTAAATAATTAGCATGTTTTTGTACAAAAATAAAAGAATAAAGAAATAAAAGAAAAAGAGGGAGATATTTAGAATAAATATTGAGCAACCTAATCCCAAGGGAGGGCTCAGCATGGGCCTGACCGCATAAAAGCCCAAGTAGAGAGAGATAAGGAAGCTCATGTGTACATATACCTGTAATTAAATAAAAATAAATATTTTCCTCTAAAAATAAAAATAAAAATGGGTCATATTTACTTGTAAATATTTGTATACACTTGTAAATACAAAATCAAAATAAAAATAAGAAAATTAAAAAGAAAATAGAAATATTCACCTCATATATATTCACCTTGTACATAGAACCCCTTTCTCTATTTATTTCACCTTGTAAAAATATAAATTAATTTCCCATAAAACTTGTATATATTCTATATTTCATGGCGTAAATAAATAAAATAAAAACCATAAAAACAAAAATGAAATAAAAAGAGAAAAATTAAAAATCAAAAGAAACATTGTAAATATACCATGTACATACTTGTATACATCTATTTATTTAACCCTTGTACATAAATAATAAAAATAAAATAAAAACACTAAAATATTCCAATTTTTATCTTGTAAATAATATAAAATATAAATTTGGAATAAAAATGTACAAAAATAATTAATTAAAAATCAAAAATTAAAAATTCAATATTGTATATATACCTATACATAGCACTATATTGTATATACCTTATTTTTATTTCAAAAAAATAATTAAAAATCACAAAAAAAAGTTTAAAATAAAAGGAACATTTTTCATGTTTTAAGTTTTCCTTAAATCGGCCATTTTCTATTTTAAAATGAATTTCATTTTCCACGTGGCCGTATTCTATTGGGCCACGGTGGATGTTGACCCCCCGGTCAACTCCCCCCTTGGACCACCTTCCCGCGGATCTGCACGCCCGACCCGATTTCTCCTCTTTTTAGCGTCACGATCCGATCGCCAAATCCGTGAATCCCGGGCTCCATTTGCTCCTCGCTCACCCCTGATCCAGGCTCGGTAGAGGTTCTTGGGATCCGCGCTCAGATCTTCACGCCCGACTCCCATCTAGCCGGACACCTAGACGTATATAGTCTGAGCTCCGCCAGCTTCATCACTCATCTTTGGTTCCCATTTCTCCACCCCAGGACCTCCATTGCCCTCGCCTGAGTGACAACTCGTGATTGGCTGTGTTGCAGCGAGGAGGGAGCGACTGTACCATCGATCCGGCGACGTAGCGCCGCCGTGCGCCGCCTAGACGTGGTGCTCGAGCCTCGGGCATCGACGGCCCTAGAGGCTAGGACCTAGAGCTTCATCGGCTCCTCCCCAGTCGACCTCGTCCATCAGGTACCCCTAGTTCTTTCTCTCTTTAGCTAATTTTGATTCACGCCCAAATCGAACCATCGCCGACGACCCTTGATTCTGAACACCCTCGTCCACATTTCAATCATCGGAGTCGACCATCACCTTCGCACTCCTCCCACGCACGTTCTCCACCCCTTCGTTCAACCTAGTTCGCACAGGAACTGGGATTGGAGCTCCACCGCTGTCGCCTCACCGGAGCTCCCCCATCTCGACGCACCGATCATCCCCACCACCGCTAACCGGGTCGAGGCACTTTGCCCTCAACCCAGGTGTCTGTTGCGTTGCTTTGCAGGTCAAGACGAGCCCATCTGAGGGCTTGACGTTCAGGAGCAGCAGCTCCAGCTCCGCTGGTGTCGCTTGAGCTCTCCGGAGCTCCGTTGCACCATCGGAGGGGCTCTTCAGACACGGGAGGCCCAGGCGCATCTTCTCCGATCATCAGTAGCCTCAGAGGAGGACCACCATGCGCGTACTGGGCCGGCGAAGTTTGCCGGCCACCTGTTCTTCGTGGATCCTCCCCGACCGTTCATCCAGCCCTCCAGGTCCAAATTCACATCGAGCCATCCATTTGAGGAGTAGCAGCATCCGTTCGATCATCAGAGGGTGGATCTGGACCGTCAGATCAGCGAGGTTTAGCCACAGTGCACAGGAGACGTTCGATCATCCACGTGGCTAAGCCTCGACCGTCAGATCCGAGCCGCAGCCCTTCGTTGAGGCACCGTCGTCCCCAGCCGTTCGTTCGGCTACGTGGCGCCATCTCAGCCCTCGGCTTAAATAAAGGGGTAATTTCCCTTAGGCCCCTGTTCTTTTAGTTGTTAATATTTAGGCCCTGTAAATATTTTAGAACTTTTATTTTAGTTTGGTAAATTGCATTAGAGGACCTTGTCATTTACTTTAATTGCACTTATACCCCTGTACATTGTGGGACACGTGCTTCGACACGTGATATCTTAGGATAATTGCATGTATGGGCCTGATGTTTTGAGGTGTTCATGAATGAAAATATGATTTTAGTATTTGCAGATATGCCCCAGTGAGTGTTTTAATTGTGCATGTGCCAAATTTCTTGGGTTTTTTATACTTTTGCCACTAGACTTTTAGTACGAGTTACTAATTAGTCCAGGGACTTAAGTTTTATTACAAGCAGGTCCCTGAGTGCCCAGGTCACGCGCTTGGCGCGTGAGAAATTGGAAATTTTACACCGGACCCCCTGGGTTTCTTGGATTGTTACTTTTAGGCCCTCAGAGTATATTTTTATGACAAATAGGTCCATGTGACTGTGGGCTTGTATTTGTTGTAAATAAAATATCAAATATAATCCAAATTACGTGAAAAATTGAAACGTGGCTCTTCCCACAGTGTAGAATTTTCACTAAATTTTGGGAAATTTTTGGAGCCCATTTCTTATTTTTAAAAATTCAAAAACATCCATTTTTCTTACTGTCCAGATATAAAATTCACAAAAAATATTAAAACATCTTTAAAAATTAAAAAAATAGATTGTGTTTATTTTGTTGTGTTTGATTTTCTGACCAGGTTTGGTCATTTTTGGACTTATAAAAATTAAAAAAATTAAAAAACACTGAAAAACTTAGAAAAATTCTAATAAATAATTGAAAAATCCAAAAATAATAAATCCAGTTCCTATTTTTTCCTAGTATTTCATACTTTACAGGAAAATTACTCCAGGCCTTGAAACAACCATTTAGCATTTTTAAATGATTGTAGAAGCCTGACTGGACAATGTCTTGCATTTTCTATCTTGTTTTATTTTTATAAAATTACCTAAAAATCAAAAAAATCCCAAAAATTCACCAAAAACATAAAATAATATAAAAAACATAAAAATATTTTTGTTTGAATTTTTGGATGAAATTTGAGTAGTTAAATAATTTGTCCAAGTTGCTTGTTTTATTACTTTCCTATTTTCTTTATTAATTAAAAATTCCAAAAAAATATAAAAATTATTAAAAATCCAGCAAAAACCCTTTTATTTTATGTGTTTTCATTTCTGACTACTTCGTAGGACGCAAGGCCATCACGTGCTCTCCGAGTTCGACCCTGGGTGCTATACCAGGTTAATATCTTAGCAAGGACCGCTTCCTTGATTTTATGGTTTGATATCTCATTTGGTGGTTCTACATTTTCTTAATTGATCGTATCTCTCTATTCGGGACACAACGACTCTGATATTTCTTACCTTATCCCGATAGTGGATTTATCGGTCAATCAGAATGGTGCCGTTGCCGAGGAGCACGGCTTAGTAGTCCATTTTTATTTCTTTTTGTTTTATTTTTGTTTTATTTTTCGTGGCTTTCCGCGGCTCTTTCTGAGTCTGCGGCTTTTCGCGGCTTTTTATTTTTCTTTTATTTTTGTTTCTGTTTTATTTTATTTTATTTTATTTTATTTTTCTTTTCGTTTATTTTTATTTTTATTTTTATTTTTGCTTTGTTTGCTTTTGTTTATCAATTTTATTTCTATTTCTGCACATATACCCTATTTACTTTTCCTACCTTTAATTGCTTTATTTTATCTGGTATTTGATACTCTCTTGTTTTCTTGCGAGGGCCCGAGGACCGAGGCGGCGACTCTAGAGTAGTGATGAATACCCATTCATCACTCTTTATTCTTATATTTTAGCTACAAAAACCTTTGCAAATGCATGTAGATGTGTGTAAATAGGAATAATTAGCAAAAGCATGCATTGTGTAAAAACCTATAATTAGCATGTTTTTGTGCAAAAATAAAAGAATAAAGATTAAAAAGAAAAAGAGGGAAATATTTAGAATAAATATTGAGCAACCTAACCCAAGGGAGGGCTCAGCATGGGCCTGACCGCATAAAAGCCAAAGTAGAGGAAGATAGGAGCTCTTGTGTAAATATCCTTGTAAATAAAATAAAAATGTTTTCCTCACCAAAAATACATTTGTTTATAAAAAAACAAAAGAAAAATTAAAAATCAAAAAGATTAAAAATACCCCTTCATCATGTACATATACCACATCTATGTATTTATTCAACCTTGAAAATTAATAAAAATAATTTTTATAATTTTTGTAAATAGTCTATATTGTATATTGTAAATAAATAAAATAAAAACAATCAAAACAAAATAAAAATAGAAAGATCAAAAATACAAAAATACATTGTACATATACCATGTATATAGATGTACATAACTATTTATTTTACCTATGTAAGTAAATAATAAAAATCAAATAAAAACATCCTTTTATTCCTTATTTTATACTATAAATAAATAAAATATAAAATAGGAATAAAATTTTACAAAAATAATAATTAAAAATCAAAAATCAAAAGCCTACATATTGTATATATACCTATATATAGCTATATAATGTAAATACCTTATTTTTATTTCCAAAAATTAATTAAAAATCACCAAAAAAATAGAAAAAAATAAAATAAAAATCTTTCATGTTTTGAGTTTTGGCTGAATCGAGCCCTAGCCACCTCTATTTGTCACCTCAAGATTTAGCCATGTGGCCTTCACCCATTGGCCCTGGGGGATGTTGACCGCCCAGTCAACTCCCCCCCCAGGACCACTTCCCACGGGTCTGCTGCGCCCGACCCATCTTCTTGGATTTTTCCCATGCAGACCCGACTCCTTTTTGCCCAAACCCCGGGTCCGGATTGCTCACGTCATACCAGAGAACCTCGCCGGAGCCTTCGCCTCGGGATCCGCGCGCTACATCGCCCTACCCGCGCCCTTCTTCCCGGACCCGCCAGCATACTTAAGCTCTGCTCCGCCACCCTAATTCTCCATCTTTGGCCATTCCCCTTCTTCCCTGTGAGCTCCAGAGTGATCGCACGAGTGACAGCGAGCGTCTCCACCTGTCGCAACGAGGCGAGGAGGAGGATACCACTGATCCGGCGAGTATCACCGCCGTGCTCCGCCCTGAGTTGGAGCTCGAGCCTCGGACGTCGGCGTTCCTTGAGGCGAAGACCCAGAGCTGCGCAAGCTCGACCACAACCCATTCCTTCACCCAGGTAGACCTGTAGTTCTTTCTTTTTCTCTAATTTCCGATTTCCCCCATTTCGTTCCGCCGCCGTTCTCCACCGATTCCGATCACGTCCGACCACCGTTCGACCATCAGGCTTCGCCATAGCCTCCGCCTTCCTCCCGCGCACCTTCTCCATACCTCCATCCAACCCAGCTCGCACAGGAGCTGGGGTTCGAGCTCCCCCCGTCCCCACCTCGCCGGAGCTCGCCCATCTCGACCCTCCGATCATCTTCACCCCGCCTAACCGGGTCGAGGCAGTTTGCCCTCGACCCGCGAGTCTTCTGGACCTATTTTGCAGGTATTACAAGGACCATCTGAGGTTCTCCCGTTCGAGCCAGGAGACGTTCCTCCGCCGACCTCGCCGGAGCCTTCTAGGGCTCGGTCGGGTCATCGGAGACCCCCATCTGACGCGGAGGCCCACGCCGACCATTCTCCGATCATCAGCGCCCCGCGAGGAGGCTCGGAGCGAGCGTACTGGGCCTGCGAAGTTCACCGGCTGCCTGTTCTTCGAAGACCTTCAGCGACCGTCTGATCAGCCTCAGAGCTCCAGATCACATCTTGACCGTTCATTCACGGAGCTACAGCTAGCGTCCGATCAGCGAGGACTGATCCCAGCCGTCGATCCAGAGAGGCGTAGCAGCGACGCACCGCCACCGCCAGATCTTCCACGTGGCTACGCCGTCACCGTTCGATCATCGCGAGTAGCTGAGCCTTGGAGCGCCAACCATCCTTCACCGTCCGATGCACCACGTGGCGCTTATCCAGCGGCTCGACATTAATAAAAGGGGTAATTTATCCTTAGGCCCCGCTTTTGTTTTTATTTCATATTAGTCCTGTAAATATTTAAATACGTTGTTTAGTTTTAGGTTTATTTGCATAGAGGACCTTGCGCTTTAGTGTATTTGCACTTATACCCCTGCCTGTTGTGAGCCACGTGCTTCGTCACGTGTTTTGTTGGTGTATTTGCAATCTATGCCCTTGTAGTTCTGGATGTTTATGAATGAATGAAACTTTTTAATTAATTGCATTTATACTCCTGTGCGTGGTTGTTTTACGCATGTGCGTTTAATTTTGGGTTATTTGCAACCGAGCCCCCTGGACTTTTGGTACGTGTTACCAATAGGTCCTCGGGACTTATTTTCGTTACACATAGGTCCCTGAGTGCCCCAGGCACGCGCTTGATGCGTGATTTGCTGGGTATTTTGCACCGGGACACCCAGAACTTTGGGTATTTGCATTTCAGTCCCTATGCACATTACCCTTTTGTTATTTTTGAATAAAATATCAAATCACCTCCAAATTCGATGAAAATTTGATACATGGCTCCTGCCATGGTGTAGGATTTTTGTGAATTTTTTAGGACATTTTTGATTTTATTTACTATTTTTAAAAATTCAAAAACTTACATTTTTGTTACTGTCTAGATTGGAAAATTACAAAAAAATATAAAAACTCCTCTAAAAATTCTATAAAAATTAGCTACTGTTTAATTTGTGTTCTTTGATTTTCTAGCCAATTTTGGCTATTTTTCATTGCTTAAAACCTTAAAAACTTAAAAACACTACAAAAACCATAAAATTCTAATAAATTTATTAAAAACCCAAAAATAATAAAATTTGTGTCTAAATTTTCCTTGTTTTATTTACTTTATAGGAAAATTACCTCCAGGCCATTTTAAGGCCCTTAGATATTTTATCTAGGGACTTTTGGCCTGGCTGGACAGTGTCACTGTTCATAGCCACTTTTTGATTTTTAGAAAATAAAATAAACATCAGAAAATTATCAAAAATTCACCAAAAACATAAAAAATATAAAACACATAAAAATATTTTTGTTTTAATTTTTGGTTGATTTTTGATGCCTTAAATAAATTGTTGAAGTGTGCTTGTTTTTGTTTTTCTTATTTTCTCTATATATTAAAAATCCAAAAAAATATAAAAATAATTAAAAACCACTAAAAAATATTTTGTCTTTTATTTTATTTGCTTTACTACTTCGTAGGCCTTTGGCCAATCCGTGCTCCTTGAGTTCGACCCTGGGTGCTATACCAGGTTAAACACATAGCAGGACCGCTTTTCCTTGCTTTGATTGATTTTCTTTGTATTGAGTGGTTCATTTTTCTTGTTGACCCGAGTCTGAGCGATTGAGGTCTCAACGACCTTTTAGACACCTTTGCCTTAGTCATTCAGACGGTCATCAGAATGGCGCCGTTGCCGGGGAGCACGGCTTAGTAGTTTTTCTTATTTTCTTTTCGTTTATTTTCGCGGCTTTTCGCGGCTCTTCCAGAGCTCGCGGCTCTTCGCGGCTTTTTGTCTATATTTTATTTTCACTTTATTTTGCTTTATTTTTTTTTCTTTATTTTTATTTTTGTTTTCTTTTGTGTGTTTATTTTATTTTGCATTTTTGCACATATACCCTTATTTTTCATTTCCTTTTATTTTTCTTGTATTATTATTTGATTATTGGTTCTGACCACTCTGTTTTCTCTTGCGAGGGCCCGAGGACCGAGGCGGCTACTCTCGAGAAGCCGACGCAACCGCGGGATTCGGAGGCGGCTCCTTTCTTCGCGGAGCCACAGGAGAGAGTGAGAGAAAGTTGAGTGGGCGAGGTCTTTTATTTTATTTTATTATTATTGTAATAGTACAGGACTTGGACTTGGACAGTTGTGGACTTGCCGTAGCGGGTCTGTTTCGCCGAGCACCGGTGTGCTCGGGGGACCCTTAGGACCTTAGCGGTTTTTCGCGGTTTTTACGCGGCTTTCTTTCCTTTTATTTCTGCCTTTTCCGGTGTTTACGCGGTTTTTGCTCGAGCCCCTAGACTTAGGATTTTCTGGTGATTGTGCTGTAATTAGTAGGATCCACACACCTAACTGCTTATCTGTTCCCATAGATCGTTAATTGGACCTACTTAAAAATCACTCATAAAAATAACCGACTCATTTGCCTTCGTAGCCTACGTGCCGCAGCCCGTCCTGTAAAGCGCTTACTCCTACCCCCGATTTGTCGGACAGAGGAGGGACGGGCCAAGACCGGACTCTTTGGCTTGGAGGTCGGTGACCGGTTAGACGGTTCTTCGCTAGAAATTGCTCGTTTAGGACTCGGCTTTCCCGTTGCATCATATAGGTAGTTTTCTTTCTGTCTTTACTTTTATGCGCGGATCATATTGCATGTAGAGTGCTGGAGACAGGTACGCATTTCTTAATCAGCATGCATCATTGATTTATCGCGCATTGGCTTTTTCGTCTTCTCCCCCCTGTTTTGGACTTAATAAACCAGGAGAACCGAAAAATTCGTTAGGCCATTTGTTTGCTTTGAAAAATACTAAAAAGTGAAACCATAAAATTGGGACTGGTTAATACTATTGATCTTAAAATCCGCTCACCCAAAAAACTTTGTCTTGGGGAGAGCAACCCCCTCATTGTATGGTTTGGATGCGCGAGAGAGTGACCCGCACCCTAGGTAGAGCCCCCCGGTGCTAGTCCCGACTGATTATCGACTCTTCCGTGCGGGCCAGTCGGTTGGGTTAGCATCGGATATCCTAACAGGTCACGTAAGCGCTCTGATATTTTGTGTGTTCACCAAATAAAATTGACAAGATAAGTTGACCGAACTTTCACGGTCTTCAGCTCGCGTTGCGTTGGTGAACCGGGGGTTTGTTTGTGATCATAGTTGCTCCAGATCTCATCCGCCTTACTCGCCAGATCAAGATGATGGGTAGACGGTCTCTTAGGCAGCCTCTGGCTGCACCGCTTTCGGGCACGTCTACCTCATCATCTATGTTGGCTCGCGAGAGCCCAGACCCGCTCTCCGAGCCCGAGTACGATTCCACCCTGTTCCCCCTCGACCCCCTTTCTGTTCTACCTGAGAGACACGAGCCCCGAGGAGAGACTGATTGATTTGACATCACCTGAGTTGGGCTCGTTTGATTTTGCAGACGTCATTATGGCCGGAGCCGACAGTTCAGATGATCACTCCCGTCATCCCGAGCACTTTGTACTTGACCAGGGAGCGATCAACTCCACCCTGATCGCATCACTTGAGACAGTCCAGCAGCAGTTACGCGATCAGGGGGCATTTATGATAGAGATGAGGCGAGAGTTGGAGAGGCTCAGAGCAGAGCGAGACCAGCAGAGCGAGCCTGAGGAGATACCTGATGCAGAGGCACGAGCCGCAGCAGCTGCAGCCGCAGCAGCAGTAGCCGCAGCCGCCGCAGCGGGAGGCGCTGCGGCAGGAGGACCACCACGACCGATGCGGGATTTACACAATCCCGGATCTACTCTGATGCATCACTGGGTAGTGGTGCCGGCGATTGATGAATACCCATTCATCACTCTTTATTCTTATATTTTAGCTACAAAAACCTATGCAAATGCATGTAGATATGTGTAAATAGGGTTAATTAGCAAAAGCATGCATGTTTGTAAAAATAGATAATTAGCATGTTTTTGTGCAAAAATAAAAGAATAAAGATGAAAAAGAAAAAGAGGGAAATATTTAGAATAAATATTGAGCAACCTGACCCAAGGGAGGGCTCAGCATGGGCCTGACCGCATAAAAACCAAGTAGAGGGAGATAGGGGCTCACATGTACATATATTTGTAAATAAATAAAATAATATTTTCCTCAGCCAAAAATATGCTTGTATATATTTTGTATATATTTAGAAGCTATTAAAAACAAAATAAAAATTAAAAAAAAAATCAAAAATCCAAAAACATCTCTTCACCATGTACATAGACCACCTTCTTTATTTATTTCACCTTGTAAATAACCTAATTTATTTTCAAACATTTTTGTAAATATCCCTTTTTATGTTTTGTAAATAAAATAAATAAAAAGAAACAAGACAAAAATCAAATAAAAATTACAAAATTAAAATTACAAAAATATATTGTATATATACCATGTATATAGTTGCACATAAATAATTATTTAACCTATATATATATAAATAATAAAAATAAAATAAAAATAGCCTTTTATTCCTCATTTTATCCTATAAATAAATAAAATATAAAATAGGAATAAAAATGTATAAAAATAAACAATTAAAAATCAAAAATCAAATATCAATATAGTGTATATATACCTATGTATAGCTATATTATATATACCTTATTTTAATTTCCAAAAATTAATTAAAAAACACAAAAAATAGAAAAAATTAAAACAAATATTTTTCATGTTTTAAGTTTTTGAAAATTCGGCCATTTAAGGCCCCAAAAAAATCAAATAAAAAATGAAACCTTGGCGGGCTCTGATTGGTCCACGGGGGATTGTTGACCCCCGGTCAACACCTCCCCCAGGACCACCAGAGCCCGAGTCCGCTCGCCCGACCCGACTTCCTGGTATTTTCCCGGCTCGATCCGCCTCCCTTTCGCTCCAAATCCAGATCCTAATCATCCCCCGTGCATCCGGGAATCTCGCCCGACATTCTTCCTTGGGATCCGCGCTTCAGCTCGCCCTACCCGATCGATCCTTCCCGGACCTGCACCCATATAAAACTCGAGCTCAGCCGCCTCCTCAATCCATCTTTGGCTCGCCACCTTCATTCCAGTGACCTCCATTGTACCCACCGAGGTGACAGCTCGCGTTGGCCCTTGTTGCAGAGAGGAAAGGGTGCCCGACCATCGATCCGGCTGCTTCTTGCCGCCGTGCTCCGACGTCCGACCGGAGCTCGAGCCTCAGGCCTTGACGCCCTTCGAGGCGAAGACCAGGAGCTAGCTAAGCTCCAGCATAGTCTCCCGCATCGCCCAGGTAACCTTCGAACCTTCTTGTTTAGTCTAATTTTGAGTTACCCCCAAATCGATTCTCCGACGTGTTCCCCTGATTCCGGCCACCTCGCGTATTATCTCGATCATCGGAACCCGCACACACCTTCGCCATCCTCCGACGCACGTTCTTCGCACTTTCATCCAACCCAGCTCGCCCCGGAGCTGGGAGTCGAGCTCCTCCTCCCCAGCTCGCCGGAGCTCCTTCGCGCCGACCCACAAGCCACTTTCACCCCGCTTCTTTGGGTCGAGGCACTTTGCCCTCGACCCGTGAAGCTTTTGGTCCATCTTGCAGGTTCAAAGGAGTCATCTGAGACCCCCGTACGTTCAGACCAGGAGCTCACCGCCGCCGAGCTCGCCGGAGCCCCTCCAGGGCTCGGCCGGGCCATCGGACACCTTCACCAGCTGCGGGACGACTCCGCGGACCTGTTCCGATACTTAGCAGCAGCTGAGGAGGACTGCAGCTCTCGCACGAGGCTGGCGAAGTTCGCCGGCGTCGTGTTCTTCCACCATCCTCCAGCGCCGTCCGATGTCTCCTCCGCTCCAGACTTGATCCCAGCCATCCATCTTCCGAGGAGCAGCTACCGTCGATCTCGTTGAGGAGCTCATCTGGACCGTTAGCAGCAGAGGAGAGAGGCACCTGAGCCCCACCCCGTTCGATCTTCCACGTGTCCTCGCCTCCACCGTCGATCCGGCCCGAGAGCTGAAGAAGGGAGAGCGCCACCATCCAGAGCCGTCAGATCCTCCACGTGGCGCGAATCCGGCCGTCGACGAATAAAGGGGTAAATTACTTAGGCCCCCTCGTAGTTTGTGTCTTTTATTTTTAGTCCTGTAAATATTTTAGTAACTTTATTTACGTAGGGTAATTTGCATTCCGGACCTGGTGCTTGTTTGTATTTGCATGTATGCCCCTGTGTGTATGAGACCACGTGCGTCGTCACGTGTAGTTTAGGGTTATTTGCATTTATTTCCCTGTAGTTCTGTTGGGTTATTGAATGACAAGAAACTTTTTGGTATTTGCAGTTGTGCCCCTGTGAGCATTTTTATTTCTACATGTGCGTGTATTAGTGGGTAAATTGCAACCGAGTCCCTGGGTTTTTGGTACGAGTTATCAAAAGCCCCTGGGAACTTGGTTTTTCTTACCAAAAGCCCCTGAGTGCCCCAGCCACGCGCCACGCGCGTGACTTGCTGGGATTTTTGCACCTTGGCCCCAGAACTTTGGATATTTGCACTTACGTCCTTGTGCACAGTGCCCCCTCTTTGATTTTTGAATAAATATCAAACCACCTCCAAATTCGATGAAAATTTGACACATGGCTCCTGCCATGTTGTTGGATTTTTGAGAATTTTTGAGGACATTTTTGATTTTATTTAGTATTTTTAAAAATTCAAAAACCTCCTTTTTAGCTACTGTCTAGGTTTAAAAATACCAAAAAAATATAAAAACACCTCCAAAAATTCTAAAAATTTTAGTTACTGTTTCTTTGTGTGTTGTTTGATTTTCTAGCCAATTTTGGCTATTTTTCATTGCCTAAAAACCCTAAAAATTGAAAAACCCTTAAAAACTTACAAAAATTATAATAAATAATATAAAAATCCGAAAACAATAATTAGGGTGCCTAAATTTTCCTTATTCTTTCAGATTACAGGAAAATTACCTCCAGGGCTTTTTGAGATCCTTAAATATTTTATTTTTGGGTCTTAAGCCTTGCTGGACAGTACCTTTCATTTTTCGCACTGTTTGATTTTTAGAAATAATCTACCCATTAGAAAATTATCAAAAATTCACCAAAAACACTTAAAACTTAAAAACATAAAAACAAATTTTCTTGAATTTTTGCTGTATTTTTGGTGTGTTAAATAATTTGCCTAAGTGTGTTGATATTTGTTTTCTTTTATTTTCTTAATCTTTTAAAAATCCAAAAAATATAAAAATTAACAAAACCACTAAAAATCATTTTTATTTTATTTTACTTTATTTTTACTACTTCGTAGGCCCTAGGCCAATCCGTGCTCCTTGTGTTCGACCCTGGGAGCTATACCAGGTTAATCTTATAGCTAGGACCGCTTGATTTGCTTTGTTTGATATTCGATTCGTTTCGCGGTTCGATTCTTTTTCTGATTGACACATCTTCTGAGATCCGGGTCGCAACGACCCTTGTTCTATTACCTCACCCGGGTCTTAGGGAAATTTTGTGCCATCAGAATGGCGCCGTTGCCGGGGAGCACGGCTTAGTAGTTGTTTTTGATTTTCTTTTCGTTTTTGTTTTCGCGGTTTTTCGCGGCTCTCCGGAGCCCGCGGCTTTTCGCGGCTTTTGTTCATAGTTCCTTTTTGATTTATTTTGTTTTATTTTGATTTTCTTTTCTTTTTATTTTATTTTTGTTTTATTTTGTGTGTTTATTTTATTTCCATTCTTGCACATATACCCTTGTTTTTATTTTCATTTATTATTTGATTATTGTTTATTGGTCTGACCACTTTTCCTGTCTTCTTGCGAGGGCCCGAGGACCGCGGAGGTGACTTTCGAGGAGCCGGTGCAGCCGCGAGACTTGGAGGCGGCTTCTTTCTCTACGAAGCCGCAGGAGAGAGCGAGAGGAGAGAGTTGAGTGGGGTGAGGCAGTAGGATAGTTTATTTCAGTCCATTCATTATTAATTGTAATAATACAGGCCTTTCTGAGACTCTTAGACACTTAGACCGTAGCGGGTCTATTTCGCCGAGCACCGGCGTGCTCGGGGGACTCATTAGGACCCCTCGGTTTTTCGCGGTTTTTTACGCGGTTTTCTTTTTCTTTTCTTACTGTCATTTTCCGGATTTTTCGCGGTTTTGTTCGAGCCCCTAGATTTAGGACTTTGTGGTGATTGTGCCGTAGCTAAGTAGGATCCAAACACCTTAAGGCTTATCTGTTCCTATAGAACGTAATTGGACCTACTTAAATAAAATAATAAAAATAACTGACTCGCTAGCTTCCGTAGCCTACGTGCCGTAGCTCGTCCTGTAAAGCGCTTACTCCTACCCCCGATTTGTCGGGCAGGGGAGGGACGAGCCAAGACCGGACCCTTTGGCTTGGAGGTCGGTGACCGGTTAGACGGTTCATCGCTAGAAAGTGCTCGTTTAGGACTCGCTTTTTACCGTTGCATCATATAGCTTAGTTTAATTTCTGTCTTTATTTTATGCGCGGATCACTCTGCATGTAGAGAGCTGGAGGCAGGTACGTTTTTCTGACTTTGCATGCATCATTGATTTCTCGTGCATCGGCTTTTTCGACTTCTCCCCCCGTTTTTGACTTAATAATCAAGAGAATCGAAAAATTCGTTAGGCGTTTTTGTTTGATTTGAAAAATACCTAAAAAGAGAAATCATAAAATTGGGACTGGTTTAAAATTATCGACCTTAAAACTCGCTCACCCTAAAAATTTTGTATTGGGGAGAGCAACCCCTCATTGCTTGGTTTGCATGTGCGAGAGAGTGACCCGAACACTAGGTAGAGCCCCCCGTTGCTATACTTGACTGACTACCGACTCTTCCGTGCGGGCCAGTCGGTTGGGTTAGCAGCGGATATCCCAACAGGTCACGTAATCGCTCTGATATTTGTGTGTTCACCAAATAAAACAGACAAGATAATTTGACCGAACTTTCACGGTCTTCAGCTCGCGTTGCGTGGTGAACCGGGGGTTTGTTTTCAGATCATAGTTTTTCCAGATCCCATCCGCCCTACTCGCCAGATCAAGATGATGGGTAGACGGTCTCTTAGGCAGCCTCTGGCTGCACCGCTTTCGGGCGCGTCTACCTCATCATCTAGGTTGGCTCGCGAGAGCTCAGACCCGCTCTCCGAGCCCGAGTACGACTCCACCCTGTTCCCCCTCGATCCCCTTTCTGATCTACCCGAGAGACATGAGCCCGAGGAGAGATTGATTCATTTGACAGCACCTGAGTTGGGCTCCTTCGATTTTGCAGACGTCGAGATGGCAGGCGCAGGAAGTTCTGACGATCACTCCCGTCCCGAGCACTTTGTACTAGACCAGGGAGCGATCAACTCCACCCTGATCGCACAGTTAGAGACAGTCCAGCAGCAGCTCCGCGATCAGGGAGCTTTTATGATAGAGATGAGGCGAGAGATGGAGAGGCTCAGAGCAGAGAGAGATGCACAGAGCGAGCCCGAGGAGATCCCGATGAGGCACAGGCACGAGCCGCAGCAGCAGCAGCAGCAGCTGCGGCCGCCGCCGCAGCGGCAGCAGCCGCAGGAGGAGCAGGACCACCGAGACCGATGCAGGATTTACACAATCCCGGATCTACACTGATGCACCACTGGGTGGTGGTTCCGGCTATCGTGGGGGACTTCAAGTTCCCCCCGAACACCTTGCAGATGCTTCCGCGGTTCCATGGACTGGCTACCGAGGAGCCCCATCTCCACCTACAGGAGTTTCTCATGATTTGCAGTACTGTCCACGACATGCATGTGGACCAGGATACCATACGGATGATTGCCTTCCCCTTCTCACTGGCAGACAGAGCAGCCACCTGGCTGAAACATTTGGGGAGATTCGTGTACACCTGGGAGCAGCTCCGCACCGAGTACTTGAACAAGTACTATCCACTCGGGCGGACGAACGCAGTGAGGGCCCTAATCAGCAACTTCTCCATGTTCCCCAACGAGCAGTTCCATGAGGCTTGGGAGAGGTTTAGAGAGCTTTTGGACAGATGCCCACACCACGATATCACGAAGCCGATCCTAGTTCAGAGCTTTTTCAGTGGGTTGTCACCAGAGCTACAGGGCCTGGTGAACGCTTCTTGTGGCGGGTCCTACTTCGCCAAGGACCATGACCAGGTCTGGGCTATTTTTGAGGAGATGGCAGAGAATTACATGGTGATGTCCCAGACCCGTCTCTACACCCAGAAGACCCAGCCACATCAGCCAGGACCCGTGCAGTACCAGAGGATAGCACGGGTAGATGCAGGTCCATCTAGTTCGTCCGCAGCCACAGCAGCAGCACAGTTAGAGTCGTCAGCTGCGGACATGGGCATCATCAGCGAGAAGCTGGACCGCATGGAGCTGATAGAGAAGAAGCAGTGCCAGAGCATAGCACAGATGGATCAGATGGCACAGGTCTTGAGCGACCTAAAGACACAGCTCATGTGTCTCCAGGAGACACAGACGGCTTCTCAGCCCCGTCTTCAGTCGCGAGGCGACGCCGGCAGCAGCAGCAGCTCGTCCCAGCGCTCCAGCACCCCAGTGCAGCCTAGACAGGTTCACCTTGTACAGGCGGAGCCGTACCAGCAGCCGCAGCCCACTTTGCAGTCACCACCATCTCCAGAGATGCAGATGGTGGTCTACCAGCCGGATCAGCCGTTGGCAGTACTACCCCCAGCCCCCTTTGATGCAGAGCCGTTGATGGATGTCAACGGGATCTGGTACGACCGTCCCCAGCCTGGGATCCGACGAGACCATCCCGGATTCAGGTGGGGGAATGGTGGTGGCCAGCCCCAGCAGCAGCCGTCAGCACAGGGAGGGCAGTACTCCCAGTCGAGGGACCATCACCAGCCGCAGCAGCAGCCCCCAGTCTACCAGCAGGAGTCGTCCTACGTTCCTCGTCCCTATCAGCAGCAGGGACAGCCTTGGAGACGTGAGCAGCAGGCTCACCAGGGATACCAGCACCAGCAGCACCCTCCTTCCTACCCCTCTTACCCTTACCAGCAGTCACAGCCTCATCCACAGAGAGGCCACCCATCGGGCTCTCACGAGAGCCCCGCTTTGGATGATATCACCCGCCTCCTCACGGACCAGCAGGCGACATTTCGACGGGAGATGGATGAGTTCCGCCATGAGATGCGGGACCTGATGAGAGGGAAGGCCGCCATACCCGCCCAGATAGAGCCGAACCCGAACAATCTCAAGCGGAAGTCTGAGCAGGTAGTACATACTGAGTTAGCCACTCCTAGCGATCCATTTGATGATACTTCTTCAGATCTTTTTGATGTTGATTTTGCCACGCTTAGGAGCGGTAGGACCCCAGCCGGCGGCGGCGCCTCAGCTGAGCACCATCCCGAGGCACCACAGGAGGAGGAGGAGAGCGGTACTGAGGCCGCTCTAGATGATGACGGTGGTACTGAGGCCACCAAGGATGCTGATCCCACAGGCGGTACTAAGGCCGCCACTTCACCAGATCTAGGAGGTGGTACTGATGCCACCTATACAGCCGAGCCAGCACGCGGTACTGATGCCGCGAGACGTCTACCTTCAGCAGCAGCAGCAGAGCAGCCCGCCCGTGGTGGTACTGAGGCTACCGGTGTTTGTACAGATAGTGGTGTTGTTTTTCCTCATGGTCATGTATCTCGGAACTCTGCTATGAATAAAGGAAAAGGTTTATTTTCTTCTGGTCCCACTGTGGTGCGTGATGTATGTGTGGATCCGGTCCTTGAACCGCTTAGACCTTCTCCTAGTCCTTCATCTGAGAAGGACCCAGTGATCCCCTTCCCTAGAGCCCTTCAGATGGGGAAGGGGAAGAAAATTGATCCAAAAAAAAGAGAGCTTGAGGAGTTCAGCCAGAGCATGATAAATCGATTTCACATCCAGCTGACCCTCCAGGAGGCTTTGCAGCACATCCCCCTTCTCCAGAGATCTTTGAGAGAAAGGACTACAGTCAGGAGGAGGAGGAGGAACCACACTTCAGAGATACATGTGCTGACCAAAGCCACGTGCTTTGCGATCCAGAACTGACTGCCAGCCAAGAGGCCAGATTCAGGGGCCCCGTATGTCAGATGCCAGATTAGTGAGCAGTGGTTCGACCGTACTCTTCTAGATAGCGGATCGTCGATTAACCTTCTTCCGGCAGCCCTTCTCGACCGCTTCAAGTTGGGCACTCTTCGACAGAGCAGGACAGTCCTTCAGTTCGCTGATCGATCTGTCAAGAGGCCGAAGGGGTTATTACGAGACGTTATCGTCACGATTCAGGGTCTGCAATTCCCCGTGGACTTCGTAGTGTTGGACATGGAGATCCCTGAGTCAGTGACCGATACCCCCATCATCCTTGGTCGTCCGTTCTTGGCCACAGCCAAGGCGGTGACTGATCATGATAGCGGGAAGGTGTACTTTCGCATCCAGGGCGAGAGTATACAAATAGAGACGGTCGAGGACTATAGAGCCAGATTCAGATCCCGCTCAGAGGCGAGTACCGATTCAGAGCAGCTGACAGACGCAGAGCCAGACATCCACCAGGACTGTGATTTTGTGATCACAGATGATGAGGCAGCTTGGGCAGACCTTGAGGCACAGACTACCCTCTCACTTTCAGACACAGCTGAGGCAGAGATGATAGCAGAGGAGAGTTTGGAGAGCACAGACCTGGTTCAGGATACCATTGCGGCAGCAGAGCCGGTCCTTGATCGCAGCACGATGAGTTGTGATGGTGGTGCTGATGCCACCTTGTTTCCCGGTGGTACTGATGCCACCGATTCTGATGCAGATCCCTCGGATTCAGAGTCTGATTGGGCCGATTGCTATGATCAGATGCCAGACTTGAGTCCAGTTGAGCCTAGTGAGGAGGAGGGAGGTAGAGGCAGAGCAGAGCAGAGACAGTGCAGTTGAGCAGCCTTCTCCCGATCCAGTTTGCGAGAGTACGCTTTCACTTTCCCAGGCAGATTTGGCAGACCTTGCAGCTTTCACTCAGTTTCTTCCACAGCCAGATTTGCCGGCACCCAGCATTCCAGAGCTGAAGCCGCTCCCTACTTCGCTGAAGTATCGATTCCTTGCAGGCGATCCAGAGATGTACCCAGTCATCATCTCCGCTGAGTTGACTGGAGAGCAGGAATCCCGTTTGATGGGGGTTCTTGAAAAGAACCGCAAGGCGATCGGATGGAGCGTAGCAGATCTCCATGGGATTAGTCCATCAGTGTGCTCCCACCACATCTATCTCGAGGATGGGGCGAAGCCGTCGCGTGAGTTCCAGCGGCGTCTGAACCCCAACCTGAGAGAGGTTGTCATGAAGGAAATATCGAAGTGGTGGGGTGCAGGTTTTATTTATCCCATTTCCGACTCCAAGTGGGTTAGCCCCTTGCATGTGGTGCCCAAGAAGACGGGCATCACGACTGTGATCAGTGAGTCGGGAGAGGAGATTGCTACACGAGTACCCACCTCTTGGAGGGTTTGTGTTGACTACAGGAGACTCAACCAAGCCACCAAGAAGGACCATTTCCCCTGCCTTTATTGACCAGATCATTGAGAGACTGGCAGGGAAGAGCCATTATTGCTTCCTGGATGGGTACTCGGGCTACAACCAAGTGGCCATCGCTCCTGAGGACCAGGAGAAGACCACCTTTACCTGTCCCTTCGGCACATACGCTTTTCGACGCATGCCATTTGGGCTATGCAATGCCCCTGCGACTTTTCAGAGGTGCATGCTGTCGATCTTTTCGGACATGGTAGGGGAGTGCCTGGAGGTCTTCGTGGATGATTTCTCGATCTACGGCGACGGATTTGATTCTTGTCTTGACTGCCTAGATCGAGTACTCCAGCGATGTATTGAGTATCACTTGGTGCTATCTTGGGAGAAGAGTCACTTTATGGTGACTCAAGGGACGGTGCTTGGCCACATCATCTCCAACAGGGGCATGGAGGTTGATCCGGCCAAGGTTGATGTCATTAGGAAACTCACACCGCCGTCCAATCTGAGGCAGTTACGGTCATTTCTGGGGCACGTTGGATTTTACAGGAGATTTATTCATGATTTTAGCAGGATTGCCCGACCGTTGACCGACCTCCTGACGAAAGACACCGAGTTCCTTGTCGATGACAAGTGTCTTTCGTCGTTTGCTACTCTCCAGCAGTGCGTGATTGAGGCTCCTGTCCTCCAGCCACCTGATTGGTCTCTCCCATTCGAGATCATGACGGACGCCTCCGATTTTGCCGTAGGGGCAGTGCTGGGACAGAGGAGGGATGGAGTGCCATTTGCTATACACTATGCTAGCCGCACATTGGATTCCGCCCAGCGGAATTATACAGTCACAGAGAAGGAGATGCTAGCCGTAGTGTTTGCCCTGGATAAGTTTAGATCATATATCATTGGATCTAGAGTGACTTTGTTTACAGATCACACCGCCATCAGGTACCTAATGGCAAAGAAGGATGCCAAGGCCAGACTGACTAGATGGATCCTTCTACTCCAGGAGTTCGACATTGAGATCAAGGATAAGCCTGGAGTCAAGAATGTGGTGGCGGATCATCTCTCCCGATTAGAGCAGCCTGAGGATTCTGAGCAGATTGATCCTATTAGAGATACCTTCCCAGATGAGGCGATCCTTGCTATCGCCTCACTCCCATGGTACGCCGATATTGTGAACTTTCTCGTTGCTGGGAAAGTCCCACAAGATTGGCCCAGGCAGAGGCTTGAGACCTTCCTAGCGAAGGCCAAGTCTTACCATTGGGAGGATCCCATCCTTTACCACGAAGGAGGGGATAGCGTCTGGCGTCGGTGTATTCCTCAGGAGGAACACCATAGCGTCCTCACTTACTGCCACAAGCTTGAGGCAGGAGGACATCATTCTGGGAGGAGAACGGCACAGAAAGTGCTCCAATCTGGCTTGTGGTGGCCTACCCTCTTCAAGGACTCAGATGAGTTCGTGAAGAGGTGTACTGACTGTCAGAGGATGGGCACTTGTGGACAGCGTGATATGATGCCGATGCAGCCCATTCACTTCTGTGAGGTTTTTGACGCATGGGGCATCGATTTCATGGGTCCATTCCCTAAGAGTCAGGGATTTGAGTACATTCTGTTGGCCGTTGACTATGTGAGTCGTTGGGTGGAGGCTATCCCCGCCCGAGCCGCTGATGCGAGGACAGTTTGCAGATTTTTGAGGAAGCATATCATCACGCGGTTTGGGGTTCCACGAGTTCTTATTTCTGATGGGGGATCTCACTTCATCAACGACCAGGTGAAGGCACTTGCTAGCGAGTTCGGTATAGACCATCGTGTTGCTACACCGTACCATCCACAGACGAATGGTCTAGCCGAAGTGTCGAATAGGGAGATCAAGACTATTCTGTAGAAAGTCGTCCGCCCTGACCGAAAGGATTGGTCACAGCTATTGGACTCGGTCTTATGGGCATATAGGACGTCTTTCAAGACACCTTTGGGCACATCTCCCTTTCGCCTCGTATATGGCAAACCCTGTCACCTACCAGTTGAGCTGAGGCACAAGTCACTCTGGGCAGTTACAGACATTCTTATGGATCCAGATGGTATAGGAGACCAGAGGAGGGCAGAGCTAGCTGCCCTGGAGGAGCTTAGAGATGCAGCTTTCTCAAGCAGCCTACATTACAAGGAGAGAGTCAAGGAGTGGCATGATTCTCATATCAGCCACAAGCATTTTGAGATTGGACAGAGAGTGTGGCTGTTTGATGCGAGGCTTAGATTATTTCCAGGGAAGCTACAGAGCAAATGGAAAGGACCTTATCTGGTTCGGAAGGTACACGACAACGGTAGCATCGACATATCTGAGTTGTCTTCTGAGAGTACCTTCCGAGTGAACGGCCAGCGGCTCAAGCCATTTCTAGATCATGAGCCGCGGGTCGTTGATATTGCCCCTATTCATTTTACGTGAGATGTGGTCTTTGACTCACATCTAATGCATCTCACGCCTGAGCTTTACTGATCCTCCGCTGTACATAGATCCAGATGTCCATATCAGCACATTCCTTAGTTCCACATCCCTTTCTTCATCTTGTGATTATGCTATACTTAGGGTGTACTTTACCCTAAGTATAGGGGGGATGTGAGACATTTTGGGTATTTCTTTTGTTTCTGTTTACCCCTGTTTTGCTGCCTATACTTAGGGGCATTTCACCCTAAGTATAGGGGGGGTAAACCCTGTACATTCTCCACTCGGTTTTCCCTTCGTGTACAGCCTGCTATACTTAGGATTACTTGATCCTAAGTATATGGGGAAGACCCGAGTCCCTTTTGACTTTTCATCTCCTTTTGTATAGCCTTTCTTTTCACTTCCCTATACATAGCACGAGTTATGTCTTCTTCATCGCTCTTGACTCCGAGGACATCGTTCGAGCTAAGTATAGGGGGGTGTGTATATATTTCATATATACTTTAGCCATAACTCGTACTTTGTGTGAGTGTGTTAATAAATAAAAATGGCTAAAAACCACAAAAATTAAAAAAAAATTTCATGTACATAATCTTCTTTTATTTGCACATACATAGCTAGTGTACAAGTTATTTTTGTAAAAATGATTTCAAAAATCTTTTGTGTAAAGCTTGTGTAAATATTTTCTGTATCAAAATTATGTATATGGTACAAAATTTTTCCAAAATGTTTTGAAAATCAAAAGTTTGCAAAAATCTTGTGTAAATGTGTGTAAATATCTTTTTGCAAAACTTGCACTTCATGCATCATCATTCATGATTTCAAAACATTTTTCAAAAATTTTGCATGATTGTAAAATATTGTGTAAATATGCATCTTTGTTGTACATATGTATATAGTTTTTTCTGGATGATAGTTGATATTTAAACTAGCCTGGAATCAAATTGAGAAATGGAGCTTGATTAAGATCTTAATCCACCTAATTTCTAAGAGGAACCTTATAGGGCTTAGGTTTAAGGCTTTTCAGGTCCATGGTGACTTAATTCTTTGAGTCCACTAGGCTATGATCACATGTCATCTCAATGAGCCTAAGTAGAGCACTTAACAACAACACATGACTCATATAGATTATGGCTTTACTTGGACAACCGCACTATGCACCGAGCTCTCTACGGATGAGATGGTGAGGAGGCAGTCTTCCTTGGCTTGGGGTAGCATATGAGGGTAGTACTTCTAGGCGGAACCTCTCTTCTTCATTTAGTGAAGGAAGTGCGTCTCAACTTGGTCTGGTTGCCATGAGGTCTAACGACGGGAGTTGTGGGTTGCAATAAAGCTTCAAAAGAGGGATAGTCTACTGGCTCAAGAGGAAAAACTCCTTGTATATATGCTGCACATGTACATGTTGTATAGATGCACTCGAAAAAAAAAATGCGAAAAGAAAAGAACTCCAAAAAAGTGGTGGGTCTGAGAGAAAATGATAATCCCACCGGAGTATGTATATAAGTGCAATAAGCAAAGCTTGGTTTCATGATCCACCTGTTGTAGCTTGCAGCAGGGAGACTTGGCTACACTGGTCAAGCTCCCAAGGGTACTTGGCTACACTGGCCTTGACCCATTCTCTTCTTCCCCCTCTTCTTGAGCCGGTTGTACTTGAACTTAGAAGGGAATACCCCGCTCCTCGAGGAAAGAGTGGCCAGATTGAGGTCTTAGAGTTACCTTGTTAGGGAGGGTTGTCAAGTTGCCATTTCTGAGGTGGAGAGCTTAGACCTCACATTCACAGGACAAGAAAAGATTCATGGTCTTCAGGGTTTGTAGTTGATGACTTGTTCTGATCTGGAGCATTGAGGAGTCTTGGTTATAGAATAGTGGAACTTAGAGGCTGTTAGGTTTTAAGCTTAAGTCTAAATAAGGTTCCGACACATCAATAATCCAATGATCTGATTAAGCTCCATACCTCAATTTAATGAAGGCAAGTTTAATAATCAACCTTGATCCATGTACATTCTCTTTTTCTTTTTCTTTTTCTTTCTTTTTCACTTCTTTTTCAAATAAGTGTTTGCTAAGGGACTAGCAAAGTATAGTATAGGGGGGTGATGAATACCCATTCATCACTCTTTATTCTTATATTTTAGCTACAAAAACCTATGCAAATGCATGTAGATATGTGTAAATAGGGTTAATTAGCAAAAGCATGCATGTTTGTAAAAATAGATAATTAGCATGTTTTTGTGCAAAAATAAAAGAATAAAGATGAAAAAGAAAAAGAGGGAAATATTTAGAATAAATATTGAGCAACCTGACCCAAGGGAGGGCTCAGCATGGGCCTGACCGCATAAAAACCAAGTAGAGGGAGATAGGGGCTCACATGTACATATATTTGTAAATAAATAAAATAATATTTTCCTCAGCCAAAAATATGCTTGTATATATTTTTTATATATTTAGAAGCTATTAAAAACAAAATAAAAATTAAAAAAAAAATCAAAAATCCAAAAACATCTCTTCACCATGTACATAGACCACCTTCTTTATTTATTTCACCTTGTAAATAACCTAATTTATTTTCAAACCTTTTTGTAAATATCCCTTTTTATGTTTTGTAAATAAAATAAATAAAAAGAAACAAGACAAAAATCAAATAAAAATTACAAAATTAAAATACAAAAATATATTGTATATATACCATGTATATAGTTGCACATAAATAATTATTTAACCTATATATATATAAATAATAAAAATAAAATAAAAATAGCCTTTTATTCCTCATTTTATCCTATAAATAAATAAAATATAAAATAGGAATAAAAATGTATAAAAATAAACAATTAAAAATCAAAAATCAAAAATCAATATAGTGTATATATACCTATGTATAGCTATATTATATATACCTTATTTTAATTTCCAAAAATTAATTAAAAATCACAAAAAAATAGAAAAAATTAAAACAAATATTTTTCATGTTTTAAGTTTTTGAAAATTCGGCCATTTAAGGCCCCAAAAAAATCAAATAAAAAATGAAACCTTGGCGGGCTCTGATTGGTCCACGGGGGATTGTTGACCCCCGGTCAACACCTCCCCCAGGACCACCAGAGCCCGAGTCCGCTCGCCCGACCCGACTTCCTGGTATTTTCCCGGCTCGATCCGCCTCCCTTTCGCTCCAAATCCAGATCCTAATAATCCCCCGTGCATCCGGGAATCTCGCCCGACATTCTTCCTTGGGATTCGCGCTTCAGCTCGCCCTACCCGATCGATCCTTCCCGGACCTGCACCCATATAAAACTCGAGCTCAGCCGCCTCCTCAATCCATCTTTGGCTCGCCACCTTCATTCCAGTGACCTCCATTGTACCCACCGAGGTGACAGCTCGCGTTGGCCCTTGTTGCAGAGAGGAAAGGGTGCCCGACCATCGATCCGGCTGCTTCTTGCCGTCGTGCTCCGACGTCCGACCGGAGCTCGAGCCTCATGCCTTGACGCCCTTCGAGGCGAAGACCAGGAGCTAGCTAAGCTCCAGCATAGTCTCCCGCATCGCCCAGGTAACCTTCGAACCTTCTTGTTTAGTCTAATTTTGAGTTACCCCCAAATCGATTCTCCGACGTGTTCCCCTGATTCCGGCCACCTCGCGTATTATCTCGATCATCGGAACCCGCACACACCTTCGCCATCCTCCGACGCACGTTCTTCGCACTTTCATCCAACCCAGCTCGCCCCGGAGCTGGGAGTCGAGCTCCTCCATCCCCAGCTCGCCGGAGCTCCTTCGCGCCGACCCACAAGCCACTTTCACCCCGCTTCTTTGGGTCGAGGCACTTTGCCCTCGACCCGTGAAGCTTTTGGTCCATCTTGCAGGTTCAAAGGGAGTCATCTGAGACCCCCGTACGTTCAGACCATGAGCTCACCGCCGCCGAGCTCGCCGGAGCCCCTCCAGGGCTCGGCCGGGCCATCGGACACCTTCACCAGCTGCGGGACGACTCCGCGGACCTGTTCCGATACTTAGCAGCAGCTGAGGAGGACTGCAGCTCTCGCACGAGGCTGGCGAAGTTCGCCGGCGTCGTGTTCTTCCACCATCCTCCAGCGCCGTCCGATGTCTCCTCCGCTCCAGACTTGATCCCAGCCATCCATCTTCCGAGGAGCAGCTACCGTCAATCTCGTTGAGGAGCTCATCTGGACCGTTAGCAGCAGAGGAGAGAGGCACCTGAGCCCCACCCCATTCGATCTTCCACGTGTCCTCGCCTCCACCGTCGATCCGGCCCGAGAGCTGAAGAAGGAGAGCGCCACCATCCAGAGCCGTCAGATCCTCCACGTGGCGCGAATCCGGCCGTCGACGAATAAAGGGGTAAATTACTTAGGCCCCCTCGTAGTTTGTGTCTTTTATTTTTAGTCCTGTAAATATTTTAGTAACTTTATTTACGTAGGGTAATTTGCATTCCGGACCTGGTGCTTGTTTGTATTTGCATGTATGCCCCTGTGTGTATGAGACCACGTGCGTCGTCACGTGTAGTTTAGGGTTATTTGCATTTATTTCCCTGTAGTTCTGTTGGGTTATTGAATGACAAGAAACTTTTTGGTATTTGCAGTTGTGCCCCTGTGAGTATTTTTATTTCTACATGTGCGTGTATTAGTGGGTAAATTGCAACCGAGTCCCTGGGTTTTTGGTACGAGTTATCAAAAGCCCCTGGAACTTGGTTTTTCTTACCAAAAGGCCCCTGAGTGCCCCAGCCACGCGCCACGCGCGTGACTTGCTGGGATTTTTGCACCTTGGCCCCCAGAACTTTGGGTATTTGCACTTACGTCCCTGTGCACAGTGCCCCCTCTTTGATTTTTGAATAAATATCAAACCACCTCCAAATTCGATGAAAATTTGACACATGGCTCCTGCCATGTTGTTGGATTTTTGAGAATTTTTGAGGACATTTTTGATTTTATTTAGTATTTTTAAAAATTCAAAAACCTCCTTTTTAGCTACTGTCTAGGTTTAAAAATACCAAAAAAATATAAAAACACCTCCAAAAATTCTAAAAATTTTAGTTACTGTTTCTTGTGTGTTGTTTGATTTTCTAGCCAATTTTGGCTATTTTTCATTGCCTAAAAACCCTAAAAATTGAAAAACCCTTAAAAACTTACAAAAAATATAATAAATAATATAAAAATCCAAAAACAATAATTAGGGTGCCTAAATTTTCCTTATTCTTTCCAGATTACAGGAAAATTACCTCCAGGGCTTTTTGAGATCCTTAAATATTTTATTTTTGGGTCTTAAGCCTTGCTGGACAGTACCTTTCATTTTTCGCACTGTTTGATTTTTAGAAAATAATCTACCCATTAGAAAATTATCAAAAATTCACCAAAAACACTTAAAAACTTAAAAAACATAAAAACAATTTTTCTTGAATTTTTGCTGTATTTTTGATGTGTTAAATAATTTGCCTAAGTGTGTTGATATTTGTTTTCTTTTATTTTCTTAATCTTTTAAAAATCCAAAAAAATATAAAAATTAACAAAAACCACTAAAAATCATTTTTATTTTATTTTACTTTATTTTTACTACTTCGTAGGCCCTAGGCCAATCCGTGCTCCTTGTGTTCGACCCTGGGAGCTATACCAGGTTAATCTTATAGCTAGGACCGCTTGATTTGCTTTGTTTGATATTCGATTCGTTTCGCGGTTCGATTCTTTTTCTTGATTGACACATCTTCTGAGATCCGGGTCGCAACGACCCTTGTTCTATTACCTTCACCCGGGTCTTAGGGAAATTTTGTGCCATCAGCGATCGTGGGGGACTTCAAGTTCCCCCCAAACACCTTGCAGATGCTACCCCGCTTCCACGGACTTGCCACTGAGGAGCCCCACCTCCACCTCCAAGAGTTCCTGATGATCTGCAGCACTGTCCACGATCGCCATGTGGACCAGGACACGATCCGGATGATAGCCTTCCCGTTTTCACTGGCAGATAGAGCAGCCACCTGGCTGAAGCATCTTGGGAGGTTTGTCTACACCTGGGAGCAGCTCCGCACCGAGTACTTGAACAAGTACTATCCACTCGGGCGGACGAATGCAGCGAGGGCCCTGATCAGCAACTTCTCCATGTTCCCCAACGAGCAGTTTCACGAGGCATGGGAGAGGTTTCGAGAGCTCCTAGACCGATGCCCGCACCACGACATCTCCAAGCCGAACCTTGTTCAGAGCTTTTTCAGCGGGTTGACGCCAGAGCTTCAGGGTCTGGTGAACGCTTCTTGTGGCGGGTCCTACTTTGCCAAGGACCACGACTAGGTCTGGGCCATCTACGAGGAGATGGCCGAAAACTACATGGTGATGTCCCAGACTAGGTTGTATACTCAGAAGACCCAGCCACAGCAGCCATGACCCGTGCAGTACCAGCGGATAGCACGGGTAGATGCAGGTACATCCAGTTCGTCCGCAGCCGCAGCAGCACAAGCAGAGTCGACAGCTGCGGACATGGGCATTATAAGCGAGAAGTTGGACCGCATGGAGCTGATTGAGAAGAAGCAGTGCCAGAGCATCACTCAGATGGAACAGATGGCACAGGTTCTGAGCGACATGAAGACACAGCTCATGTGTCTCCAGGAGGCACAGACGGCTTCTCAGCCCCGTCTTCAGTCGCGAGGCGACTCCGGCAGCAGCAGCAGCTCGTCCCAGCGCTCCAGCACCCCTGTGCATCCTAGACAGGTTCACCTTGTACAGGCGGAGCCGTACCAGCAGCCGCAGCCCACCTACCAGTCCCCACCATCTCCAGAGATGCATATGGTGGTTTACCAGCCGGACCAGCCTCTGGCAGTACTCCCGCCAACCCCCTATGATGCCGAGCCGTTGATGGATGTCAACGGGATTTGGTATGACCGCCCCCAGCCTGGGATCCGACGAGACCATCCCGGATTCAGGTGGGGGAGTGGTGGTGCCCAGCCCCAGCAGCAGCCGTCAGGATAGGGAGGGCAGTACTCCCAGCAGAGAGATCACCAGCCGCAGCAGTAGCCCCCAGCATATCAGCAGCACCAGCCATCATCCTTCGGTCCTCATCCCTATCAGCAGCAGGGACAGTCGTGGAGACGTGAGCAGCAGGCTCACCCAGTTCAGCAGCAGCACCCTTCCTCATACCCCTCTTACCACTAGCAGCAGTACCAGCAGCCTCACCCCCAGAGAGGCTACCCGTCGGGCTCCCACGAGAGCCCCGCTTTGGATGACATCGCCCGCCTCCTCACGGACCAGCAGGCCACATTCAGACGGGAGATGGACGAGTTCTGCTAGGAGATGCGGGACTTGGTGAGAGGGAAGGCCACCATTCCAGCCCAGATTGAGCCGAATCCGAATAACCTCAAGAGGAAATCTGAGCAGGTAGTACACACTGAGTTTGCCACTCCTAGTGACCCATTTGTTGATACATCTTCGGATCTATTTGATGCTTATTTTGTCACACTTAGGAGCGGTAGGACCCCAGCAGGCGGCGACGCCTCATCTGAGCTTCACCACGAGGATACTTCAGAGGCGCCACATGAGGAGGAGGAGAGCGGTACTGAGGCCGCTCCAGATGATGACGGTGGCACTGAGGCCACCAAGGATGCTGATCCCACCGGCGGTACTGAGGCCGCCGCTTCACCAGATCGAGGAGGTGGTACTGACGCCACCAGTTCAGCCAAGCCAGCCCGCGGTACTGATGCCGCGAGACGTCTACCAACAGCAGCAGCAAAGCCAGCCCGTGGTGGTACTGAGGCCATCGGTGTTTATGTTGAGAGAGATGTTGTCTTTCCTCGCCTTGATGTATCTCAGAACTTTGGTTTGAATAAAGGAAAAGTTTAGTTTCTTCTGGTCCCACTCTGGTGCATGATGTATGTGTGGATCCGGTCATCGAACCGTCTAGGCCTTTTCCTAGTCCTTCACCTGCGAAGGACCCTGTGATCCCCTTCCCTAGAGCCCTTCAGATGGGGAAGGGGAAGAAAAATGAAAATCCAAAAAAGAGAGAGCTTGAGGAGTTCAGCCAGAGCATGATCGATCGATTCCACATCCAGCTGACCCTCCAGGAGGCATTGCAGCACATCCCCCTTCTCCAGCGATCTTTGAGAGAGAGGACTGCAGTCAGGAGGAGGAGGAGGAACCACATTTCAGAGATCCATGTGCTGACGAAAGCCACGTGTTTTGCGATCCAGAACCGTCTGCCAGCCAAGAGGCCAGATTCAGGGGCCCCGTATGTCAGATGCCAGATCAGTGAGCAGAGGTTCGACCGTACTCTTCTAGATAGCGGATCGTCGATCAACCTTCTTCCGGCAGCCCTTCTCGACCGCTTCGAGTTAGGCACTCTTCGACAGAGCAGGACAGTCCTTCAGTTCGCTGATCGATCTGTCAAGAGGCCGAAGGGGTTGTTACGAGACGTTATCGTCACGATTCAGGGCCTGAAATTCCCCGTGGACTTCGTAGTGTTGGACATGGAGATCCCTGATTCAGTGGCCGATACCCCCATCATCCTTGGTCGTCCGTTCTTGGCCACAGCCAAGGCGGTGACTGATCATGATAGCGGGAAGGTGTACTTTCGCGTCGAGGGCGAGAGTATACAAATAGAGACGGTCGAGGACTACAGAGCTAGAGAGAGAGCCCGCTCAGATGCGAGTACAGATTCAGAGCAGCTGACAGACGCAGAGCCAGACATCCACCAGGACTGTGATTTTGTGATCACAGATGATGAGGCAGCTTGGGCAGATCCTGCAGCACAGACCATCCTCTCATATTCAGATAAGCTGATGCCGAGATGACAGCAGAGGAGAGTTTGGAGAGCACAGCCCTAGTTCAGGATACCACAGAGGCAGCAGAGCCAGTCCTTGATCGCTACACGGATTCCAGTGATGATGGTGCTGAGACCACCTCGCTTTACGGTGGTACTGATGCCACCGTGGTTGATACAGATCCCTCAGATTCAGAGTCTGATTGGGCCGATTGTGATGATCAGATGCCAGACCTGATTCCACCTGAGCCTACAGATGAGGAGGAGGCAGATACAGAGCAGACCAGAGACAGTGCAGTTGAGCAGCCTTCTCCCGATCCAGTTTGCGAGAGTTCGCTTCACTTCTCCCAGGCAGATTTGGCAGACTTAGCAGCTTTCACTCAGTTTCTTCCACAGCCAGATTTGCCAACACCGAGCATTCCAGAGCTGAAGCCGCTCCCTACTTCGCCGAAGTATCGATTCCTTGCGGGCGAGCCAGAGATGTACCCAGTCATCATCTCCGCCGAGTTGACTGGAGAGCAAGAACCCCGTTTGATGGGGGTTCTTGAAAAGAACCGCAAGGCGATCGGATGGAGCGTAGCAGATCTCCATGAGATTAGTCCATCGGTGTGCTCCCACCATATCTATCTCGAGGAGGGGGCGAAGCCGTCGCGTGAGTTCCAGCGGCGTCTGAACCCCAACCTGAGAGAGGTCGTGATGAAGGAAATATCAAAATGGTGGAGCGCAGATTTTATTTATCCCATTTCCGACTCCAAGTGGGTCAACCCCTTGCATGTGGTGCCCAAGAAGACGGGCATCACGACTGTGATCAGTGAGTCGGGAGAGGAGATTGCTACACGAGTACCCACCTCTTGGAGGGTCTGTGTTGACTACAGGAGACTCAACCAGGCCACCAAGAAGGACCATTTCCCCCTGCCTTTTATTGACCAGATCATTGAGAGACTGGCAGGGAAGAGCCATTATTGCTTCCTGGATGGGTACTCAGGCTACAACCAAGTGGCCATCGCTCCTGAGGATCAGGAGAAGACCACCTTTACCTGTCCCTTCGGCACATATGCTTTTCGACGCATGCCATTTGGGCTATGCAATGCCCCTGCGACTTTTCAGAGGTGCATGCTGTCGATCTTCTCGGACATGGTAGGGGAGTGTTTGGAGGTCTTCATGGACGATTTCTCGGTCTACGGCGACGGATTCGACTCCTGTCTTGACTGCCTAGACCGGGTACTCCAGCGATGTATTGAGTTTCATTTGGTCTTATCTTGGGAGAAGAGTCAATTCATGGTGACTCAAGGGACGGTGCTTGGCCATATCATCTCCAACAGGGGCATGGAGGTTGATCCGACCAAGGTTGATGTCATTAGGAAACTCGCACCGCCGTCCAATCTGAGGCAGCTACGGTCATTCCTGGGGCACGTTGGATTTTATTGGAGATTTATTCAGGATTTCAGTAGGATTGCCCGACCGTTGACTGATCTCTTGACGAAAGACACCGAGTTCTTTGTCGATGACAAGTGTCTTTCGTCGTTCGCGACTCTCCAGCAGTGTGTTATTGAGGCTCCTGTCCTCCAGCCGCCTGATTGGTCTCTCCCATTCGAGATCATGACGGATGCCTCCTATTTTGCCGTAGGGGCAGTGCTGGGACAGAGGAGGGATGGAGTTCCATTTGCCATACACTATGCTAGCCGCACATTGGATTCCGCCCAGCGGAATTACACGGTCACAGAGAAGGAGATGCTAGCCGTAGTGTTCGCCCTAGATAAGTTCAGATCGTATATCATTGGATCTAGAGTGACTTTGTTTACAGATCACACCGCCATCAGGTACCTCATGGCAAAGAAGGATGCCAAGGCCAGACTGACTAGATGGATCCTTCTACTCCAGGAGTTCGATATTGAGATCAAGGATAAGCCTGGAGTCAAGAATGTGGTGGCAGATCATCTCTCCCGACTAGAGCAGCCTGAGGATTCTGAGCAGATTGACCCTATTAGAGATACATTCCCAGATGAGGCGATCCTTGCTATCTCCTCACTCCCATGGTACGCCGATATTGTGAACTTTCTCGTTGCTGGGAAAGTCCCACAAGATTGGCCCAGGCAGAGGCTTGAGACCTTCCTCACGAAGGCCAAGTCCTACCATTGGGAGGATCCCATCCTTTACCACGAAGGAGGGGACAGCGTCTAGCGTCGGTGTATTCCTCAGGAGGAACACCATAGCGTCCTCACCTACTGCCACAAGCTTGAGGCAGGAGGACATCATTCTGGGAGGAGAACGGCACAGAAAGTGCTCCAATCCGGCTTGTGGTGGCCTACCCTCTTCAAGGACTCAGATGAGTTCGTGAAGAGGTGTACTGACTGTCAGAGGATGGGCACTTGTGGACAGCGTGATATGATGCCGATGCAGCCCATTCACTTCTGTGAGGTTTTTTGACGCATGGGGCATCAATTTCATGGGTCCATTCCCTAAGAGTCAGGGATTTGAGTACATTCTGTTGGCCGTTGATTATGTGAGTCGTTGGGTGGAGGCTATCCCCGCCCGAGCCGCTGATGCGAGGACCGCTTGCAGATTTTTGAGGAAGCACATCATCACGCGGTTCGGGGTTCCACGAGTTCTGATTTCTGATGGGGGATCTCACTTCATCAACGGCCAGGTGAAGGCACTTGCTAGCGAGTTCGGCATAGACCATCGTGTTGCTACACCTTACCATCCACAGACGAATGGTCTAGTCGAAGTGTCGAATAGGGAGATCAAGACTATTCTGCCGAAAGTCATCCGCCCTGACCGAAAGGATTGGTCACAGCTTTTGGACTCGGTCTTGTGGGCATATAGGACGTCTTTCAAGACACCTTTGGGCACATCTCCCTTTCGCCTCGTATATGGCAAGCCATGCCATTTACCTGTTGAGCTGAGGCACAAGTCACTTTGGGCAGTTACAGATATTTTGATGGATCCAGATGGTATGGGAGACCAGAGGAGGGCAGAGCTAGCTGACCTGGAGGAGCTTAGAGATGCAGCTTTCTCAAGCAGCCTACATTATAAGGAGAAAGTGAAGGAGTGGCATGATTCTCATATCAGCCACAAGCATTTTGAGATTGGACAGAGAGTATGGTTGTTTGATGCGAGGCTACGCCTATTTCCAGGGAAGCTACAGAGCAAATGGAAGGGACCTTATCTGGTTAGAAAGGTACACGACAACGGTAGCATAGATATATCCGAGTTGTCTTCTGAGAGTACCTTTCGAGTGAACGGCCAGCGGCTCAAACCATTTCTAGATCATGAGCCGCGGGTCGTTGATCTTGCCCCTATTCACTTTGCGTGAGATGTGGTCTGTTGACTCACATCTAATGCATCTCACGCCTGAGTTTCACTGATCTTCCGCTGTATATAGATCCAGATGTCCATATCACTACATTCTTTAGTCCCACATCCCTTTCTTCATCTTGTGATTATGCTATACTTAGGGTGCACTTTACCCTAAGTATAGGGGGGATGTGAGACCTTTCGGGTATTTCTTTTGTTTCTGTCTACCCCTGTTTTTGCTTCCTATACTTAGGGATATTTCACCCTAAGTATAGGGGGGGTAGATCCTGTACATTCTGCACTCAGGTTTTCCCTTAGTATACAGCCTGCTATACTTAGGATTACTTGATCCTAAGTATAGGGGGGAGACCTGGGTCCCTCTTGACTTTTCATTTCCTTTTTGTATAGCCTTCCTTTTCACTTTCCTACACCTAGCACGAGTTATGTCTTCTTCATCGCTCTTGACTCTGAGGACATCGTTCGAGCTAAGTATAGGGGGGTGTGTATATATTTCATATATACTTTAGCCATAACTCGTACTTTGTGTGAGTGTGTTAATAAATAAAATGGCTAAAAACCACAAAAATTAAAAAATTTTCATGTACATAAACTTCTTTTATTTGCACATACATAGCTAGTGTACAAATTATTTTTGTGAAAAATGATTTCAAAAATCTTTTGTGTAAAGCTTGTGTAAATATTTTCTTATCAAAATTATGTATATAGTACAAAATTTTTCCAAAATGTTTTGAAAATCAAAAGTTTGCAAAAATCTTGTGTAAATGTGTGTAAATATCTTTTTGCAAAACTTGCACTTCATGCATCATTCATACATGATTTCAAAACATTTTTCAAAAATTTTGCATGATTGTAAAATTTGTGTAAATAAGCATCTTTTTGTACATATGTATATAGTTTTTCTGGATAATGGTTGACATTTAAACTAGCCTGGAATCAAATTGAGAAATGGAGCTTGATTAAGATCTTAATCCACCTAATTTCTAAGAGGAACCTTATAGGACTTAGGTTTAAGGCTTTTCAGGTCCATGGTGACTTAATTCTTTGAGTCCACTAGGCTATGATCACATGTCATCTCAATGAGCCTAAGTAGAGCACTTAACAACAACACGACTCATATAGATTATGGCTTTACTTGGACACCAGCACTATGCACCGAGCTCTCTACGGATGAGGTGGTGAGGAGGCAGTCTTCCTTGACCTGGGGTAGCATATGAGGGTAGTACTTCTAGGCGGAACCTCTCTTCTTCTTATAGTGAAGGAAGTGTGTCTCAACTTGGTCTGGTTGCCATGAGGTCTAACGACAGGAGTTGTGGGTTGCAATAAAGCTTCAAAAGAGGGATAGTCTACTGGCTCAAGAGGAAAAACTCCTTGTATATATGCTGCACATGTATATGTTGTACAGATGCACTTGAAAAAAATGTGCAAAAAGAAAAGAACTCCAAAAAAGTGGTGGGTCTGATAGAAAATGATAATCCCACCGGAGTATGTATATAGAGTGCAATAAGCAAAGCTTGGTTTCATGATCCACCTGTTGTAGCTTGCAGCAGGGAGACTTGGCTACACTGGTCAAGCTCCCAAGGGTACTTGGCTACACTGGCCTTGACCCATTCTCTTCTTCCCCCTCTTCTTGAGCCGGTTGTACTTGAACTTAGAAGGGAATACCCTGCTCCTCGAGGAAAGAGCGTCCAGATTGAGGTCATAGAGTTACCTTGTTGGGGAGGGTTGTCAAGTTGCCATTTCTGAGGTGGAGAGCTTAGACTTCACATTCACAGGACAAGAAAAGATTCATGGTCTTCAGGGTTTGTGATTGATGACTTGTTCTGATCTGGAGCATTGAGGAGTCTTGGTTATAGATTAGTGGAACTTAGAGACTGTTGAGTTTTAAGCTTAAGTCTAAATAAGGTTCCTGATAACCACGCGATTGAGAGCGGTCGTATTGATTCACAAGGAGAATCAACAGTCGATGTCTTGACCACTACAAAATCTCGTAATTAATCAACAATGAACCCACAATCAAATATCAATCAATGAAAAATAAGTGTGGAGTCAAATTTATTTTTAACTCTACATAAAAGATGTATAGGTGCAAGTATGTAGAGAGTTCGAACACAGGGAGCAAGCAGGGTAATTCACAAAAATTGTGCTCAAGTGAAAGTGTGTGATGTGTGGAGTGTCTACACTAAGCAAGCAAGCAAATATATTTTTTTGTGGGTTTTTAATTTTTAATTTTTTTTTATTTTTATTTTTAATTTTGTATTTTGATTTTTGAATTTTCTGATTTTTATATTTTATATTTTATATATATTTTTTTTCTTTTTCAATATTGGAAGGTAAAAACAATATAAGAAAAGGCAAGGTAAGATATTTATAAAAATGCACAAAAATGCTCAAAAATTCAGAAATAAAATGTTTTTGGTATTTTTAAGGTTTTCTACTGTTTTTGTGATTTTTGAGGGTTTTTCAAGATGTTTTTGATATTTTTAAATACTGAAATAAAGGAAAACAGTGGAAATAAGGCTGGCTGTGAATAAAATGCAATTTAAAAATAGCACCCAGTACCCAAAATGTTTCACACTATTTTTCTACTGAAAAGAACAAAATAAGGGATAAACAGAAGCTGAGTTTATATTTTTTTGATTTATAGGTGCAAGTATGTGTAGAGGCCCAACACATGGATCAAAAAAGGATAGATTGGGCAGTAAGGTGTAAGCAATGTGATTGTGCTTCTTTGTCTATTTTTTATATGGGTTTTTAATTTTATATATTTTTAATTTTATTTTTTGTTTTATATTTTTATATTTTATTTTAATTTTTATATTTTATTTTTATGTTTTGTTTTTATATTTTTAGATTTTTATGTTACTTTTTAATAATATAATATAAGGTATATAAGACTATATATAATAATAGAGAATATGGATATAAATACAACTAAAAATAACTAAAAATTACAGAATTAAATATTTTTGGGTTTCAATTATTTTTTACTATTTTTTTGTTTTTTAAGAATTTTTCTAATTTTTATATAATTTAAAGTTGAAAATACCCTAAATCAGGGATTAATTAAATAACTGAAGTTGAAATAAAGATGAAAAATAACAAAATAGGTCCAAAATTCTTCAAATCAATTTTAATAGATAAAAAATAATATAAGAAAATTATAAAATAGAATATTAGATTTTTAGATTTTTTAGGGATTTTTAATCTTTTTAAACTGGATTTATTTTTTGTAATTTCTTTTTTATTTTTAGGATTTTAAAATTTTGGAGTTAGGAAATAAATAAATAAATTATTTTTTTGGAAATTTTCAAAAAGATTTTATATTTTATTTTATACTGTAGATAAGGACTTTTTGTGCTCTAAATGATTTTTAATAAATAATAAAAGGGTTCAAAATTGCAAAATAAAATTAGGGTGTGGAAGTGTGCAATCAGGAACCTACATCTATTTTTTGGGATTTTTTCGAGTATAAATGTTATTTTAAATAAACGCAACAATTACATGAAAATTCAATTGCTAACATGGTCATATGTGTAAATAAAATAAAATACATGGGCCTCTATGTAATGTTTACAAAATATTATAACTAGATCTAAAAGTTCTGGGGCTAAAGCAAAATACAGAGAACCTTAGGGGCCTGCCAGCAAAGTGCCCACCTCACGTGATTGGCCACGCAGGATGAACTAGCATGGACTGAAATGCTATTAAAGAAAGTTAAGGGAGATTTTGGAAATTTTATAAAAATATATAAACTGCAGCAGAAAGTTTATAAACTAGTTAATAAATTATAAAAATGGCTGGGCGGCATGTGCAAAATACCCACCAACGTAGGAACGAACAGCTATGATCGGGTCACTAATCCATGTGTCGTGCCGTGAGCGCACGATGACGCTTCACCTCTGACGATCTGGATTAGATTTCGGGCTGAGATCCACGGTGTAGCTCTGATCAATCGGATGACGGTTGTGCAATTTGGAGCGACGACAAGATCCAATGGCTGGAAGGGGCGTGTACGAACATGCCAAGAACTCGGCTGGGATGAGTTTCGATCCGCTCGACTGAGCTCCTCTGGTCTTCTGGGATGCTAGGGCTAGGGGCAAAATGGAGCGCAGGCTCCTCCGTTTCATGTAAAGGCTTCAGAAGGCACGTCGAGCTCAAATGATGACGAGCGAGCTCGGGGAAGACGGGAGCTACATGCTTTTTCCAAAATCACATCGATCGAGGCTGTAGTGCTCGAGCCCTGCAATGTTAGCACAAGCAAAGAAATGCGACTGGACCCGAGGTATTTTTGTGGGTGAATGGAGTGGGGGTGATGTGCGACATAGAGGTCTCAGGTGGCAGCAGAGAACAACCTCAAATTTCTAGATCCGTGATGAATTTGGGTATATGGGATGGTTTGGGATGAAGGAGAGGCAATGTGTAAGGTTATGGAGGTGGTTTGGCGCGTTGGGAATAAGTGAATCACTGTGGAGAAGTTCATCGGAGCGGGGCTCCCACGAACTATGAAGATGAAGATTTACACTAGACTACGCAATGAAAAGATAAAATAAATGCATGAAATTAATATAAAGAACAAAACTAAGCTAGATAAAAAGGAAGAGATACCTCAGTGGCCGGAAAACCATGAAGCAAGGACCTCGACAACGACTTCACCGAAGATGGTGGAACACATCCTAAACATATCCTGACTACGCCAACAAGGTCCTGGAGAGGTGGCTGTCACCCACCTCGGTCCAGAGCTCCAAAGAAGGGGGCTTAACAGGGTCCAAGGCGATTCAAAATGCATAAGGAAGGTCGGGTATGGTTTTGTATAAGGTGAACAAGAGGCTCCAAAGAACGAAGAAAATCTGGTGAAACATTGATCCAATCCTCGAAATAACAAGCATGTGTGTAATATCACATATCGAGGACAAAAAGGCATGAAGGATTCAACACAAATGGGTGAAGGAATCGTCTGGGATAAAATCGAGAAAATGGGTCAAAGGCTATATCTGACAACTACAGGACGAGGGGCAGACAGTTGAACAGAGTCAACTAGTGCCTCACCCTGGTTGGTCCACGTGGACTAACCAGTTAAAATCACCTTGGAATTTAATTATAAATTCAATAAGAATTAATAAGTGATTTTATTAATTTTAAGTTATAACATAAAAATGTTTATTATTTTTCATAGTATTTTATTATGATTTTTATGTATTTTTTTAGAGATGTTTTATTATGAGTTAGTTTTTAGGGTTAATTTATAGGTATATTCATATATGTTTTAGGTCTTTTTACTTTTATTTGTATCTTTAATTTTTTTATTTTACTTTCTTATTTTATATATTTATACTTATTTTATATACTTAAATATATTTTTATCATGTAATATAGACACTTAAATAAATAGGTATTTTAAATATATAGGTACAAGTATATGTATTTCATCTATGAATTATATATACATATTTTATTTTAATGTTTTATTTAAAATATGGTTTTATTCTACTTTTAATATGTACAAGTATTATAAATAATATTTACAAAAATATAAAAGTATAAATTTATGGAAATAATAAAGAATAAATAAAATGATTATTTTATTTGGGTATACTATACAATAGAGTCCAAACCTAACTTTCACATCTTAACTGTAAAAAATATGAAAACCATCTTCATTAAATATCTTATTAAAAGTTATATGCAATTAAAGTGATTTTGATATATTTTTAATTTTTTGGGAAGATATGGGTCTTGGAAGTTGGGATTTGGGAATCTTATTCAGAGTATAACTTTTACGTTGTATATTATTTTTGTATAAACTCAATATTGTATTTTTCTATATATTATTATCTACAATATTCATGTTCAAAGTTTCTTTATTTGAAGTATAAAAAGTGGAAAATAAAATAGGTCCCAAGAATGAATAAATAATGAATTAAATAAATGGGATTTTTATTGAAATATTGGCCCTTATCTCCCCCTACTTTATTCCTTGTCGACCTAGTCATCAAGATGTCTAGGTCTCAGGATTTAGGGTCATAAAATACCTATGGTATTTTATTCTTTTTTTCCTTTTCTTAATTCTATAATTTTGGTATTAAAAACAATATTTTATACAATATTTATACAACAAATGTTAATTTGTGTAAATTAATGGTTTTTACATGCATTAGCTAGGGTTTTTAAGGCCAAAATGATAGAATAAAGGTGATGAAATGGAGATTCATCAGGCACCCGCTCTTAGCTGCTCGATTCGATTCATTTGGCGCATTAGAGCGTTCCGTCTGCCCCTACCTCTGTAACCATCCCTCTTGTAGCACCACCCTCTCCACCCCACCACTTTCTTCCATTTTTAGCAACCACCTCAGACCACATCTTCTGTAACCATCCACTACCCTCCATAGCCCTAGTCTCCTTCCTTAACGCGACCATTGTCCCTCCCATGATCACATTACACGCACATGGAAATGGAGGTCGACTCCAACGTGTTTCACCATCTGTTTACCGCCATTTCCCCCTTCATATACACCACCTCCAGATCCAGCACGAGTTGTCCACCATTTCACGATCTGCTGCCTAGTGATAAACACGTGGTCGAGAGCGGTCGTATTGATCCACAAGATGAATCAACAGTCGATGTCTTGACCACTTCAAAATCCCGTATTTAATCAACAATGAACCCACAATCAAATATCAAACAGTGACAAACAAATGTGGAGTCAAATTTATTTTTAACTCTACATAAAAGATGTATAGGTGCAAGTATGTAGAGAGTTCGAACGCAGGGAGCAAGGTAGGATAGATCAACAAGTGTGTGTGTGTGTGTGTGAATGTGCTGTATTGTCTACAAAATGCAATGCAAATGTTTTTGTGGGTTTTTAATTTTTATTTTTTTTTTATTTTGTATTTTTATTTTTAATTTTCTGATTTTATATTTTATATTTTATATATTTTTTTTGTTTTTATAAATATAAGATATAGATAATATAAGAAAAGAGGTGATAGAATATTTATAAAAATAAGGAAAAATGCTCAAAAATCAGAAAAAGAAATGTTTTTGGTCTTTTTATATTTTTCTACTATTTTTATGATTTTTGGGGAATTTTCTGAATATTTTTGGTATTTTTAAAAGTGAAAATAGAGGACAATAGTGATTAAGATTCTGGCCGAAATTAAAATAGGAATGAAAAATATCAAACGGCCACAAAATTTTCCCAAACTAATTTTAAAATAAAGGTAATAAAATGAGGAACCTACAGGACTTGAGTTTTCAACTTATGGAATTTTCTATGATTTCTTAGATTTTTTGGAAGTTTTTGGGTATTTTCTAATTTTTAAGGTTTTGGTTTTGAATTTTTTTGTGATTTTTGGAGTGACACTAGGAGACACTAAAATACACAGTAGGTAATTTTTTTTGAATTTCTCTAGGTGTTTTGATATTTTTTGGTATTTTCTAAAATAGGCTATAACTAAAATGCATGTTTTTTATTTTTAATAAATATCAAAATACAACAAAAATGTAATGCATTGTAGAGTTATAATAAATTTGAACTCCACACATTATTTTCATTGTTTAATTATTATTGTGGGTTAATTGTTGACTGACCAGGATTTCGTGAGCGGTCGCTTCAACGATATTGTAGTTCTCGCCTTATGTAGGCCACTTTAGACCCTCGTAAAATCTCAGTTATCAAATGGCGTCGTTGCCGGGGAGCATCTGCGCATAGATTGGTTTTGTTTGATTGTGCCCTCATTGTCTCTATTTTTCCTCCATTTATTTTTGATTTATTTGATATTATTGTTGAGTTTTCTAACCCCTCTCTTTGTTGACTTTGTTGTGAGGTACCGTGGATCGAGGGAGGATCTTCTAGGAGCACGCGTACCCATGTGAAGCCAGCTCAGATTTCTGACCTATCACCAAAGGATACATAGAGAATTTTCGAAGACAGAGTCGCTTTTATTTTATTGTATTTATTTGTGTAATTTTATGAGAGAGAGGTTTATTGTAATAACTTGGACACTCTCAGGACTCTGCCACACTTCACGAGGTCCATTGTCCAAGGGATTGTTCCCTTGGAGGCCTCGTCGATTTTGTCATGATTTTCTGCCTTTTTATTTTGTTTCAGATTTTATTTTTTTTTATTTTGTGTGATTAAGCCCTAGTATAGGATCTGGTTGTCGATAGATTAAGGCCAAAAACCTAATATCATTGCCTGTACCTATAGTCTCATTTGGACTTAGTCAGATTTTGAATTGTCATTTATTAGATTTGAGGCCGAGTGCTTAGAGAGGTCGTATAAAGTGCTTGCAAGACGTGTTGTGGCGGGCACCGATCAGCATCGAAGACCGAACCTTGGTATCAATTCTGAGTAGTTGACATTTTGATTATTACGATAATAATATATCCTCGTATATAGCAATTTCATCGGCTTGCATTTGCATATAGATATGTTTTAATTCTGCTTGGCATCCTTGCATGTAGAGAGCTGGAGGCAAGGTGAGCATTTATGCTTTAGCATTCATCATCGTTTTATCACTTACATTGCTTTTCCGACTCTCTCCCCTGAATTTGACCACTTAGGTGCTAAAAAGAATTGACTCCTCATTAGGCTTGTGCATTCTTATTAAAAATACAAAAAGGTGATAATCAATAAAATTGAGACTGCTAATATTACTTGACCCTAAAATCACCCCAAAAAGAAAATCACTATCTTGGGGCGAGTAATCCCCTCATTGTATTCGTTTTAAACTGCTCACGTACACACTAAGGACTAGTGCCCAAATCACATAAACCTTCGTAAGTGTCTGTACAATTTTGTGATTCTCACCTAACTGTTAAAAAGACTAGATAAAAAGACCGCACTTTTGCTGTCCTCACCATGTTGAGTAGGTAAATTGAGGGGTTTGTCTTGTATGCATTTGTTTATGATTGCTTGTGTGTATAATCGATCGTCGTTGTGCATTTGCTCCTTTTTATCACATCTCTTATTTGACCATCGTGCTCTCTCGATCATTTTCCTTTTGTTTCGAGATGGTTGACTGGAGCGATTTTTATCCGGACTTTGCGGATCCTTCATACCCTCTAGCCGGTCCACCTCCATTTTTCCAAGAGGAGTTTGCTCTTGACTTTTGTGCATATCTGGCTAGTAATCCTTTGTTTCAGGAAACATATTTTGAGTTTGATCCACCTCCCTGCTATCAAGAGGATTTTACTCATGGTTTTCCTTTTTGTACATACTCGTCTAACCCATCATTTGAGGAATCGTATTTTGATTTTCACCCATCACTGCCACCACCCTCACCTTCACATTTCCGCAATCCACTTTTCCATGAATACCTTGATCCGGAATGTGATTTTTGCTCATATCCACCACCCTCATTCCAGTCACCCAATCATGAGATTTTGGAGTCGCCTTTCATGGCATCCTCACCTGAGACCTTGAACCAGATGATGGAGCATTTGAATTTGAGGATTAACAATCTATTTAGCATAAATAAGAGCTAGAATGCCACTCCACTATTTGAGAATATGGATTTTCTTGGGGATGTTGATGAGAGCTTGCAATCGCACAGAATACAAAAAAATAAGCAAAATCTTAATTCCAGAAAGAGTTCGGTTCATCTTATGAGGAGAGTGGCCATCTACTAGATCATTTGACCACGCATTCATTCACCCCATGTCCCACCTTTGACCCCAAGGATGACATTGTACAGACTGCTCTAAGTCGTCCTTGTGTAGATGATGATTTCGATCTCCTCCCTTGTATGGAGGAGATCCAAAAATTCAAAAAAATGTCAACTGAACCTGTGGCCGCTATTCATGAGATCATTCGAGCCCCACTTCACCAGGCCATGACCCATATATATACTCCTCAACCCAAGAAGAGAAAGCAGATGAGAAGATCTGAGCATCATATCCTGACCATGGCCACTTCCCACGCCATCGCCCACCATCCATTCCCTAAGAAAGGGAGCACTCCTACACCTTTCATTAGATGCACTATTTCTGACTTTTCATGCGATCATACTCTCCTGGACGGCGGTGCTTCAATTGGCATCATACCTTTCTCACTGGTACAATCTCTTCACTTAGGGCCTCTCAAGAAAACCAGGATGATCGTTCAGTTTGTTGATGGATCAATAAAGAGGCCAAAGTGTATTCTAGAGAATGCCATTTTGCTTCAGAGCATGAGGTACTGTCGATTTTGTCATATTGCCCATGGAGATCTCCACTGGAGAGCACTCTCCAATCATCTTGGGATGACCCTTTCTCGCCTCTACAAGAGTTGTCATTGATTACGGATTAGAAGAGATTCACTTCTATCCTGATGACGTGAGCGATGTGATCATCACTACACCTATTGCCGACTAGAGACCTGCAATATGATGAGAATACACCTATGTTAGCCAACCCCGAGGACTATGACATTGATGAGACTATCAGATATTTTTTTATATGTTGGATTCTACTGAGACCCGAGAATTCATCCCCATGGAGAAAGACTCGAAAAGCATAGAACTTGGAGTTTCCTCTTCTGGTACTTGGCGATGTGTTGATGGCATCTGCAGGATTACACGATTGACACCTTAGAACGGAGGGTAGACATTTGTGAGACTGAGGAGGACGAATTTGATTTGATTTCTTTTATAAAGGAATTCGGACCCTTCAGTGAGGATGATGATCCGGTAGAGACCTCGTAGGACAAACTTGACTCTACTTATTCTGATGATGAGTTCGTTCCATTCCATTTTGATGATGGTCGAGCTGAGACTCCCAATGCCAGACCTAGCTACAGTTCTTCCACTGGCCTATTTGTGCCCACTCATCCTAGAACCATTGAGGATACCTTCCAGGTCGACCCTGATCGGATTGTGTCAGCTAAGGACCCTGATGTCGACATGCACCTTGTTCAATCCATTCCTCAGCGGTCTCGCAAGAAGGTTCGCTTTCTACCTTCTTGACCTTTGCACATCCATCCTTTTGTATATTCGCATTCGTTTATCTCCTTTCATCCATCGTGTCGCTCATCCACCCTATTTTCGTGTGTGCCTTTCTTAGGATGTACTTTTTCCTAAGTATTGGGGGTGGACGAGCCGGCGGTTCATTCTTTGTTTTGTTTCATTACTCTTGTCATTGCCTATACTTAGGGCTCTTTTACCCTAAGTATAGGGGAATGATGTGTACATTCTCTTCGATCTCTTCTTCTATCTTCATCTATCTTTTCTTCTTCTTATTTTCATTTTTCTTTTTTCTACCAAGAAGGTGTTGCCCCTTTTTGTTAGTGTTCTATACTCATACTTTGTCCTAAGTGTAGGGGGATGTACACCCTGAGTTCTTTCATTCTTTGATCCTCTCCATTGTCTCCTCTTCTTGTCTCTACTTAGGGATATCTTACCCTGAGTATAGGGGAAGACAGTCTGAGTATGATATGTTCATTCCCACCCTTGACCCTCCCTGCCTTGTGTACAGTCTGCAATACTTAGAATTATTTGATCCTAAGTATAGTGGGGACAGTCAACTTCTCATTCATTTATTTCCTCATTCATCTCTTCATTCGTTTATTCTTTAGGTTTTTCTATACTTAGTAGAGTTATGTCTTCTCTTTTTATCTCTGATCTATGAGGATATAGCTCAAGCTAAGTATGGGGGGTCGTATATACTACATATATACTTTAGCCATAACTTGTACTGTCATATTTTTAATAATAAATATGGGTAAAAATATTGTATAATATATATTATTAAATTCATTAAAATCACTTAATAATATATGTTTATTATTCCTCAAATTCTTTTTGTATTTAGTGATTAACAAATCAGGAAAAAATATTTTTTGCAAAATATTTGAAAATAGTTTGAAAATATTTTTGTAAATTATTTTGAAAACTATTTGGAAAATATTTTGTTAAATATTTTCAACCTTTGTAAAAATATTTTGCTTGTAAAATTTCTTTTCTTTGTGCGAAATAAAAAGGTTTGAAAGACTATTTGCAAATGGTTTTGAAAATAGTTGTAAAAATATTTTGAATAATCTATATATACTATTTGAAAAACCTTTGCAAAATGAATTTCAAATATTTGTAAATGTTTGTAAAAATTATTTGTAGAAATTACTTTAGACTATGGTTTTCAATTCAAATAAGTTTTAGGAATATATACATCATGCTAAAATTCTTTAGATATATATCTATAAAAAGGATCACATATCCCTTATAAATTCTTTAAAAAATCAACTCTTGTAATTATAAGATGCATTCCCGTGTAAATATTTGTATCCATTTTTATCCAAAATCTTTTGTTTTCAAAAATCACAAAAACTATTTGCAAAACCAAAATCCAAAAACATTTACGAAATTCTTTTTCAAAAATACCTAAATTTTTTTTCAAATACCTCTTTCAAAAATCCATAAAAAAATTCAAAACTTTGAAAATTGCATCACAAAAATATTTTCTACATTGTACATAGAATTTGCATAGCATTCGTATTTTTCGTATTGAGTTTGATAATTAAAAAAGTTTAAGTAAAATCCGAAGATTGGAGCTTGGTTGGACCTTAAATCTACCTAATCACAGGAACCTTACATGAACTGTAATTGAGGTACTTCAGGTCTTGTTGACTTAATTCTTTGAGAATTGCGAGACTTGGTTCAATGGATTCTTGATTGTCTATGTAGAGTATTTCGGAGCACATGTATGGCTCTTGTTGATAATGACCTAACTTGGACACATACGCCTTTCACTTGGCTCAAAGTAGTTGGAGTGGTAAGGGGATTGGATTTACTGATACGAGACGCACACAAGTGGAAACATTTGTCCTCGTCTAGGGAGGGAAATGCACCCTAACTCGTCCAGTAGCAAAGACATTTAAAGACAGGAGAGTGTGGGTTAAAATAATGCTTCAAAAGAGGGATAGTCTACTAGCTCAAAAGAAAAAACTCCTTTTGTAAATGATGTTGCATATAGTATTTCAAAAAAATCAGAAAAATCAAAAACATCAAAAAGTGGACAGACCTAGTTGAAAATAAAATTCCTGCCGGAGTGTAAATATTTGTATAGTCAATAAGCAAGCTTGAGCTTCAAAGTCATACCATGTGAGCATGTAGATGGATGACTTGACTACACTTATCATGCATCCAAGGATAAGTAGCTACACTGGCTACCGTCCATTCTTCTCTTCATCCCCTCCTCTTAAGCAGGTTGCCACTTGAACTTGGAAGGGAATACCCCGCTCCTCGAGGAAAGAGCTGTTGGATTGGGGAATCATTGGGTTTTCATGCTAGAGAATTTAGTCTCTTTGACATTTCAGTTGAGGGAAGCCACTAGTACATACACTGCACAAGTGAGATTCATAGTCACAAGGGTTTGTTTATGAGTTGAAGTATTCTGGCCTAGCTATTGAGGAGACTTGAGCAGAGTTTTGGATTCTCGAAGACTGTTGTATTTTAAATCTGATTCCCAATAAGGTTCCGACCGCACTAAAACTTCAAAGGTCTTACTTACGCTCTAAACTTTGATTTGGCGAAGACAAGTTTGATAATTAAATTTAACACGTTCTTTCTTTTTCATTTCTTTGCACTGATTGCATAAGAGTTTGCTAGGGACCAGTAAAGGCAAGTATATGGGGGTGATGAATCTCCATTTATCGCCTTTATTCTATCATTTTGGCCTTTAAAATCATAGCTAATGCATGTAAATACCATTTATTTGTACAAATTAACATTCATTCTTTGTTGTATAAATATTATATAAAATAATTTTTTAATGCCAAAATTATAAAATAAAGAAAAGAAAAAGAATAAAATACCAAAGGTATTTTATGACCCTATACCCTGAGACTTAGGCATCTTGATGACTAGGTCGACAAGGAATAAAGTAGGGGGAGATAAGGGCCAATATTTCAATAAAAAATCCCATTTATTTAATTCATTATTTATTCATTTTTGGGACCTATTTTATTTTCCACTTTTTATACTTTAAATAAAGAAATTTTGAACATGAATGTTGTAGATAGTAATATATAGAAAAATACAAAATTGAGTTTATACATAAATAATATACATTGTAAAAGTTATACTCTGAATAAGATTCCAAAATCCAAACTTCCCAGACCCATATCTTCCTAAAAATTCAAAATACATCAAAATCACATTTTATTGTATATAACTTTTAATAAGATATTTAATGAAGATGATTTCATATTTTTTGTAGTTAAGGTGTGAAAGTTTGATTTTGACTCCTATTGTATAGTATACCCAAATAAAATAATCATTTTATTTATTCTTTATTATTTTTATAAATGTATATTTTTATAATTTTGTAAATATTATTTATACTACTAGTACATATTAAAACTAGAACAAAACCATAAATAAAACATTAAAATAAAATATGTGTATATAATACATAGATGAAATACCTATACTTATACATATATATTTAATATGCCTATTTATTTAAGTGTATATATTATATCAGACAAATATAATAAAACTATATTTAAGTATATAAAAATAAGTTATAAATATATAAAATAAGAAAATAAAAAATTCAAAAATTCAAAAATACAAAATTAAAATAAAAAGACCTAAAACATAGATGAATATACCTATAACTTAACCCTAAAAACTAACTCATAATAAAACATCTTTAAAAAATTGATAAAAACATAATAAAATACTATGAAAAATAAGAAACATTTTTTTATTTTATAACTTAAAATTAATAAAATCATTTATTAATTCTTATTGAATTTATAATTAATTTCCAGGATAATTTTTCCTAGTTGGTCCATGTGGACCAACTAGGGTCAGGCACCAGTTGACTTCGGTCAATTGTCTACCCCTTGTCCTGTAGCTGTCATTTATAGCATTTGACCCATTTTCTTCATTCTTTCTAGATTTTCTTCATTCTTTGGAGCCTCTTGTTCACCCTGTACAAAACCATACCCAACCTTCCTTCTGCATTTTGAATCACCTTGGACCATGTTTGGCCCCCTTCTTTGGAGCTCTAGACTGAGGTGGGTGACAGCCACCTCTCCAGCACCTTGTTGGCGTAGTCATGCTAGGTTTAGGATGTGTTCCACCATCTCCGGTGAAGTCGCAGTCGAGGTCCTTGCTTCATGGTTTTGCGGCCACTGAGGTATTTCATCCTCTTTCTTTAGCTTACTTTTGGTCTTTATATTAATTTCGTGCATTTATTTTATCTTTTCATTGCGTAATCTAGTATATGTCTTCACCTTTGTAGTTCGTCGAAGTCCTCGCTTCGAGGAACTTCTTATTCACTTGTTCCCGACGCACCAAACCACCTCCATAACCTTACCCATCACCTCTCCTTCATCCTAGACCACCCCATACACCCAGATCCATCACGGATCTAGAAATCTGAGGTCATTCTCCACTGCCACATGAGACCTCTCCACCGCACATCACCCTCACTCCATTCACCCACAAAAATACCTCGTGTTCAGTCGTATTTCTTTGCATGTGCTAACATTGTAGGACCCAGCGCTGCAACCCGAATCGAGGCGATTTTGGAACAAGTTGTATGTACATGGAGATCCCATCTTTCCCGAGCTCGCTCGTCATCATTTGAGCTCCGGCGTACGTTCTGAAGCCTTCATCTGAAGCAGAGGAGCACACACTCCATTTTTCCCCTAGCCCTAGCGTCTTAGAGACCGGAGGAGCTCAGGCAAGCAGATCGAAACTCAGCTCAGTCGAGTTCTTGGCATGTCCATCCACTGCCCCTTCCAGTCGTTGGATCTCATCGTCGCTCCAGATTGCACAGTCGTCGTCTGATTGATCAGAGTTGCACCGTGGATCTCAGTCGTGATATCTAATCCAGACAGTCGAAGGTGAAGGGCCATCATGCGCTCACAGCGAGACACGTGGATTAGTGACATGATCATAGTCGTCCGCTCGTGCACATTGATGGGTATTTTGCACATTCCACCTGGCCTTTTTGTAGTTTATTAATTAGTTTCTAAACTTTCCGTTGTTGTTTATACTTTTTGTAAAATTTTCAAACACCCTAAACTTTCCGTAATAGCATTTCAGTCCACACAAGCTCACCTCACGTGGCCGCCCACAAAAGGTAGGCATTTTGCAGGTGGGCTCCTAGATTCTTTGTATTTTTCTTTAGCACTAGAACTTTTAATATAAGTTATAATATTTTGTAAAAATTGCACAGAGATCCTTGTACTTTAGTTTATTTACATATATGCCCCTACCAGCAATTGATTTTTTTGTTATTGCTACATTTACTTAAAATAGCATTTGAGCTCAGAAAATTACCAAAAAATAGATGTAGGTTCCCGATTGTATATACTTCCACACCCTAATTTTATTTTGTGATATGACCTTTTTATTATTTATTGAAAACCATTTAGATCACAAAAACTCCTTGTCTATAGTATAAAAAACTTTAAAAATATAATTTTTTTGAAAAAATCCAGAAAAAAATATATTTTGAATTTATTTATTTATTTCTAACTCCAGAAATTAAAAACCCTAAAATAGAAAAAATAAGAAAAATCAAAAAGCTCCAAAATCTAGTTTAAAAAGATTATAAAACCATAATAAATCCAAAAAAATATTTTTTATTTTATAATTTCATTTATATTATTATTTATCTAATAAAATTAATTTGAAGAATTTTAAACCAATTTTTCTATTTTTCATCTCCATTTCAATTTCGGTTATTTAATTAATCCCTGATTCACGCTATTTTTGACTTTAAAAATATATAAAACTAGCCAAATTCATTAGAAAAACACAAAAATAGTAAAAATATTTCAAAGCCAAAATTCATTTATTCTGTAATTTTTATTTATTTTTAGTTGTATTTATATCCATATTATCTATTATATATAGTCTTATATGCCTTATATTATATAATTAAAAGAAAAAGAAAGCTAAAAATCTTAAAATCTTAAAATAAAATTTAAAAAATTTAAATTTTAAAACAAAATAAAAAGAAAAGGCAAAAATAAAATTAAAAAGATTAAAATTTAAAATCCACATAAAAATAGATAAAGAAGCACAATCACATTGCTTGCACCTCATTGCCCGATCTATCATTCTCTGCTCTCTGTGTTCAACCTCTACACATACCTGCACCTATACACATCCTTGTTGTAGAGTTATAATAAATTTTAACTCCACATATTATTTTCATTGTTTGATTATTATTATTATTATTGGTTAATTGTTGATTGACCCGAGTTTCGTGAGCGGACGCTTCAACGATATTGTAGTTCTCGCTTTGTGTAACTACTTTAGACCCTCGCAAAATCCGTGTTTTCAGCACTAAATGAGGGAGGATATTAGATCGATCATGAGTGGATGAGCGGTTGGATGGGTGCACGTGTGGAGAAGCAGGGTGGGGCCATGTGGGCTGATGTGGTGAAGCCACATAGCCTAATGGAAATTAAGAGAAATAACAATAACAAAGAAAAATAAAAAGAAATGATTACAAGTCAAATTAGAAAAGTGCAAAACATGAAAGTTGTAGATCTCAATGAGATCTACAAGTTTCATGTTGAATAAAAAGCTAAAATAAATCGTCTATACAAACCATAATTTTTGTAAGTAATTTTAAGTCATTAAAAACACCTCTCTTAAATTTTTGTTATTTTTTGTATTTTAAATTTATAGAAAAAAGAAAACAATATATATATACCATAATTATCTATTTTGTGGATTTTTAATAAAGAAAATAAAATAAATAGAATAATGTTAATTATATACAACAATTAAGGTTAGTTATGAACAAAGATCAGCTTGTTAATATCGGATTGAGCAATCTAAGAAAGGATGGTAATAAATAAGAAATGCGATGATAAATCAAAGATTCATCACCCACTAAACTTAAACTATGCTCGTCCTCGAGCATTTAAAAAATGAATGAGTTGGATTAATCCCTGAGTATGCATGTGAAATTTCAAGACTTAATTCATTAAGAACTCTTGATTTTAAGTGATCCTAAAATTCTTAGCTGAACCAAGCTCTAGTCAAAAGGAATCCAACTCCTCTAATTATCATAATCTCTACGTATAGATATAGCATAAGGATATGACATTTAGTGCATAATGCATTTATGAGAGTCAAGTCGCACTGTCACTCAAGGTCCCAGACCAAGAGACTCTCCTCAAGACCCAATCCTCAACACTAGAGAATAAATCATGTATTGCATTCAATCCACCATCTTTTTAGTTTATCATACTTTGAAAGTGAAGATAGAAGGCCAATTGATGGAGGGTATAGGTTTGTGTAATTTCTTCTCTCACTCTCATTGGAACAAGGATCCTCTTGAGTGCCTTATTACTCAACACAAGTATATTTTGGGATCAATGTGTCCGTTAAGAGAATTTGGAGTTGCATGCACTTGTTTTCCTAGAATACACTAGCGTGTGTCTCTTTTGAATATCTAATATATCTTCGACACCCAGACTTGTATCGCTTACGATGTAGAGCCCTTTTTGAGTGCCAGCCTGACTCCTATGGCCCTAATAGCTTTGGTCTAAAAATGGTTGGGAGCGCTTGCCTTTGATGTGAGCTCTTTTGTATTTTATCTTTGTAATGTTAGAGCTTTTTCTCCCTTTTTTCTTTTCTTTTTTTCCTTGTAGGCTAGCTTCATTGCTTTTATCAAGTTGACGCACACTGGTCAACATTTTTACATTTCATCACATCCTGGCAATTAGATAAATATTAAGAGATTAATATAAGAACCTTGTTCTCATATTGACTTAAGGACACTGACTTTCATGTTTCATGAATCCTTCATCAATTTTATCCCATCCTCGAGTATAATAAAATTAGGTCCCGACTAAAATTTCAAATCACAGTTCCTCAAGTGAAACCTTAACTCATCTCATCATCAGTGCAGTTGTGCAAGTGATGTGTGGGTCTTATTCTTTTAAGTTAGAAATGAAGTGTGCAATATAGCACCTGTATCTTTCAAACTAGAGAAGTGTGAATTATTAAGTCTCAAATCCTATAACTGATGTTGGTTAACTCAGACTCTTAAGACATCATAAAATGAAGTTTTTTTATTCCTTAAATCTTGAGTGATAGTGAAAAGTGCCAGCGATACACCAACTTAATTGGTTAATGTTTTTGTTATTTTTGAATTTTTTTCAACTTTTATGGGTTTTTGAATAAGGTTATAAGTATTTACAAACACAAATTAGTCTCATTTTTTACCCTCATTTTTTAAAAGAATTTTGAAAATATTTTACAAACTATGTCACATAATATGGATTTTCAAAATATTTTATTAATTGATTTTCAAAACAAGTAAAATCTCCATTTTTCAAACCATTGGAAAATATTTTTCAAAACAATGTCACATAATAAGAAAAAAATTCAAAGCATTTACAAATATTTTTACACAAATCAGTACAAAGATGTGTTTACCCTGGCCTCAAAATTTTGAAAATTTTCAAAATATGAGTTATTGCTAAAGTATATATGATATACCTCCATATACTTTGCTTTTGTTATGTCCTCATTCACCCCCTATACTTAGGTTAAAAATAACCTAAGTATCAAAAGAAGACCAAGAGGAGGGATCAATGAGTAAAGAATAGAAAGGGGTGGGGGCTTGGGTGTACCCTATACTTAGGCTTAGGAGAGCCAAAGTGTAGAGATAGGCATGAAGAGAGGGAAGACCCGAGGGGAACAATCAGATGGAACATGGTTATCCCTATACTTAGGCTGAAGAGTAGCCTAAGTATCTAGATGTGGAACTAATTATGGGGGACCATGACATCAATTAGGGTTAAGTAAGATGAATTTACAAGATGGACGAATCTTTGAAGATGATCATGGAATATAGGGTTGGGGGCAGAATACACAATCAAGGCTCAATCAGTCAAGAAAGCACCCTTGATTTCACAAACTCACACATGATCAATAAGTGTTGGTAATTTTATCTTGTTGGTTTTATTGGTGATCATTTGAAATATTTGTCCATCATGCAAGGTTAAATGATAGGGGGTGCGACCTCACCTCTTAACATGCAAACACATCATGCGTACAATGTTGGGGTTCATTCTCCCGTAATCGAAGTTTAAATTTTACTTCATTTTATTAAGGTTGACTTCCATTATCATTCATGATTTTATGCTTAGGTTATCAGTGAATTGAATGTGAGCACAATCAAGCAATCATCATCTAACAGCCAATCTCGATTCCACTTAAAATTCTAAGTTGTAAATCAAGAGCGGGATGTCGAGAAAAGCTAATGCAATGAGAAATCATGATGTATGCTTAAGAGAAAAACTTACAGTGCCTTCAGCATTCTCCATGCAAGTACAAGACTGAATTAAGTTTATCATTAAATGCATGCAAGTCGAGAAAGGATGCATCCTAAACATGATACTATTAGGGGGAAGAAGTGAATCGAGTTTGGCTAAGTAGATCGATATTTAAGTGTGTCTCAATTAATCTATGGAGATGAGGTGAATCTCCTAGATGCTTATTAGTGCATCCTACCTACGATCAGGCACATAAGATATTAAATTAAAATTAAGCTCAAAGAGTCGCATGCTTACATCTAGATCGAACATTCAAGTGAAGTCCCACCTGGGTAGGTGTGAAATAGACTCCGCACACCATCTGAAAGTCCACCTCCATGAATACACACGTGAGTCCTCAAACAAGGACCGCTAGAAATGCAAATATTACACCTATATACAACAAATAAAATGAAGAAAATGCTCATTAAAAATATTGATGCTTCAGAAGGTGCTTCTGCGACTCCTTGCAGCAGGATCTCCCGACTCTTGCCTCCGTGTCTCTCGAGCATCCTCGATCTCCATAGGGCCTTGCCATAAAATCCATATATTAGATATACAATCAAGAAATCAATGAACAATAAAACGATGCAAAAACAACACAAGCAGTAAGACCTACATATCAAAAACAATCAACTTAATTAAACATAAGATATCACAAATATGAGATGTGTCCCCAGCAATGGAGCCATCTGATGAGCCGCATTGTCACCTCTCTAAGAGTCGTATTTTATTGTAGTACATGAGGTGAAAAAGATCCAGTCAGAGACCACCCTTATGAATAGGTGGATAATTTTTAACTGGGTAAGTGTACCAAGGTCGAACTTAGGGACACGATCTACCTAAGTTGATTAATAATATAATAATACCTAAATTAAGCGATTAATTATCTACTTAGGTCAACAGTGCAAGAACAATGAATAAAACACAAATAATGCAGACAAAAATGATACAATGCAACACAATGAGGAGACAAGACTTTGATGCAATGCAAAACAATATTGAGACATATCATGCAACATACAATGTAGAACATTAATAATACAATGCAAAATGATGAAACAATGCAAAGCAGAAGAATGAAGATGCGAGCATATATACATGCAAAAATAAGATGCAGAACATAATGCATTTTTTATTAGAGTTTTATGCATTTAAAATAAAGATGAAATGCAACATAATGCAATGTACTGCAACTATTATACATGCACAAATATACCCTAATTGATCAAGTAACTGAGCAATACAATTCCATTAGAAACGATGCATCAAAATAGATCCATGTGTATACCATTGGGATTTAAATGATGAGTAAAATGAAGAATTATGTAGAATAAAATAATCTTGTTTCATGAGCTAATTTAGAAATTAGTATATGCCATTATATAGTTGATGAAATAAGCTTTGAAATGAAACTAAAATCATTGAAAAAGGAGTTCACATGCTCAAGTTATAAGCAAAAAGATCCAGGGGCATAAATGCAAATAAAAAATATGAAATTAAATAAGAAAAATATTACAAACAGATCCTCATAGGATATTTTTGCAATTATAAGAAAAGCAGGGCTTCCCTATAAATTTTCCATGCATGGGGGTATAATTGTGATATTTAAAACCTGAAAGGGCTCCCTCACAATTTCTCCAGGTGTGTCGCGTGAGGCACGTGCCTGGGGAGGACCTATCTGCAATTTGGAGAACTGGGGTGACTTCGACTACAAAATTCCTAACTCATGCACGTGTGTATCACGCGTATCGAGGCTCGGAGTGAGGTGCAGGTCGGGGCAGGTGGCTCGGGCCACATGGGTGGCTGATGAATCCACATTGCATCATCTTTATTCTATCATTTTGGCCTCAAAAACCCTAGCAAATGCCAGTAAATAGCATTAAATACAGCATTTTAGCATTCATGCATGTACCTGTAATTAGTGTATAAAATACTGTAATTAAAGCCAAAACTATAGAATAAATAAAAGAAAAGAAAAAGAATAAAATATTGTAAATATTTTATGACCCGAAACCCCGAGACCTAGGCATCTTGATGAATAGGTCGACAAGGAAGAAAGTAAGGGGAGATAATGGTCAGATACCTATACTATTCCATTCATTCTTTATTCATTTTGGGACCTATTTTTGGTTCCACTTTTTATACCTCAAATAAAGAAACTTTATACATGAAAGTTGTAGATAATTTAATAAAGAAAAAATACAAATTTATTTCATGAAAAATAATTTACAGATAAACAGTTATGGTCTGAATAAAAATCCAGAATCCCAACTTCCCAGACCCATATCTCACAACTGAAAACTCCAAATGCAGCAAACTCACCTTTAATTGTATATATAATAAAATAAGCTATTTAATGGCAGTGGTTTCGCATTTGGCGAAGCTACGGTTTGAAAGTTGAGTTTTGGACCCGCATTGTATACTTGTACAGATTAAAATATTCAATTTATTCTTTATTCATTATTTTTATGATTTTATATTTTATAATTTTTGTAAATATTACTTATAATAATTATGTACATTTAAAACAGGAATAAAAACCCAAATAAAACTCAAAATAAAAATATATGTATATAAAATACACAGGTATTATACATATAAACATACCTATACATTCTACACTTTTATTTTATTAAGTGTACAAAACACGGCAATAAAATAAAATAAAAATATATTTGTGTGTATAAAAGTATTTTATGATTTTATAAAATAATAAACAAAAATAAATAAAATTAAAAATACCAAATAAAAATAAAATACTAAAATACATAGGTAATATACCTATAAGGGGCATAATGGGTAACTCATAAAAATATATTCCATAAAAATAATTAAAAATCAGAATAAAATACTACATAAAATAATAAATATTTTTTATTTAATAACCTAAATCTAATTCAGCCATTTTCTATTTTTTATCGAATTAATAAAATGTTTTTCCAGGGTTTTTCCTGGTTGGTCCACGTGGACCAACCATGAGGGTCCGAGAGTTGACCTCGGGTCAACTCTCTGACCCGCCCCCTGTGGGTAGTCAGAGCCATGTTTTTCGCCATCTTCGAGGATTTTTGGGGGGCGCACCTTGCACCCTTTGATGTTGCGCTCTAAACCACTTTTCTTCCTCCTCGAATGGAGATTCACGTCCAAGTGATACCTCGGGCCATGGAGCAAAGATCTGACCGCTATCCCTCGGTCAAGGAGCCCCGTCGTCAACACTACAAAACCAAGACCTTGACTTCCATTAGAATTTGAACCCCATTCTTGGTCCCTCTCGCGTCCCTTTTGATCTCAATCGACTCCTGGAGGTGACAGCTCCAAGATCAGCCATTCAAGGAGGCGGAGCAGCGCTGACCTGGGCGTTTCATCACCTCCGGCCAACCCCCGTCGAGGTACCCTTAACCTCGGGCCCCCCAGGCCCTTGAGGTAGTTATTTCCCCTTAGTTTTTCTTGCATTCTTCTAGCCATAGTTCTAGGATCAAAAACCCTCTAAAAACTATCTCAATTCATCGATCAATTCGCACCTCCAAATCCATCGCCGGAGCGCCCCTCCGGCCACGACTTCCATACTCATCTCCACCGTTCGCCCACCACCGCGGGGCCGAGGCAATTTGCCGTCGGCCCTTTCACGTCATTTCCCTGCAGGTCTTGAGCCAAATCGCACACCTGGGAGCCTTTTTGGACTCACCGGAGACACCTGGAGGTCTCGAGCTCCGTCGCCGTCGTAGGTGAGAACCAGCACCCCTCCGGCCATTTTGAAGCTCCCCGCACCTGGAGATCGTCTGCAGGAAGTGATCTGGACCATTTTGAGGTCTGAACGCCAACAAAGGAGGACGGGGGAGGTCGCGGAAGTTCGCCATCGTCGGCCTTCTTCTGCGTTCTTCCTCCAGACCTTGCAGCTGTCCGATCAAGCGAGCCCCCCATATCAATCACCAGCCATCCGATCGCCTTATCGCCCATCCATCAGATCCTGGGCTGGGATCTAATCATGGCCCTCCATTCGCGAAGCGTCATCGGAGGCCCTCGCGTCGACACGTGGATAAGTGGATCCATCCGCGCCGTCCATCAGCGCCTTTGCAAGGAAATTTTACAAGTATACCCTTGCGACTTTTGTAATTTTCTTTTAGTCCTGAAACTTTTATTAGTAGTTTAAAAACTTTTGTAAATTTTATAAGTAGGCCCCAGTGTTTTCCAATATTGCACTTAGGACCTCTGCCACGTCACCTCACGTGACCTGTTCACGTGAGGTGTGGGCATTTTGCAGGGAGGCCCTTGGCCTTTTGTCTATTTCGTCTCAGTGCTCTAAGTTTTATATTAAGCGTAAAATTTTTGGGAAAATTGCATGTATGCCCTCGAGCTTTTCTGAAATTACATTTGAGTCATTCCCAGGCGCGTGCAAGTCACGCGCCCTGGTGGGCATTTTACACCGATACCCCTGCGGGTCTGCTTATTTGTGTTTGGTCCATAAATTCGAATATTAAGTGTTATATTTTGTGGAAAATTGCATGGATGCCATTGATGTTTGCGTATTTGCATATATGCCCCTGCTAGGTTGAATTATTTTTGTGTGTTTATCTGATTTATTTAAGGCATCATTTTAATTCGAAAAATTCTCAAAAATTCAAGTTAAGCTCCTGTTCACTTGCACTTTCACGCTATATTTTTAGTTTTTGATTTCATTGCATTTTCATATTTATTAAAAATCAAAAACTTGCCATTTCAGTACTGTCTAGCTTAGAAAATACCAAAAAAATATTAAAATATCTCAAAAATTCCAAAAAAAACACCTAGTGTGTATTTTAGTTATTTTAGTGGCAGCCCAAAAATCACTAAAAATTGCAAAAGAAAAACCTTAAAAATTAGAAAATACCTAAAAACTTCAAGAAACTATAAAAAATTCTAGAAAACTCCAAAAATTGTAAACTCAAGTTTTGTGGTTTCCTATTTTTATTATCTTTATTTTAAAATTAGTTTGGAAAATTTTGGTGGCTGTTTGATATTTTTTATTCATAGTTTTACTCACAACAGTAGCTTATTCATTGTTTTTATGTATTTTGCCTTTTAAAAAATATCAAAAATATTTTGAAAAATACCCAAAAATCACAAAAACAGTAAAAATTATAAAAACTCCAAAAAGATTTTATTTCTGAATTTTTGACTATTTTTCCATTTTTTTTAATATTTTATCCTCTCTTTTATTATATAGCTTATAAATTCCAATATTGAAAAAGAAAAAAATATAAAATATAAAAATATAAAAATCATAAAAATTAAAAAACAAAATACAAAATTAAAAATTAAAATAAAAAAATAATTAAAAAATTAAAAACCCACAAAAATATTTGCTTTGCATTAGTGTAGACAACACTTCACACTCACACACACACACCTTTTTGACCTACCCTGTTTTGCTCCCTGTGTTCGAACTCTCTACATACTTGCTCTATACACCATTTATGTAGAGTTAAAAATAAATTTTAACTTCACATTTATTTCTTATTGCTTGATCTATAGTGTGGGTTAATTGTTGATTAAATCCAGATTTTGAGTGGTCAACACTTCGACTGTGTTCCTGCCTTGTGTGGAATACAAGACCTCTTAACTTTTGGGTTTATCAAATGGCACCGTTGCCGGGGAGCAACAACGAGTAGTTCATATTTTTGCTTGATTGTGTTTGTTGTCTTCATTATTGCTTGCTCTTTTCTCTCTCTTATTTTTGATATATATTGTTGAGCTTTTCTGACCATCTCTTTGTCTTCTTGTGAGGGACCGCGGAGCGAGGCGGATCGCCTAGGGGATCCGAAGCAACCACGTGAAGTGGAGCTAGCTTTTCGTAAGCCAAGCCGGCAGGAGAGAGCAGGAGGAGTGAGAGAGTGATTAGATTAGTTTGCATTTTATTTTGTGAGAGAGTGATTATTAATTTGTAATAATACAGGGACTTTGACTCTCAGACACTTCGGGCCTAACTTCCGGGTGTTTGTTCACCCGGGAGCTCACCGCGGTTTTCATAGTGTTTTCCGATTGTCATTTTCCGGTTTTGTTTTCATTTTTCATTTCTTTTGTGGATTGGGCCCTTAGTTCTAGGAATTGCTTGACCGATTAGATTAGGTCCAAACACACTAATAACCTTTGCATGTTCCTATAGATCGTATTTGGACTTAGTCTAATTAAACAGTTAGTCATTAGTCTTTGATCTGCGCACTGCGAGCTCATCCCGCCAAGCGCTTCTCCTAAACTCGATGTGTCAAGAGAAGGAGGGGTGAGCCTAGACCGGACATTAGGATTGGAGAGTGGTGATTAGCTTGTGGTTATTCACGTAGCAGTTGCCAATCTTAGGACGATTTCCGTATTGCATACCGGCATGTAGTTTAGGTTTATAAATTTCTGCTTGCATCCCGCATGGAGAGAGCCGGGATTCGCTGTAAGTCTTCTTACTTATAATTCATCATTTAGGCACAAAGGTGAGATTTCCACCTTGGTATCGACTTGCATTGGCTTTTCCGACTCTATTCTCCCTCTGTTTTTGGACAAAGTAGGATCAAGAAAATACAAAAATCATTAGGCGTTTATTTGAATCTACTCAAAAGAAGCGATAACACCAAAAAAATTAAAAAAGGGAATGCTAAGAAAACCTTGACCAAAAATAAAATTGGTAATTGGATTCATTGATTGGGGAGAGCAACACCCTCACTTGTATTAAGGTTGCATGGGAAGGTCTCCTTCCAAGTGAGCAGAGTGCTTCGTAAGGATTAAAGCCCAAATCCCAGCTTGTGGCTGCCTTGTGTATCGCCTGGATTTCTGAAGTATTGGCGCTACTATCGTACGTAGGCGAGTAGGGCTTGGTCGCCATTGGTGACTCACTATTGTGTGAGCATCGACCTTGTCCGAAGTACCGAGCATATGCCACTCCTTCACGGGTGTGTCTGTCTCACCGTCTGCGTCCGAGTAGGATCTTGCACGCTCACGGGTGATTCCGTTGCGAGCGAGGTCCGAAGTATCGGCTTCGCCTATCGGCTTCCTCCCTCTTATTCTTTGGTTGAGTAGGGATCCAAGTTGGGTTACAAGGACCTTAAAAAGCGCAAGCTACAGGTTACACAGGAGGAGGACAAGTACGGGAATACTTTTCCGGCAGTACTCTCTCCTTTAGGCATAGCGCTATAAGGACTCATGATAAGATAAATTCCTGAATTCAAGCTAAAACTGACAAGATAAATGTCGAACCTTCACGGCTTCATGTGTTGAGTTGGTGAACTTACCCCTGTTTTGTGTTTGATTGCTAGTTATATTTAGGTCAAGATCAAAAACACTGCACACTGGTGCGCAATTTTGCTTCTCCTTTCTTCATTCTTCTTCTGCATTCACCTTGTTCTTCCCAATAATCAAGATGATGGGACGGATGTCTCTTAGGCCGAATCTGTCTGCACCGCTATCCAGCACTCCTCCTCATTCATCTAGGACTACCTCGGAGAGTCCGCTCTCCGAGCCTGAGTTCACTTCCACCCTGTTCCCCCTCGACCACCCTTCTCATTCCCTTTCCATCAGTCCAAGAGTCTCAGAATTTAGTGCATCGCAGAGTTCGGAACATTTGACGACACCTGAGATGGGTTCTTTTGCTTTTTCAGAGAACCCAGACATGTCTGACAGAGGAGAGCACCCAGATGACCATGATCACCCCCCTTTCTTATTTGATCAAGCGGCCATCAACAATTCCTTGCTAGCATCCTTGGAGACAATGCAAAGGCAGATCCGCGATCAGGGAACCTTCATGGGTGATCTCATGAGAGAAATAGCACAGATGAGAGAAAACCGACCTGGGGGCGGTGGCGGTGGTGGAGGAGGAAAAGGACCTGATGCAGGAGGAGGTGATCCCGACGCTGAGAGACCGCCACAGACTATCATGAGGGAATTGCACAATCCCGCAGCATCCCTCACTCATCGTTGGATCAGACTTCCGCCTATTCATGGAGATTTTGAGCTTCGGCCCCATACCATTCAGCTTCTACCCAAATTCCATGGGTTGCCGACTAAAGAGCCACACCTCCACCTCCAAGAGTTCGAAATGATCTGCAGTACCATCCATGTTAGGCTGAAGACCGAGGACACAATCAAGATGATCGCCTTCCCTTTCTCCTTGGTTGACAGAGTCGCATACTGGCTCAAACATCTAGGGAGATTCATCGATACTTGGGCAGATCTCCGGACCGTGTATTTGAAGAAGTACTACCCTCTCGGCCGGACAAATGCAGCTAGAGCCATGATCAGCAACTTCGTCATGATCCCGAATGAACAATTCCATAAAGCCTGGGATCGATTCAGAGAGCTCATAGACCGGTGTCCACATCACGATATCTCCAAGCCCAATCTAGTTCAAAGCTTCTTTTATGGGCTGACACCGGAGCTGCAGGGGCTAGTGAACGCCTCTTGCGGTGGGTCCTGTTTTTTGAAGGGTGAAGACGACGTTTGGGCCATTTACGAAGGCATGGTAGAGAACTCAACCGTCATGGCCCAAGCTCGTGTTTACACACAGCAGAAACCCCCGCAAGGAGCGGGATCATTCCAGAGGATCGCCCGCATCGATGCTGGTCCTAACAATTTGTCGGCAGCCGCAGCCCAAGCAGAATCAGCCGCAGCCGACATGGGCATAATTAGTGAGAAGTTGGACCGTCTTGAGATCCTCGAGAAGAAATAAATGCAAGGCATGGCCCAGATGGACCAAATCGCCAAAACCATGAGTGACCTGAAGACGCAGATCCTTTGCGTCCAGGAGGCACAGACTTCTTCCCAACAGCCTCCCAGGTCACATGCTGATCCGAGCAGTAGCAACTCATCCCAACCCTCTGTCTCGTACCGCCAGGTCAACCACATCGAGGCAGAGCCGGTCCCGTTGCTACAATACTACCCAGCGCAGCCGCCATCTCAAGACACTCAGATGGTGGTATATCAGCCGGAGCAGCCACTGGCAGTTCTTCCTCCACCATCCTTTGAGTAGGAACCATTGATGGAAGTCAATGGGATATGGTACGACCGGTACCCTCAGCCCGGGATTCGTCGTGATCACCCTGGATTCTGTTGGGGCACCGGTGGCTCCTCATCTCAGCAGTAGAATCCAGCTCAAGGACAGCAGAGCAGCCAGCAACCACAGCAGCAATAGCAGCCCCAGTATACCCAACAGCATTACCAGCAGGGTCCTCGTCCCGCCTATCAGGGACAGCAGTGGAGGCAGCGTCAGCAGCCTCAGCAGTCATATCCCCATCCTCCCCAGTACCAGCAGTACCAGCAGCAGCAACAGCCTCATTTCCCGCAAGGGAACCCATCCGGTTCTCAGGCCCCGGCTTTTGAGAACCCGTCTTTAGACGATCTTGCTCGCTTGCTCTCCGAACAGCGAGCATCCTTCAGGCAAGAAATGGATGGATTCCGGCAGGATATGAGGGAAATCATCAAAGGCAAGGCCGCCATACCCGCTCAGATTGAACCTAATCCGAACAATCTGAAAAGGAAGTCTGAGCAGGTAGAGTTTACAGAGGATACCTCTCCTAGTGACTATTTGAGTGACATATCTCTTTCTTTGTATGATGCTGATTTTGTGACTACTAGGAACGGTAGGATGCCAACCGGCGGCGCCTCTTCTGAGTGACAACCACCAGCCTATAAGGTTCTTGTTATTAGGTAGATTTTAAGGTCTGATCAAGCTCCAATCTCCAGATTTTACTTAGACTTGTTCAACTATCAAACTCAATCCAAAAAATGCTCATGCTATGCAATGATATGCAGAAAATATTTTTGTGATGCAAAATTCAAGATTTTAAACTTTTTATGGATTTTTGAAAAGATGGTGATGATGCATATGCATTTTTTGTATTTTTCACAAAGATTTTTCAAATGTTTTTGGATTTTAGTTTTGCAAATGTTTTTGGGATTTTTGAAAACAAAAAGTTTTTGGCTAAAAGTTAGGTGAAAACTATGTACACGTGAGTGCTTCTTACAAATACAAGAAGTGGATTTTAAGAATTTACAGGGGTAAGTGATCAATTTATAAGTACATAGTGGATTTTGGTGAGATGTTCATATATTCCTCAAACTTATTTCTAGATTTTGTCCGATCTAGGCTCACCCCTCCTCTGGCGCTCCTAGTTCATTTGGTGGTTGTCGCTCAGAAGAGGCGCCGCCGGCTGGCATCCTACCACTTCTGAGCGACAAAAATACTCAAAAATTCAGAAATAAAATCTTTTTTGTCTTTTTATGATTATTTACTATTTTTGTGATTTTGGGGTATTTTTCGAAATGTTTTTGGTATTTTAAAAGGCAAAATACATGAAAACAGTGAATAAGCTACTGGTTGTGAGTAAAACTATGAATGAAAAATACAAACAGCCACCAAAATTTTCTAAACTAATTTTAAAATAAAGATAATAAAAAGAGGAAACTACATAACTTGAGTTTACAATTTTTGGAGTTTTCTAGAATTTTTGATAATTTTTTGAAGTTTTTAGGTATTTTCTAATTTTTAAGGTTTTTCTTTTGCAATTTTTAATGATTTTTGGACTTACACTAAGGTAGACTAAAATACACAGTAGGTGATTTTTTGGAATTTTTCGAGATATTTTAATATTTTTTGGTATTTTCTAAGCTAGACAGTACTGAAATGGTAAGTTTTTGATTTTAATTAAATATGAAAATGCAATAAAATCAAAAAATAAAAATATGGCGTGAAAGTGCAAGTGAACAGGAGCTTAACTTGACTTTTTGAGAATTTTTCGAATTAAAATGATGCCTTAAATAAATCAGACAAGCACACAAAAATAATTCAACCTGGCAGGGCATATATGCAAATACGCAAACATCCAGGGGCATACATGAAATTTTCCAACAAATATTGTACTGAATATTCGAATTTATGGACCAAACACAAATAAGCAAACCCGAGAGGGTATAGATGCAAAATGTCCCCCAGGGCACGTGACTTGCACGTGCCTGGGAAGGACTTGATTGTAATATCAACAACCCCTGGGGGCTTACATGCAATATTCCCAAAAGTTTAACACTTGAAGTATAAATTCTGGTACTGAAACGAAATAACCAAAGGGCCAAGGGCCTTGCTGCAAAATGCCCACCCCTCACGTGAGTGGCCCGAGTAGCTTTGGATGAGGCTCGGTTCCATTGAGTGTGTGGACTGGAGCGGAGGCTTGGATCTCATCTGGGTCGTCCGATTGAAGCAATCAGATGGTACTTGTATGCTTCATCTCCTCCCTCACTCCGCCTCTGTACGCAGAGTAGGTTGTGCTCCGACGAAGGCTCCTGCCGTAGATCTTCTATTGTCACAGTCACCTGCATAATTACAAGTCCTCATAATTTGGTATATTCTTAATTGTACACAAGTGTCACATATGTTACATATTATTGCACCGACATAAGAACCTCACCCCCACTCCCACCCCCACCCCAGCACCAATACCGTACGTCTATGTGAAGCAGTATATTTAAAACAACTGTATACACTTTGATAAGTTCATTCCAAAGATTCACATACACATGTACATACCCATGTACATCAGTATGCATTTGAGTGTTGTTCTTTTAAACTTAGTCATTCTAATGAATCTCTCTTTGTAGCTGAGGTTATGTTGGAACATGCAAGACATTGAACATGTCTTATAGTGTGTTTTGTCATTTTATGCACTGGTATAGAACTTTTTGCACCAGTAACTAATCGGCATACTTGCTTATCTTTGTCATTTTTTAGTTGAGTCCAATGATATTTCTATCTTTAGGCACTCCCTAACCCTATAAAAGGACCCTTTACATATCATGAGCACAAGTTCTCTACTCAATAATACAACTTTCTTTGTTATTAAGAGATATTATCACATGCTCAAAATAAGATCTAGCCTTGCTTAGGTCTCTCTAATATTTGAAGTATTCACGACCTTTAGCTTTGCTTGCCTAAAGCCTTCATCTCGATGTCAATATCGGTATTTGCATTTACATTTTACATGCTCTAAAGGATTTACTAAAATAGTTATTTACCTATTTATTCTTGTCTAAGTGGTATTCAGTGGGAAGGTCTTTCTTCCTAATTGAAGATAAACCCTTGATAAAATCGTTAAGGTATTCTATGTGAAAGCATTTCTTCTTGTGCAGAAGAAAAATATAGTTGAGGTTCCATACCATGAGTTGTTCTCCATGAAAACCTTCTTTTTTTTAGAACATAAACATAGGTAAGCTGTGAGTTTTGTGAACGGTTTGGAATACACAAAAAGGAGTTTTTATAGTGAGAGTTCGTAAGCCATGTGCAGGAAAAGCTCAGGCACATGATCTAACCCAAAGGAAGGGTGAAGTTGTATAAATCCTTGTGTGTTGTAGTATGTTTGTTGAGCTAATTTCCTATTAAGTTTTATTTTTTTGCAAAAACTATTCATCTCCCCCCCCCCCCCAGTGTTTCTTCATGCATAGCCCATAATAGTATCTCCCTGCAATACAAATAGATTTGCTGATCTCTTACCAATCATAACAAATGATTATCCTTGATAACAAACAATGCATTGCCTTTTATAGCATAATCACAACCTTTCTCTTCTAGAGAACCAAGGGATGTCATGTTCTTCGTCTAACCTAGAACATAGCGAACATCTAATAAGGTGACCATTGTCCATCGTACATCTTCAATTCCATGCTTCCTAACCTTAGATTGCGAGTCATTACCTACAACAACTCATCCATCAATCGATCTTTTATGAGGTGAACCAATGTATGTTGGGTGTGATGTGATAGAAACAACTAGAATCGAGAAGTCAAGTACCCTTCGATCTGTGTGGCGTACTAGTCATCATAAAATATCCCATATCTCTGCATTCTATTTCTGATGGCTTCAGATTCCTTCCATGAATTTGTAGGACCCCTTCTGTTCTTTTTCCATATTTTGGAATTACCAGCGCACATGCATCCTCCATATGACTTTTTACTTGCAATATCAAGAGAACTTGCTTTGCCTTTTTTTCATTGGACGACTTCTCAAACTTCTTTCATTCCGTGAATTTACCCCCCACATGAAGCACATCGGTCTTTTTATCACTTGATGAATGGCATGTTATTCACGATCAATCAACTCAGACGAGAGAAGAGATTAGTTTCACATCATCTAGTGAGATTTCGTCTTTTCATAAATCAAGGTTTCTCTAAAAATGTTAATACGAGGGTGGTGACAAACATAACAATGATGGATGATCATTGTCTTCAATATTTTCTTCATGTTTCTAATGATATACTCGAAGACATTTAGATGAAATTTAATCAATGTACATTCAACAATATAAAGTATAAAAAAGTGTTGCTTGAGATGCAGACAAATGTCAAGGGTCTTCATTATGTATAAGCTTTTAAGCTTCATCCATATAGTTGACATGAAGGACTTCTTTATGATTTCACAGAGAACATCATTTGTTTTCAAAGTTGTATTCTTGCCATAGCCTTTGCATCCATATCTTCTTTATCGTCTTGCGTCAATGTCACATCACATGCTGGACTATCAGCGCCTTTTGTGATGCCTTGTAGGATAAGGATCAATTTCATCTTGACCTTGGACATGACAAAACTGATGCTTCAATCGAAAGTTAGCGAGGGAAGCACAACAACAGCTTTATGTCAATTCCAAACTTAGTCATCATCTTAGGTACTGGATCGGATCAAAATATGATATGTTGCCAAAGGCTAAAAAACAAAGAGGGAGTCGTCAACCACAAATCCTTGTGACACTCTCAAAACCTAAGAAGACAATGCTCTCTAGAAAATAGTCTCAAGTTACTGATTCATTAATCTCTCTCACACATACACACATATATATAGGAAAAAATAGGGCTGGCCCGTGGGGGAAGCTAGCATGGTTGTTCATGCTCCATTTTGCAGTTTTTTACAAAATATCACCGTGTATATTCATCTATATATCCTTCCTATATGTCATTCGAAATTCATTAGAAACAGAGACTCCTATACCCTCCATCTAGAACAAGTAATTTTAACGGTCTAAACATTATTGTAACCGACATGTTATTTCTGATGAAATTCGAGTGACATATAGGAGGGATATATAGATGAACAGAACTCCGCAAAATGGAGTGGGGTCAGCCATATTGGCTTCCCTGAGGGGATAACTCCATATAACCCATATATAGGGTTAAATGGGGCTACACCAGGGGTAGCCAACGGGCTACTCCCACCTCCATTTTCCCTCCATTTTTTTGGTAAAATGAAAATATGTATATTCATCATTATATCCCCCTAACATGTCATTCCAATTTCATCAGAAATAGAGACTTCTATGCTCTCCATATGAAGGGGTCGATTTCAGCAATTCTGAGAGCATTAAAATTTGACAATCTTGATGAAGGGGATAGAAGTCTTGAATTAAGTCGGATTTTGAATGACACCATAGTGACACATTGTGGTCTAAATTCCAATAGGTTTCATTTCAGAAAAATAAAAAAATAGAGGAAAAGGGGTGGGAGCATGTAAGTTGGCTACACCCAGGGAGCATACTCCTTTTTCTCATATATATATATATATATATGAGATTTTTACATCCATAACCCTGAGTAATTCTGCAATTACAATCATAACCTTGCGTAATCGTGAATTAAACCAGAAGCTTGGATAGTGACTCCGTCTCACGTCCATAACCCTCTGTTAGTTAAATATGTTAACCCAATCATATACTAACCAACCCACGATCTAACGATTAGGATTAGCCAAATTTAAAAAAAAGAAAGAAAAGGAAAAAAATTCTTGAAAGGTTGAGGCATGCTTGTAGGGATCTTGCTGGCGGATGAAGTGATGGTGGACTGGTGGATGCTGCGGCGGTTGGGGAGGGGGGTTTCTTGCTGGCGAATGCTGCGACAGTGGGATGGCAGATGTGACGGCGGTTGGGCTCGGTATGGGGGAGGGGGTTTGGGGTTGGATTTGGGTGTGTTGTGTAGCAGGTCGGTGGGGGGAGGGGGGCTTACGGGTCGGCAGGGGGAGACCAAGAGGGGCTTATGGGTCGGAGGCTGGCGGAGGGGAGGGAGTTGTGGAGGTGGGTTCTGCTGGCGGAGGCAGTGGGGGGAGGGGGGCTTGCAGACTGGGGTTGGTTCTTGAAGGCGAGGGAAACTTCGACGGGTCTGGGGGAGGTTCTGGCGAAGGCAGTGTGAGGAGGGGAGCTTGCAGATGGGGGTGAGTTCTATTGGTGGAGACGATGGTGGAGGTTGGCGATGGGGATTCCACGAGGATGGCGATGATGGTGGAGGCGCGAGGGGTCGGGCTTTCACGGAACGGAGGCTTGGCAGGGGAAAAGATGGGATCTTTGGGGGAGGAAGTGGTCGACAGGGGAAGTGAAGGAGGAGGTGGTAGGCCGAGGGGGAGGGTTGAAGGGGAGGTTGATGCTAGAGGAGGAGGAGGTATTCAACGGGGAGGGGAGGTTGGTACTGGAGGAGGAGGAGGTCGGAAAGGGTGGGCAAAAGGGGAGGCCGGTGCTACTGGATGAGATGTTCGGCCAGGAGGAGGATGTGTTCGACGGGGGTGGACATATTTTGGAGGAAGAAGTGTGGTCGACGGGGAGGAAGGGGGAGGGGGAGGTGGTTGACGTGGAGGAGAAGGGGAGGGGGAGGAGGTGGTTGTCGACGAGGAGGAGGAGGGGAGGAGGAGGAGGTGGAGGGGGAGGAGGAGGTAGAAGGGGGAGTGTACTCATTTGTAAATAATGGAACTTATATGGTAGAAAATGAAAAATGTTTGACAGATACCGTCATAGTTAATAGAAAATTGGATGGAAGTTAACACAGGGGTTATGGATGTAAGAGTTAAGAATATTGAGGGTTTGGGTGTAATTCACAATTATGCAAGGTTATGATTGTAATTACAGAATTACTGAGAGTTATGGGTGTAAAAACCCCTATATATATGAGGAAGGGAGTCCTACTCCATGGAGTAGGTAACTCATCTACTCCATTTTCATTTTTTACCAATTTTTTTTATTTTTTTTAAATACTTTCATTGATTTTCATAACTATGTCATTCAAATTTCGTAAAAACGGAGACTCCTATTCCCTTCATGCAGAACATGTAATTTTAACGGTCTTAGAGATGTTGTAATCGACCTGTTCTGGATGGAGGGCATAGGAGTCCCCATTTCTAATGAAATTTGAATGACATATTAATGGGATATAGTTATGAAAATCCATGGATGTATTTTTCAAAAAAAATAAAAAATGAAAATAAATGAGAATGAAGTATGTAAGTTACCTACTCCATGAAATAGGATCCCTTTCCTGAGAGGGAGGATGGGGAGCATGCACCAAGGTGCATGTAAATGTATGTGCACCAATGCCAAAAATGCCCATTATATATATATTGAAAAGAAACCTCAGGAGATTTACTTAGTATTATTCGTGAAATATGTGTTTCAAATTTCATATAAAACGTATATTCTTAACATGTCCATCTGGACAGATCGATTTCGGCAATTCTGAGACCGTTAAAAATCTACCAGTCTTGATGGAGTGGTTAAAAATCTCGAATTAAGTTGAATTTTGAATAACATCATGGTGATATGGTGATCTAAATTTCACATGAATTCAGTTAAAAAAATAATATATAATTAGTGTTTCTAACACCGGTGTATATATAGTTACATGCACCTTAGTGCAAGCTCCACATCCTCATATATATATATATATATATACATGAGGAGTGATCCTGTGAGAGCAAAAAACTGTGAGAGCATGAAAGAGGTGATTCTGAACCACTAGATTATTTCTTCTCTAAATCTAATGGTCCATAATCACTGCTCTCATGATTTTTTGCTCTCACAAGATCACTCCTTATATATAGAGAGAGAGATGAGTGATCCTATGAGAGCAAAAGAATGTGAGAATATGAGAGCATGCATTCTGGACCACTAATTTTGTCTTCTCTCTCTTGGTCGAATCTAGTGGTCCAGAATGCATTCTCTCATGGCTCTCACAGGTTTTGTCTCTCATAGGGTCATTCATATACACACACGTAAGGTTGATCCTGTGCGATCCAAAATCTGTGGAGCATGAGGGCGGTGAATTTGGACCACTAGATGATGCTCCTCTTTCCTGCAATCAATGAGGAGAGAGATGACAGAACCTAATGGTCCAAAATCATTACTCTTGTGCTCATAGATTTTGGCCCTCACAAGATCAGCCCTATATATAGGGTTAAATGGGGTTGCCTCCTAGGGGAAGTTAACTTGGCTCCCCCGCCCCATTTCGTCCGGTTTTTTTATTTTTTTAAAAAAAATTTCTTCCGTGGAATTTCGTCACTATATCCCTATATTATATCATTAAAATTTCGTGCGAAACGAAGACTCGTACGGCCTCCATCCAGACAGTCATTTTTTAACGGTAACAGAATTGCTAAAAACGACCCTTCTGGATGGAGGTCGTAGGAGTCCTTGTTTCGCATTAAATTTGAATGACATAATATAGGGATATATTGATGAAAATCCATGGAAGAAATTTCAAAAAAAATAAAAAAAGGGGTGAAATGTTCGGGAGGAGCCAAGTTAGCTCCTCCCATGGGGGCGACCCCATTTAACCCATATATATAGGGAAAAGGGAGCCTACACCCAAGGGTAACTACCTACACCCGGGATTTTTTTTCATTATTTTTAATTGTTTTTTGGAATTTTTAACTACCTACCATTCCAATTTCAACTAAATTTCAGAACTTGTATCACCTCCATCAAGACTACCAAATTTTAACGGTCTCATAATTTTTGAAATTGACCCCTTCTAGATGAACGTGTTAGGAATGTTTGTTTTGCATGAAACTCGAAACACATGTTCCCCTCAATATATTACGCAAATCCCCCATAAGGTTTCCATCAAAAAAACTCAAAAATAATGAAAAAGAAGCCCGGGTGTAGGTAATTACCTACACCCCCGGGTGTAGGCTCCCTGCTCCCATATATATATATATATATATATATATTATATATATATATAGAGAGAGAGAGAGAGAGAGAGAGAGAGAGAGGTTAATGGGGCTGCCCCCTGGGGAGCCAACATGGCTGCCCCGCGTCATTTTCGACGCTTTTTTTATTTTTTTTTCAAAAAATGTCACCATGTATATTCATCCCTATATCCCTCATACATGCCATTCGAATTTCGTCGGAAACAGAGACTCCTACGGCCTCCATCCAGACAGTCATTTTTTAACGGTAACAGGATTTTTTAAATCGACACCATCTCGATGGAGGCCGTAGGAGTCTCTGTTTCTGACGAAATTCGAATGGCATGTAGGAGGAATATAGGGATGAATTTACATGGTTTTATTTTTCAAAAAAAATAAAAAAAAACGTCGAAAATAGGGGGCGGGGCAGCCATGTTGGCTGCCCCCAGGGGGCAGCCCCATTAAATCCATATATATATATATATATATATATATATATAGGAAATATATCCAATAAGGTGCACCTTTCCTGAGGGAAAGGAAAGCCCGCAATCTCATCCGTGTGTAATTAATCCAACGGATCTAAATAATTCTTTTTAATCATAATTTTTGTAAGGTTGAAAATCCATTTTAGTCTTTTTGTCTCATTCTAAAAATAGTAAGTGACAACCCACATTCTAATTTTGTTCTTCGCCAAATTAGGGATGGTGTGATCTCGGGGGTTGGCTGCTACCAGATCGACGACATCCCTGCCGATACCTTCGATTACTGCTTCAGGTTGAGATTCTTTGATGAGCAGATCTCTGTTGCCGGATATGATAACTGCAGCTACGCCTTCATGATGGAGAAGAGCAAGTCGTCTTCAAGCGGTGGATGTTTTATTCGAGCATCTTAAAAAACGAGAACATGCAGGTGGTATTGGAATGGTACATCCAGGGATCCTGCAACAAATCTGTCGGAGAGCTTTTTCTTTGCACATAATGCCAAGGGTTTGTCTTGCATCATTTCTAAACGTGCTGCATAATAAGCTTTTTCTTTGCACATTAAGGCCAAGGGCTTGTCTTGCATCATTCTTTTTTTAAAGGTTCTTGCATTATTCTCTCGACGACGGCATGTGGGAGGAGGCTGCTCCGACGTCCTCCATCGTCTCCCCAACAGATCATGTTCACCTACGTCGCAAAGATCATCGATGACGGCATGTGGGAGGAGGTTGGTCGATTCCACAGGTTCAAACGTCGGAGATCGTGCTGGTGGATGTGAAGGTAAGTGGGGAGGGGAGGAGAAGGTTGAAGGAGTGTGTGAATGGAGGTGTGTGGGCGGAGGAGGACGTGCATGGAGGAGGTGGGTCGTGGAGGAGAAGGGCGGGAGGAGGTGCGGGTAGAGAGGATGCTGGAGATGGAGGGCGTGCCCAGGTTTTTACAATATAATGACCTATTTTGCAATCTCGAGTTTTTTTTTACAATCCCAGATCGTATTTTACAATAGTATATCATCTTTTTACAAAATTTCAGACTGTTTTTTTACATTTATAAGCGTGGAGGAGGTGGATCATGGAGGAGACGGTTGAAGGAGTGTGTGAATGGAGGTGTGTGGGCGGAGGAGGACGTGCATGGAGGAGGTGGGTCATGGAGGAGAAGGGCGGAGGAGGTGCGGGTAGAGAGGATGCTGGAGATGGAGGGCATGCCCAGATTTTTACAATATAATGACCTATTTTGCAATCTCGAGTGTTTTTTTTACAATCCAGATCATATTTTACAATATAAATGACCTATATTGCAATCTGAGATTGTTTTGCAATCTCGAGTTTTTTTTTACAATCTCAGATCGTATTTTATAATTGCATATCATATTTTTACTAACTGTGATTTTATTATACAATGCAGGATGCAAAATTACAACAGGGATCCGAATTTTACAAAGATGCTTGGCATTTGTGAAAAACGCACATAATAGGATCTGATGGATTTACAATCTTCATACAGATTTTACAAAACGTCCATGATCTTTTACAATAGTGTTATTAAAATTACAATTATTATAATATTAATATTACTAATTGTGATTTTATTTTACAATGCAGGATGTAGTTTTACAATATCAAGCGGAATTTTACAAAGAAACCTGCTATTCTACATTGCGCGAAAATGCTACCATGTTGGCGAAAATTCAGCAACTAAAAGGCAACAAAAAATACCAAATCAGACACGCTAAAAATGGAAAAAATATAAAGACGAAATAAATTCCAAATTCGAAATTAAATTCAAATTTAAAACGGAAATATATGGACTAAAATACCTTTTGGATGAAGAACCGCTAGATCGAGATCTAACGGATATCGTGATGGGCTTTCCATACACCCAGGAAAGGTGCACCTCATTGGAAGGGCCCTCTATATATATATATATATATATATATATATATATATATATATATATATAGAAGAGAGAGAGAGAGAGAGAGAGAGAGAGAGAGAGATGAGTAATCCTGTGAAATGAGATTTTGTGAGATTGTGAGATGGGACATTCTAGACCACAAGTTGCTGTATTCTCTCTCCTGCCTTTCTCTCTCCTGGTTGGAACTAGTGGTCCAGAATGTCTCATCTCACATCTCACCAAAATCCCATCTCATAGGATCGCCCCTCTATATATATATATATATATATATATATATATGGGTTAAATGGGACTGCCCGTGGGGGAGCTAACTTGCCCCCCCCCCCTCCGCCCCATTTCGCCCAATTTTTTAATTTTTTTTGAAAATTTCTTCCGTGAAATCTCATCACTATATCCCTATTTATGTCATTAAAATTTCGTGCGAAACAAAGACTCCTACGACCTCCATCCAGACAGTCATTTTTTAACGGTAACAGAATTGCTAAAAACGACCCCATCTGTATGGAGGTCATAGAAGTCTCTGTTTCACACGAAATTTTAATGACATAATTAGGGATATATTGATGAAAATTCACGGAAGAAATTTTTCAAAAAAATAAAAAAAACCGGTGAAATACCGCGGGGAGAGCCAAGTTAGCTCCCCCCATAGGGGCAGCCCCATTTTACCCTACACACACAAACATATACATATATAGAATACATTATGAGTGAATACATATCAAATCCATAAATCTGGACCTATTACAGTCAGATCGCTAAAATCCTTTTAGGAGATGTGCCGAATTCTAATCAGATTGATCCTTCAAGGCATATCTGACACCATACATTCATATGATATAACATCCATATTCATAACAAGAAAATGGATATCAAAAGTTGATGCCTACATTAATATTTATATCTGACCTGACCATTTTTATCCTAGCATCAGGAATTGTGTTCATATTACTGATTCGGAAAGCTAGAAGTTATAGTTGACATTGGTTGATCAGTTTTAACTCTTAGATCCAAAATCCAATGAAGCTTTGGTTTCATTAGGATCCTTCAATAAAAATGGATTTTGTTTCCGTATCGAAACATAAAAGCAGTAACAAAACAGAAGTCATTAATAAATCTAAAAAGATATTTATTTAGATCCATTACATCTGATTTAGAATTTCCAATGGCTTTCCAGATTATCATTAAAATATATACGTTCCAACATCTACCTCAATTACGTCTCCAATAATGTCGTATATCAAACCTCCTTGACATTTAAAGCTGACGAAAGAAAATGCCTTAAGCCGCACGAGGGAAAACATAAGGCAACACATTCAATCCAATTACAAACGAAAATAATAATAATAATCCGAAGTACTCAAACATCATAACGAACTCAAATGATAGAAATTCATGCATCAGTCCTTCCAACGCAACCACTGCAGAAGGTTCACAGCCCCGCAGTATAATTAATTGGCATTCCTTTTCCTATTATGCCTCCATCCAGAAACGAAGGGAGCCTATATGCCACGCTTTTAAGGCTTTGTCCAGATCCATGACTATCAGATTATATCCACCTTCTTTTACCTTAACTTAAAATGAGTATCTTCTTAAACCAAAGCTACGAAAAAGAGAATTCTCTATTACAGGGTGTACAATCACTCTGGCTTCTGCTCCATGCTTACAGGCATCAGTACTACTGACAAACTTTCCAGGATATTTGAACTGTAGAGATCAAGTATGATACATTCTCCTGCTCCGGCGCTTCAGGAGACTTTTCCAGTTCGTGTTACTGCTGTTATCACCCCAGACACCATCCCATGCCCCACTGGAGGCTGCAGCAGCTTTAGGGCCCTCGATGAGCTGCTGACCTGCAGGACCTGCAAGCTCCCCGGGCCCTTCTATTTGTTGCTGCTTTCTGGACTTCGTTCTGATGCCCAGAAGGCGAAAATACAAACCGTGCAAGTTCCCCATATAGCATGCCGGACCTATCGAAGAGCTACAAGAACGACCAAAATGTTATAACATTGTGTTAAAATTGAAGGTTGAGTAGCTGGAAGCTGTATAGATGTCCTCACCTGAAGGAGTGCTGACATGAACATGTGGAAAGCCCTGAGTGTTCTGATCGATGAGCATAGCAACACGGCCAAAGAAATTAACAACCCCTTGCATCTGAAAAAACAAAACGGTGATTGACTCACAATGAAGGAGCAGTGTGAAACGGTTAAGACATCGGTGGAGAAGAACTTCTTAGGTTCCATTTCTCTTCCATCTTATGAATTCCCATTCTTTATGTTAATATGCAACTTGCTGCCACAAACTAAATTTATCACTGAATTATAGAATCAGGTTGCATGGAGTTCTCATCTCCTTGCATTCTTTCCTATGGTTGATTGCATCTCGCAAAAGGTTATAATTAGATCCTTTGAAAAAGTTATTATAGTTGAATTACAAGAATAAGACGTTTATAAACCAACCTCGCAAGCTGAATTTTCTTACTTACAAATACATGCTTTATAAGCAATAGCAACAAACAAAAATAAGATTTCTCCAAAGCCAGAAAAGCAACTCAGACTTACCACTCTAAGGAATGACATCCAAAACCCTGGTGGAGATGGAGGACCACCATCAAAGGGAGCATTAGGGTCGTGATTACCATAAGGACCATTAACCCCCATTCCATATCCACCACCCATCATCCCACCAAAGCCGCTTCCATACATGCCTCCTCCATACATGCTACTACCATATGATCCATAACCTCTATACATATTGTTACCATATAGACCACCACATATGAGCTTCCATAGCCACCCATCATACCAGATCCATAACCAGAGTTGTAGGTCATACCTGTGCCATAGCCTATCAAGTACCAAGAAAGAAACATGACAGGTTGCAAAAAAGAAATCGAGAATAAGGATGAAGAAAGTAAAGCACAGAATGTATTTTACCATAACTGTTTCCATAATTCTGCTCCCAGGGTCTTGGCGGGACAGGCCTAGTCAGAGAATTTGCATTTACTGTGGCGGACCCTGTTGTAACGACTTCACCAGGTTTGGCCGTCCCTGATGCCTCTACAACATTAGTAGTACTACCAGTAGATGGAGGACGAAAAGGTGAAGGTCCAGTTATTGAAGAAGGAGCCCGTTCCCATGGTTTTGGAGGTGGTGCACTTCCTGCAATTCTCAATATCCATTACTCTCAAGATATCAAAGTCCCATAAAATATAGCAGCAAGCTATTAAAAACACAAGGTGGTTTTATGACCATGAGGCGAGGCGCATAAGTCTCGAAAGCGGTCGACACGTAAGCGGCTGACGGAAAAGTAGAAGTCTCGAAGCGGTCAACATTACCATCTAAAACTGTCGAGCTAGATCTCGGAGGCAGTAAACTTCCATATCAATGAGAATTCTACTCTTCCCGTCAGCCATGGAACATCTCTGTCCACATATCCCACACCCCCTGAAAGGACCTGCCTACTCACAACGACAAAAGTGGTCCACTGTCGATGCCCCAATCTCTTGCTCACCCTCTACCTACGCACTACCAACTTCGATCGAATAGATGAGACGACAATGCCTCCTACCACTAGCCACCACAAGGAAGAAGTGGTATCGGCACCCCTTCCTTCAACCACACTTGTCTCAAGCAATGCCTCCACTCCGCCTTGTGCTTCTTGTCCTCCTTCCGACAAAGCGACTAGTTGACCAATATTAACTCACTCCGACTAGGTGACTAGTTGATCGATATTTGCTTGGAGATACTATATTTTAAAAAAAAACTTTTTTAAAAATGTTAAGAGTTATTAAATTTACATTTATGTTTGTAACCCTTTTGGGTTCCGTAACCTCCCGTGACCCTTCGGGTTCTGTAACCCTCTGTGATCCTTCGAGTTCCGTAAACCCTGTGACCCTTCAGGTTCCGTAACCCTTGTACTCTGGGGGTTTTCTTTCTATATAAGAGACCCTAGCTTTATGGAATAAACACCTCATTCGGTTCCTCTTCTCCACATGGTATCAGAGCGACGGTCCTAGATCGAAGCCTAATACCCTAAATCCGCCGCCACTACCAGCCCTCTCTCCGCCAACAAGGAGAGAGGGCTGGACCTCCTGTGTCGCTTGTGGATTCGATGGTCTCACGCAAGGCAGTCCGAGTCCCCAACAACACCACACCAGCTACCACCTCCAGCGGCATCTAAAGCGCCGCCCAAGGCTCTAGCAGCTCCAGCCGCACCTCTTGCATCGCCGACACCACATGTAGCCCCACCCTCTTCAACAGTCCTTGTTTCACCACGACTTGTTTCTCCCAACTTTTTATTTCTCCATCTTTATTCTATCAAGTATGGGAGAAACGAGGAGCCAGAGATGATTCTTCAGGATATCTGCTATCCTACCACAACTGACAGACCAACACTCCAGACTACTACTCAGAGTCATCTGTCTTCACTGAGCATCGACTTCTTCATCAGGGCATATACTTATTCTTTTACGATCCGACTACTCCTTCGCACTGGACTTCTCTATAGCGATTCTTCTCCAGGCACGACAGAGATATGTTCCGGTGACCTGCAGGCACGACAGAGATACGTTCCGGTGATTGATATCGCAGCGACTCTACAGGCATGGCAAAGATACGTTCCCGGTGACCTGAAAGCTGCAGACCCGTCCTCGAGCGAGGTCTTCTACCAGCAGCGGACATATGTTCATATGATGCATCGTGTGAAGATGTGATGTATACTTTTTATTTTTGTTACAAGTTGGTAGCTTTCTCAGCTCCAGCTTGAGGGGGAGTGTTAGAGTTATTAGATTTACATTTATGTTTGTAACCCTTCGGGTTCTGTAAACCTCTGTGACCCTTCGAGTTCCGTAAACCCGTGACCCTTCGGGTTCCGTAACCCTTGTACTCTCTGGGGTTTTCTCTCTATATAACAGACCCTAGCATTATGGAATAAACACCTCATTCGTTCCTCTTCTCCACAAAAAACAAACTTATTCTAATATGCTTAACTTTTATTAAAATTAAATTACTTTTTTATCTCATTATGATAGTAAAAATGTACAAATCTATGTAAATATATAAGAATCTATGTATAAAATGATTTATATATTTATAAATTTTTAAAAAATCAAAATTAATTAAAGCCCGACTAAATCCGAGTCATCCGACTATCGATGAATCCTTAGTCACAGTGCCCTGGCCAACCGAGTATAGACGACCAATTTTTGCAACCTTAGACCTAACCAACTGTTCCGCCTCCAACAGCTCCATAGATTCCTACAAGCATCTAGCTTGATCACTTATTCATGCCCAACAAGCAACCTACCTCTACTTACTCTGTTGCATGAGGTTCTTCTTGAATTTCATCAACATCTACCGAAGCATATTAAGGTGCACCGCCATGTTTTTAGATGCAGAATCCAACTAGGAGACTTTGCACCAACACTCAACCCGTTTGATTCTGAAAGCCTTCTTCCAACAACCTCGAGCACTAAAAGCAAAAAGATACCTCCCGAGCAGTTGGATTCTCCAGTCTCCCAACACAAAAGGGTATGGTACAACTGGGAACACAACAAAGATCTCGTTGAAGTAAGAGAAAATGTCTCGAGAAGCTCCACAGAAGCCAAGAAACAATCAATATGTGAGTGACAATGTGTTTCGCAAGGTATACTTTGAACTGTATGCATCCAAAACCTTTAAGGAAGAGCTATCCACAAAGCCTGTGAAATCTTGTGAATTTGGGTCTTGACCACCCCAATCCTGAGGCCGGTTCGTAGAAAAAATTGTATTAATAGACTCTCCACCAATCAGTCAAGGGAGCTTGAAAAACCTTAGCCTCACACTGGCGCAACATATCCCAAGTGGCAAGCCAACAACCGAAGCAAAGGGGCCATATATTGCAACAGGAAAGGGAACCTA